>CM072525.1:5771100-6003600 GCA_036898135.1 Oncomelania hupensis | reverse complement strand
ATGTAACCAGTAGCCGCCCATACACTCCGGTGTCGTGTGACTATAATCTACAATTAACCTTTATTGTTGTACCTCGCCGACACACAGCTAAGCAGAGAGTCGTTGGGTACCGAAGAGGTGAACCTTTCACCTCGGCTAGTAGTAAGGTGCGTTCTCGCTGAATTATCAAGGGGGAAAAAAAGATGTTGAACGAAGCGAAACACTGACAGTGTGCAGTGCGTGTAGCTGTCAAGAAGAGGAGGAGGGGTTTTATGATATTTACCCAGGCCAAGTGGCTGACAGCGTTCCAAGGCAAGATGGCGTCCACACCCCTTCAAGGCAGACAGGTCAACAAACGCCGCGGGGCCCGCAACAGTGATCACAGCTCAGCAGTGGACATCTCCGGTTGTCTCCTTTAGTTTAAAGCCCGTTGTGATTTTTACAGCGGAATAAATAGTGTTCTCATAGGCTACAGTTGAAAGAAACTACTCATAGTGTAGACCCAGGACCAGCTCAACAGGGGAAACCCATACACTACAAAATAATACAATACAATACAACGTTTCTTCATTACCTCAAAGAAGGAATTTGCACAGGCATAGATCATTATAATATAAACCAAAAGGCCCGTCTAGTTTGTGATTTCAAAAAGCGTCATCTATTTATTTGGTAACGGTTTCTTTTTGTAACGCTTTATTGTCCCTTTTTATCGGGGAATTCTGGGCCAGGAAAAGCGTAGTCGCGCCAAAACCCAACCTACCTAACATTAGTTGTATTTTTGAAATTTTCCTGGAGGAGCAAACAGGAGTACCCGAAGAAAACCCCCGAGACGTTGCCCGAGTCGAAAGTAAATAATATTCGGAGAAGCATAACGCTCAGATGCTGGATCGATCCCACACCTGTCAGGCGCCATTGGTTTCTGGCCTGTGGACAAGGCAAGTTAGTCCCGCCTTAGCCCACTTGGCCACAACGCTCGCTTATTATAATTGTTGTTGTTGTTGTTGTATAAAGAGCTGTTGTTCAATAGGTTCAGGAAGACCACAGTTCAACTTTAACAGCGGACATCTTATTGTTTTCCTTTTTTCGTTTTAAAAGTTAGTTGTGATTTTAAAAGCGGAGTAGGCTTAAATATTGTTGAACACTTTAGATAAGCGCAAATGACAATTTTATATATTCCACACTAACCAGCTCTCACCCTGACAGTGAAGACAAGATCCGCCAAGCAATGAATGAATTTCACACACACACACACACACACACACACACACACACACACACACACAGACACATCTTCCTTTTTTTTAAAATCCTATTGGAAATTGGTCGGTTTTCATTAAAGGGGCGACCTTGACGCTAGCTGAGCGTCAGAGATCTATCAAACATAGGTTGTGTGTAGGGTTATGCCCTCGACAGCCTCGGAAACTCAGATTAAGGTCAGCGTCGCTTACGGGCCACTTGCCTACATAAGATTTGTAAAAGCTTGACAGCAGCGAGAGAGAGAAAGAGCGAGAGAGAGAGAGAGAGAGAGGGGGGAGGGGGAGGGAGGGAGGGATGGAAGGGAGAGAGGAATTAGATGGGGTAAAGATGAATAAAGATAAACAGGGTATAATGTTCTGGACGAAGAAATAAAAAACTTCGAAAATAAACCAAACCAAAAAGATCACTTGGCTAATTCAACACGAGAAGGACTGGAAAGAAATATTATGGGACACAACATTTGCACTTTCTGGCAATTCAATACAATACAAGACAAGACACGATACGACACGACCCAACAAAATACAATACAGTACAATACAATACAATACAGAGCTGTTCCTAGAGAGCAAACAATTAGGAAATCGTTCTCTCATTTTCGGCATTGTATAAGGAAGAACAAAGATGGAACGGTGTGAAGAAAACAAAGAAAGAAAGTCACGTCGGAGGATGACTTCTCGCTCTCTCGCGACACCTTTGATGAGACTTTGCCCCCAGTGCAAGACCTGTCCTCCACGCGTTCCTGTAGATTATCTCCTTTTGGCGAGGGGTCAGTTCAGTCCCTTGGTTAGAGTAAAAAGTGGGAATTGGGCAGTGTTAAAAGGTTGGAATGGAAACGAAACGTGTTTTTTGCTTCTCCTTGGAATGAAGCGCTCAAAGGGAAGAATGCCGGCTTCCTTTAGTTTTTGATGGACGACGGAGACAGTGGGTGGAAAAGTGGGAGGTAGGGAGAGGAGGAGAAAGGAGATGACAAAGAGGAGGAAGAGAGTCACCTGTTCTTTTAGTTTTCTCAATTCTCATTTTATCAATAATGACTGCTACTATGATGATGTTGAAGGGAGAGAGCAAAGAAGATGAAGAATGATGGTGATGATAATGATGATGATCATCATCACTGTAATGTTGATGTTGATGATGATGATGATGATGATGATGATGATGATGATGATGATGATGATGATGATGATGATGATGATGGGGTGTCGGATAGCGCAGTGGTTGGAGCACTCGCTACTGTGTCGCAAGTTAAGCACCGTCCAGTGCGGTTAGCACTTGGATGGGTGACCGCAAAACGTGAAGCGACAAAGAACAACGCCCCCGGTTGACTCAAATGTGACTGAGTACCAACTCTCTTAAGGGTGGGGAAGGTAAAGCAGCGAGGGAGAGAGATGGGCATCACCCTCATTACGCTGGCCCAAGATAAGTGTGATCTCCAACATCACGCTCCCCTACGGCCACAGGCTATGGGACCGCCCACCACCACCACCATCATAACTGTAATGATGATGATGATATCATCTTCATCTTCATCGTCGATTGTCATCATCATCATTCAACGATCATCATCATCATCATCATCGATAATCATCGATCATTATCATCACCATCATCATAATTATCAACATCATATATGCAAACAAATGTGTCCTATATATTCATCTATTCGTTCGTTGATTTCTGTGTTTCAGACTCATCAGTGGCCATCAAGATTGGCGGCTGTTTCCCTGGCTCCAGTGAAGTCATCGTGCGCGGCGGCGTGACGAAATCGATGATTGACGTCAGAGTAGGAGAGGAGGTGCTGAGCGTGGACGAGAGTGGGCGACTGGTGTACAGCGAGGTCATCGCCTTCCTGGACAGGGACGGCGAACAGCAGGGCTACTTTTACACGCTCACCACCCACACGGGCCGATCCATCACGATGACGCCAAAACACCTCATCTACGTCATCAATGACTTCAACGGCAACGTCACTTTCCATGGAGGAACCGCGACGCACAGCGGCAGAGGTGGAGAAGGAGAGCAAAGAGGTGTGGATCTTTCGCGTTTGAAGACGTTGTTTGCGGAAGACGTGAAAGAAGATGACCTCATCCTGCTTCTGGATGACGACGAACATGACGAAGAAGGCTACAGGAAGTACAGCTGGCACCACCACGATCACGGCGCACCACACTCTCCACACAGCGCAGGCAGACACAGATCTACTAACTCAGCATTCAGGCGCTTGTCTCCCGCGCGTGTAGTACGCGTGGAGTCGGGCGTCAGGGAGAGCGGGGTGTACGCTCCCCTGACGGTGACGGGTACGGTGGTGGTGGACGGCGCCTTGGCGTCTTGCTATGCAGCCATCAACAACCCGCCACTGGCCCACGCCGTCTTCTTCCCGCTTCGAGCCTGGCACTATCTGTCTTCCACGGCCCAGTTGTACGCAGGGCCCTGGTTATGGTTCTCCACCGTGGACGATGTTAGTTCTTCTATGACCTCCGTAGCGGAAACGGAGCCTCAAAAGGGCGTGCACGCTTACGCCAAGTTCCTCTACGACCTTGGCTCTGTAATCATAAGTCGCAGTGTCCTCTACGTGCCATGACCTTGACCTTTGTACACTACTGGCCTCGAAACTATAAACTATGGACTTTGTACACTAAAAGACCTCGACCTTTTTACAAAATTGTGATCTATTTTTGTGCGGATGATAGTGATGCGTTCGTCCATCTGCCGTGACTGTTATTGTTATTGTCTGTTGTTTTGTTTTTGCTGATGATCATGTGACCTCAAAGAGTTTGTTACGTGCTGGTTATGTTGTAATGTAATAACATATTTCTTATTTATTGCTGTGTGTTGGTTGTTATGGAGGCAGGAGAGGTAGAAAGACAGGCAAGATGAAAATGAACATGAACAGACGTTACTATATAACTGTTATACATATGAACGGCAAGTTATCACAAAGTGCAAGGTCCTTGCACTTTACGGTTGCGTGTGAGGTGGATGATCTTCCAGTGTTTACAAGATTTGGATTGTTCAATCTTCAACTCTAGAACTGACGAAGTTGTAGAGTTTGTGGTCCTCGCGGATTGATTTTTGTGCACATAAGAGCGAGAACACCGGCACGTAGGCCTACTTAGAAGTAAAGTCCATGTCACGAAATGCGCGGATGCTGAATCAAAACTGGTGAAGATTTTTTAATATACATAATACAGTAAGAAAATGTGACATTTATCCTCTCTCTTCTATCTCCCCCCTCCCCCTCCCTCTCCCTCCTCCCCAAATCATGAGCAAGAATAAAATAAAGGGCACAAAACATCATCCACGAAGGGATGAACACATGCATCGCAATTATTAAAGACAACTTCAGTCTTTCAAACCGAGTCTTCCAGTCAAATAATAAATAGTTTTACCCAGCCCACATTTTATTTTATTTTCTCAACTGTGCTTTGACTGGTTCGAACACCTTTTGCTGTAAGGAATCACCGCTTTGATTGGCTGACATATTTAGTTCTGGGTGTCTCGGAAATCCAGTGATTGACAGAAAACGCGTCATCGGGATGTAATGATAATCATAGTTAATGCGTGTTGCGTTTAACACCCTAGTTTTTAACCCCTAACTATGTTTACGTTAATAACTACAAGACGATACGTTTAAAGTATAACAAGATAACTACAGTGTACAATTCGCAAGTCATCCAGCATGAGTCTTCGGCACATGTGTGTGTGTAGACTGCTGTGAACTGGACTTCAATGCAAAGCAAGACGTCAAGCAGCCCATGTATCTGAAACCGTGATCTAAAATCGGTGAGTAGGAGGTGTTTACCACGGTCTTCTGAATGGGTTTAAGGACCACCATATCTGTTCCTAAAAATCATTGATCAACAGGACTTGAAACATGAAAAAATGGAGTTGAACTCTAATTATTTCTGGTTCAAAATTCGACTTGTAACCTCCAGATTAACTGTCATGACGTGGAATCAGATTAACAGCAATAACAGTCATGAGCTGTAACATCACTCAATGTTAATAAATGATTTAAAATATTTGAGCTGTACCTGGTTTGCTGGAAGTATAAATATTAAGAAAATTATATACATATACACATTGATATGTTGGATAGTGCCAAAGAAGAACCGTAAGTGCAAACTCGATTGAACAATTGTGGCAAGCAAGGATTTTGTTTGCAAAGTGCACGGACAACGCCGTCGTCATGTTAACAGAAACATTTGCAGTTGTTTTGCAAAGCTGATCTAGCTGTTTGTTTGTCCTTTGTTTTCATGGTTCGTCCCTAGGGGACGTTTTGTCTTTAACGTGTAAATTCACCTGTGTATGTCAATATATCGTGGAAAAAAGACAACTTTTTACCTCCGAACATTTTACCAAAGATTATTTTGACATTGACGGAATAGACTGTTTTTTAGGGCCTGGTATATTTTGTGATTCAGAAAGTGCTATTTCGAGTTGTCCCTTTGCTAGGCCCAACCAATAATTTTTGTTATCTGTTTCTGATTTTCCGGTGAGGTAGGTGATTGGTTTGTTTTTTTATGACATGGACAGTATACCTGCTTGTTTGAACACACAACGTCACACAAACGTTTATTAACAAACTAATTATGTCACTGCGATTTATACTGGAGGACAAGACCATCTTTTTGTGAAAGCAAAAAACACTACGTTTGAGATAAAAGAGTTTTTGAATTTGAATTTTTGGTATTAAAGAAAACATCCGCTGAACACACATTCGCTTGGAAGAGTAAAAGCTTTGACGATGCAGTAAATATTTGTTGATTTATTGTTAAAAGGACTGAATGGAATGAAATCTGTTTCCATCTTTAATTTTAAATGTTAAAATTTCATGACCCGGAAACAGAATTAAATTTTGGTTGGGCCTAAGCTGCTTACGTGTCTATTGCTGCGAATGCTGTGCGAAGTTTGATGTAAGGTGGACAATTAAGTATGATAATTATTATAATTCTTGATATGATATAATTATAATAATTCTTTGGAACATACAGAGCCACATTAACTAGTAATTCTCAGTCGCTGTATAGAGCATGAAGAAATGTATGCGTGTACAAAATCGTTACAAGAATATTATTAATTACTACGTAGTTGTACATAATAATGCCACCGTAACTATTCTGCCGTTTATATTCATAGTTGCCACTAATATTATAAAAGTAGTGAACGTAGTTTTTCATCCTTTGGACAAGATTGACAAAATATTTATTGGAAATTCTGATCGTTTCAGTGTTAATTTGTTTTGTACTTGAAATATATAGTTAACTCCCACCTCCGGATAACTACAAATTCCAGGCATGTATTGTAGTTTACGTTTTGGAGAAATCTCTTTGTGTTTTTAAAATTGATTTAGCAACCAAGTTTAAATTTGGCAAAACTACAAATAGAGATATATTTGAAGTTTTTAATCACATTATTTGTGTGTGTGCAAGTGTGAGTCTATTCTTCAATAACAATTCTAATGGCATACGCATAAAAAACCATTTGAAGAATTTAAATAAATTAAATTTGTCAGGACTACAAATAGAAATACCATTAATAATAAGTTTTCAATCACAATATTTTTGGATGGCGCAAGTGAGATTCTCTACACAAGTAATGAAATAATGAGAAAGCCTTTCCAGATGTATCAGTTTTAATCTTTGTTTTTATAGAGACATTATTTCGCTATTATTTCCTATCCAATCCCGTAACTCGAAAGTCGCTTGGGCACCACAGATGATCGTTTTACCAGCGTACTCCATCTTTATCTGTCCTCTCAATGTCAAGCCAGTCCATTTTCGAATGCTGTCCTTCCACCTCTTTTTCTGTCTCTCTCTCTTCTTCCGCCTCCTTGCACTGTGCCTTGCAGGATTGTCTTTGCAAGGCCTGATGCTCTGGTGACGTGGCCATACCATCGGAGTCTTCGTTTTTTCACCACTGTGAGCATGTCATCGTGTTGTCCAATTAGTATTTAATCTTTGCAGTAATAACCTGTAATTATTAGCCTTAAGTTCTCATGTTCCATATGTTTTTGCTTTGGACAGACTTGCGAGTAAAATCCTTTAGAGTGGAATGATCATGAGACAGAAAAACGTGAGGTCAAATCCAATTAAGTGGATAAATCTGTAATCTTCAAACAGGGAATCTTTGCTACGGGGACACTGCTAGCTAAACAATAATAGTTTGTTCAGTCGTAGTCACATGGTTTAGAACATATATACACTAATGTAACATTTTTTAATAGTTTATGGATGTGTTTTTTTAAAATCGATTTTAGGGATTCAGAGATCGAAAGTAATTATGTGGACTTAAAATAAAATATAACTACTAGGTGTTTTTTGTAATTGGTTTTAATTTAGTATTTGTAATATTGGTACGGTTTTAAATTAGTATGTCTATGATTTTAAATTAGTATTTCTGTGAAAGTTTTGAAGTAGTAGGCTTATTTCTATGTTGGTTTTGATGGTTTGAAAGTAGTATTTCGATGATTATTTCTATTTCAGTTAGTTTCAACCACTTTCAAATTTTTTCCCCAATTATTGCCATTAAAAACGTATATACAAAAATATCCTTACGTTGCTTGTGCTTCCAATTATATTTGTCCAAGTCTTCCAACTTTCCATAATAACCCATCCTCCTAACCCTCAACTGCGGTCTCCTACGACTGCTTCTGTTTGGATACGTAATAATGAAAGAATAACAATCTGTGTTCAACCTTTGACTCTTGATTTGTCCCCCACCTCCCTCACCCTCTCCTCTCCCGCCCCCCTCTCCCTGCCCCCACCCTCGCGCCCACATCCAGGTCCCACTGCCAGCAACACGATAACAGTCCAATATATATTTACAATGGAGATTCGAGGAAAAGAAAGTCTCGAGCTCTGTTAGAATTTCATCGGTATATTTGTTGAAGCCTTTTTAATTATTAAGGCGCTGATCGGCATTCAGACTTTAAAGTTTATTTGTAACATCATTACTATGCTACACGTCAGAAGACTACACTACACTGTACTAAACTATTTTTATAAAATGATAATGTTAAAAAAAACAACAACGTGAAACTTAAGTAGAATTATCGATGTAGATCATCCAAAATGTTTCAAACCATGTTCAAATAGATTACATTTAAACATACGTATTGTATTCTTCAAGCGACGTCACTTGAGTTATTGGTTACCTAATAGTTGGCACCGTTTGATGCAAAGGAAAGTTATGACTACAAACAAACGATCACGTGACACACCACATGACAACATAGCAATACACCACGTGACCACAAGAGTGAATTTGTTGGCATTCGTTGTTGCGTTTTGCTTTGTGGTGGTGGCATTCAAATACGACATGACACACCACTTGACGAAATTACCAAACACCACGGGACACACCACTTGACAAGCTTACCAAACACTACGTGACACACCGCTTGACAAGATTACCATACACCACGTGACACACCACTTGACAAGATTACCATACACCACGTGACACACCACTTGACAAGATTGCCATACACCACGTGACACACCACTTGACCAGATTACCTTACACCACGTGACCACAAGAGTTCATGTTGCATTCATTAGTATTTGCTGGGACAAGATTTATTAGTGATTTATTTATTAGTCGTAGTTTAACATTGTACAGTGTTGTACATTGGCAAAGGATCTGTAGAAATAGGCTATTTATGTTGTTTATTAATTTAGCCCACTGCTATATCTTACACGAATTACATAATTTATGTTAAACTATTACTACATAGCATTTGGTTGTTCGTGCTCTCCTCATCATCACCCTCATTTCCCCCTACCCCCACTATCTGTCAATCCCGTCCCACTCATTTCAAACACCCACCCTCCTTTTTCTAAGTGCTTGATTGCATTATTTTTGTAGTGAATCCAAAGTTTCTCTCTTTAGTTGAGTATTTTACTAACTTTGTATTTCTTCTTCTTCTTCTTCTTCTTCTTCTTCTTCTTCTTCTTCTTCTTATTATTATTATTATTATTATTATTATTATTATTATTATTATTATTATTATTATTATTATTATTATTACTATTATTATTATTATTATGGTAATTGTTATTGTCATTATTATTATTTTTTAATAGTTATAGTAATTAGTAGTAGTAGTAGTAGTAGAAGTATTTGTATTATTAGTATTATATATTTTTTAATTGTTTTAATTATTATTAGTAGTAGTAGTATTATATAGTTTTAATTGTTTTAGTTATTACTAGTAGTAGTAGTAGTAGTAGTAGTAGTAGTAGTAGTAGTATATATTTTTAATTGTTTTAGTTATTATTATTATTATTATTATTATTATTATTATTATTATTATTATTATTATTATTATTATTATTATTATTACTATTATTATTAATATTATTATTATTATTATTATTATTATTATTATTATTATTATTATTATTATTATTATTATTATTATTATTTGTATAAGTATTAACAGAAGAGATGTATACGATTTCAAATAAGTAAATCAACTGGTAACAACAAAGCGTCTACTAATTACCATTGCTCCATAATATTGGAAATTATGAAATATTTCATTTCAAATTAAACTATTCAAAAAGCAATTGTTCACTTATTGCAGTCTACCTCCATTTTTGTAATCTGCAATTATTATTTTAAGTTAATTCTAATGACAATTTCAACAGCAGACTGTTTTCTTCTAAATTTTATTTTATTATTTATTTATTTATTTATTTATTTATTTATTTATTTATTTATTTATTTATTTATAATAGTGACCGTTTGTAGTTATGAAACTTTAAAAGTAAAAGAACTTTAGAAGAAATTATAATTTATTTATGTATTTATTTATTTGTTTTATTTTTATTCACTTATTTGTATTTTATTTCTTTATTTAATTGTTCATTTGTTATGCTGGTTTGCTATTATTTGACAGGACAGTTTTAAGGAACTTTGAAGTGAAAATTTTTTTTTTATAAAAAGAACTGTGTCAGCCATAAAAAATAACACTTTTAAATGCTGTCGCATTGTGTTTAGACTTTTTATATCTAGATATCGTTTTTGTACATTAACTAATTTAAAACTAATGTGTAGAGATTAAAAAAAGACCTGTGTTATGAGCTACGAAATTTGCATGTATTAAAACCTTTTTGTAGTACAACTGATACTTACAAACATTTTACTTGTAACTCACATATCGTGGATGATGACTTCAAACTAAGATGCAGAATGTCAAATTGACTTGGAACAACAGTTCTTTCAGTGTACGGATTTTATATTTGTAAGATTTTTTTAAAAATAGTATTTTTTACAGGTTAATTCCGATCCGCTTTTTAACATGAACCTCAATAATTGATACGCTGAGTGTTGCTTTTTTAGTTTCTTTTAATCCAAGGGTTTTACAGGAATAGATATTAATTAATTTAAATCAGTTTTCACCTTTTTCTTGAATTCAGTTTTATAATGCGATATTGTGCATGTCATATTCAAATGCTTTTTTTCCCCTCTCCATTAATGTTTATATTCTGTATTTTAAATGCTATTCTACTGTTTGTTTTATGGTCTTGACAATGAATTACTACTTTAACTTTTTTCTGTTTTTGATTCATTTGTATTTTTAAAAAAAATTAAATGTAGTATTTTCCACAGATTGTTGTATTTGTTCCACACTTGATTTGCCATATTATGGAAATGTTTTTCTGTAAAACTGTGTGGTTTATTTTGCAAAGAAATAAAGACTACAATGCTATATTAGTCGTGAGTGTGTATTAGTGTCTTTTATCTAGGGATAAGGATGGAGATAGATTAAAGGAGCTCTCCACCGACATCTTTCCCCGCAATAAAGTTGGTGAGCGCTCTCTTTCTTCTATCTCTAAAGTGTGTTTGATTCCTTGTCTAGTATACCATCTTGGTGGAAATGTACTGCTTTATATTACTACTGTTTCTGTCTTTCTCCTTTGTTCTTTCCCATTCCTACTCTTTTCTATCAATCTACTATACTATCTTCTTCTTCGCTAGACCAGTCACCTACCTTTTTTCTTGAAAACTCTTCTGGGACAAAACTCCTCATTTGTGTGTGAGGTCTGTTGGATCAGCTTGGGAATATTGGATGCTTTCTGCCAAATGGTCACTGGGGCACTGATGTTATTATTTGGTAATGTAGGCATTTTATATGTATGTGTTTCGTTGATATTGTATAATGATGTTTGTATTCTCTTTTGTTTTTGTAAACGGGGGTTCGATAAATTAGAGTATAGCTTCAGCGTCCCCTGCGCGGGATGTCTTTATTGTAAAGTGACCGGCTGGTAGATTGCCTTCAGTGTTACCACTTGGGTTGTTTCGGCAGATCTTTTATGCGGATCAGGGTTGAGTCCTCTTTCACTTCTCTGGTCCAGATTTGGCTGGGAAGAGTCCGCTGGACCTAAAGCAATAACCATGTAATGTATTCTATCAATCTACTATCTTCTTCGCTAGACCAGTCACCTACCTGTTTGTTTGTTTTTTTAAAAAAACTCTTCCTTACCTCGTAATTTGTGTGTGAGGTCTGTTGGGTCAGCTTGTGGACGTTGGACGCTTTCTGCCAAATAGGCACTAGGACTAATCTATGGTACTCTTATTTTGCACTACATGCGTTATATATGTGTGTGTGTTTTGTTAATATTTTATAATGATGTTTATATTCTATTTTAGTTTTATAAACGGGGGTTCGATAGATTAGAGTAAAAGCCTCAGCCTCCCCTGCCTGGCATTCCTTCATTGTAAAGTGACCGCCTGGTGGAGTGCCTTCACTGTTACCATTAGGGTTGTTTCAGCAGATCTTTTTATACGGATCAGGGTCCTCTTTCAACCAAGTTGTGGTAATGAATCGGATCTTTGCAATCCGCCGGACCCTATAAACAATGAATAACTAACTCATTACTTCCTACTGTTCTACAAATGGTTTAAAAGTCATTCCTGATTGAAAATTGCTCGTTTTGTAAATTTTACTTTTATTACATTACTTTGCATTAATTGTCCATGAAACGAAACGTAGTGTGGTCCTTCCAGCGGTACAATGTACTTGCCCATCCCTGGTTTCGTCTCACAGTGACCAGAGCAGCAATAATGCCCCGTCACCTCACACTTGGTCTTATGTCTTCTGATGTCTTAGGTCGCTCAGTGTCCCGCGAGAGGCCATGTTTGGCTGGTATTTTTTCTAGTGAGATTGATAGATTGATTGATTGATTGTTGCTTTAGGTCCAGCGGACTCTTCCGAGCCAAATCAAGACCGGACAACCCCCGATCCGCATAAAAGATCTGCTGAAACAACTCTAGTGGGAAAACTGAATGCCCTCCACCGGCCAGTCACTTTACAATAAAGACATCCCACGCAGGGGACGTCTGAGGCTTTACCCCAACTAATCGAACCCCCGGTTACAAAAACAAAATAGAATACAAACATAATTATAAATTATCAACAAAACACATACATATAAAATGCCTTTATTGCTAAATAATAACATCATAGGAAGCCCTAGTGACCACCCGGCAGAAAGCGTCCAATACTCCCAAGCTGATCCAACAGACCTCATACACAAACAAGGAGTCTTGTCCAGGAAGAGTTTTCAAGAAAAAAGGTAGGTCATTGATCTAGCGAAGAAGAAGATAGTATAGCAGAGTGATAGGACAGAGCAGGAATGGGAAAGAGCAAATGAGGAAGACAGCGACAGTGGGAATTTAAAGCACTAAATTTCCAGAAAGTGGGGATACTATTTATACTGAAACCCCCGGCACTCCAACGGGGGTACTGTTGCCGCAGTGAATCGGTCATGCCTATAAAGGAAAGACAGGTTTTCAACTGGGGCTTTCACTTTTCCCTTTATATGTTAGAACAATCTACAGTGGCAAGATTGCTCATGACCCCAAGGGGTTTCTAGTGAGATGAATCAGTAAATTAAAGAGTTACTTTTCAACAACCTCTCTCTCTCTCTCTCTCTCTCTCTCTCTCTCTCTCTCTCTCTCTCTCTCTCTCTCTCTCTCTCTCTCTCATCAGTCACTATTGAACAAACTATCCGAAAGACTCTTTGTGATCTATGCTTCCAGGATAGTAATCTTTCTCTGTAGGGAACTACACCATTTTGTGCAATTTTGTACCAAATCGCCAGCCATAGAATACTTACCGAAGGTAGCAATTTCGATCAGAATGGGCCACCATACAGTACTTTTGCCCTGAAAACATTCATATCAACCATGATTGTTATGATAATTTTAGGTTGTGCTGTGCATCTAGTCAACTGACTATTGTCTATAGTGCTACACTAAGTCGGTCAAGAGCTTGGAAAAGACGAAGATGAATGGAGTCAAAGAGCATGAGCAGAAGAAGCAGGAAGAGGAGACGGAGGAGGAGAAAAGAAGAAGAAGAAGAAGAAGAAGAAGAAGAAGAAGAAGAAGAAGAAGAAGAAGAAGAAGAAGAAGAAGATGAGGATGATGAGGATGAAATGAAAGAAGATGGCAGACTAGACTCAATTTTTTTTTCCAGTTCAACAAAACTGTATTACCTCTTACGAGAAATTGTGACCGATGATAACCATTGCTCGAATAAAGAAAAGACATTCCCAGTAAATTTGCATTATGCTCGCATTAGCACTCGGCCGCCCAAGGACTCTTCAAATACAACGCACTCGCAACTTCCCGCACACTCTATCTCTCTCACTCTCTCTCTCTTTCTCTATCTTTTTCTCTCTCTCACACACATACACACACAAGCACACACATATTATTTCAATTTACATCATTACATTACATTACATGATTTTTGCTTTAGGTCCAGCGGACTCTTCCGAGCCAAATCAGGACCAGAATTTACATCATAAAAATAAAACATTATATAACACAAAATTAATGTAAAAGAAGGAAAAAGAAAAAAAAACAAGAAAAGAAGGTCCATAAATAGTTATTTCTTTATCCATTGCAGGTAACTTAACATAGCGCATATTTCTGACAGCTCTAAGAGCTTAAAAGACGAAACGAAAGCTGAAGAGAATACGGCAGGCGAGCAAAACAATGATGGTGATCATTATTAGAATAGAACGGGGGTGGCCTCGTGGCTCAGTGGATTAGTCGCCGGTTTCCTATGCCGAAGGTCGCGGCAGGTTTGATTCCCGCAAGGGGCGAACGTATGTGACTTAGGTACGAGACTATTGAGGTCACCGAGGGTTTTCTCCGGGCACTCCGGTTTCCTCCTCCCTTCAATAATGGTACTGGACGTAGTCAATAAACAATTTTAAAAATAAAAAGTCGATTTTCTTTCCGCCTTCCAATCGCGATCTTCCTGCCTTTACACCACCTGTTTGAGGGATGGATGTGTATTTGTTGTGTGTGTTTGTGTGAGTGAGGGTGGATGAGACAGGTGAGCGTGTATGTTGGTACAGGTCGCCGCGCTTTGGGCCTGATTGATTTGGGGAAAGGCGCGTATATAGCGTCCAATATTATTATTATTATTATTATTATTATTATTATTATTATTATTATTATTATTATTATTATTATTATTATTATTATTATTATATTCAATTTTATTGATTTCATCGTTCTTATATACAGCGTTTGCAGCTCAAGGCGCTGGCCAATATAGGAGTTCACTCAAACCGCCTGAAGCGCCCATTCGCTGATAAAGGCGCATTGTCTGACGCGCAGGCGGCAGGCAACTTTGCACAAATCTGAGTGACTCGGGGTGCGTACTGGGTGCATTGATGTAGCTGGAACTCCAAGGATTCGAGCGTCAGGATCTTTAAAATCGGAGTGCGTGCGTGCACAGATTAGACCTCGAACCATACTCTCATCGCAAGTCCAAGATGTTACTTAATTTGACGTTATTAGGCCGCTGTAACCACACTGCCTTTTTATTATTATTACTATTTTTTTTACATTTTGTGTTGTTGAGAACTCTGATTTGGGCTGTCCTCTCTCCCATCTCTCTAATCAACCGTCATCATAGATCATCCCGACCAAGAAGACTTCAGGAGGTTCCGGCTACTCAATCCTCACAGAGACGAATTCAAGGATTAGATGATAGATTTTGTTCCCGTGTGCTGCATTTAAAAGTAGAAAAGTTCGTGACGCCAAATCTTTGCGGAAGATGACATCACATGCACACGTGGCTTTCAAAATACAGATTTTTCATTTACTGATTCAATAAATAAAAGTAATAATGTGAAACTTTAATATTAACTTGCAAGGATGGGGAATTGGATCAGTCCAGCCGACTGGTTGAAACAGCAGTTTTGCAGTGGCTGACCGAAAACCAGGCTGGCGAGCATGAAAGCGAGAATGGACGGAAGGGGAAGCAGACGTCTGGAAAAAACGGAAGTGTGACGTTGCTAAATGAAGGGAGATGACTGAGGCGGAAGGTATAATTTTCATTTGAGAAGTTCCTCTTGCTCCTGATTATCTTTCCTTATCATCCCACCGTCACATCTCCATACCCTCCTCCACCCAGGCTTCAAGTCTTCTTCTTCTTTTTCTTCCTTCACCAGAAGTTATAAATATAATTAAAGACGGTATAGTTATACAACATATATTATACATCAATACAGATATTACTCATGAAACACTAGCGTTTTATTCAAGCTGTTTTAAAAATGAATCAACCCAGTAGCAGCAAGTATCAGGCAATGACTTAATGAACAAGCAATAAAGCAATAAATAAAACTGCCAGACGCAACAAGACGTCACTCACAAATACTTATTATTAAATATATATAATTTTTTCTTTAAAAAATTGAAATGAGCTGGATAGCTGGGAAGAGGTGGATAGGGTGTGTGTGTGTGTGTGTGTGTGTGTGTGTGTGTGTGTGTGTGTGTGTGTGTGTGTGTGTGTGTGTGTGTACTTGCATAAACTTACAAATGGGAACCAGACCTTGCCTTGCTTAGCTACAAATGGGTACAATTGCTAGGAACCCACTATTTCCCAGGACCCCACATTTTTCTATGTACATCGGAGAACTTTTTTTTTAGTGCATGGGAGTGCAGTTGTAGTGCATGAGAGTGTTTTAAGTACAAGGGCGAAAATCCAGCCACTTTTCTGGCAAATTTTGAAGAAAAGTCGACCTATTTTGTCCCCTATAGGAAACGAACTAGGTCAACTGTTTAGACGGAAATTTCGCATCAGATTCTTACATTTAAAGATGAATATTGCGCTCTATCCATTAAAAAAACTACACTTTCCTATTTCTACATTCCTAAATAAACCCAGTTCTGATGTTTTGCAAATATGTGTGTGGGTGAGGGTGTATGGGAGTGAGTGTGTGTGTTGTGTGTGAGGGGTGGGATGGGATGGAAAGGTGTGTGTGGGTGTGTCTGTGTGTGTACAGTTTAGAATGGTTAACAGACAGACTGAATATGCGGGGTTATTACACATGATTGTAGAATCGAAATCCGGTTAAAACAGAGAAAGATTAGAGAGAGAGAGAGAGAGAGAGAGAGAGAGAGAGAGAGAGAGAGAGAGAGAGAGAGAGAGAGAGAGAGAGATTAGGGTTCGGGAGAGTCAGTGACCTGAGAGAGCGAGCAAGACATGGACAGTGAGACAGGGAGACGGAGCCACGAACGAGGGAGAGTGGTGAACCAGATCGTGACACCGGTAATTCAGACTTTTTGCTTGCTATTCTTTCCCGTCCTCTGGAATGGGATCAGAGAAACACAAGAAGACGGGATCAGAGAAACACATTCAACTAAATTCTTCTTACATAGTGAATGTTATAACTTGAGGGCATGCTGAAAGTGCGTGGCCAAATCATACATGTGCTCGCATAGTATTACCTGTAAGATTATATTTATACAGTGGAAAAACGCGCATAACGGTAGCAACACAAGACGCCGTTAAGGGTTTCGATGCTATTTTCAATGTTTTTACACGCAATTATGAACACTTTCACATTTGAGACATATCGGTACTCTTACGTTACGAGTACTTCGTTTTGCTGCCGCTCTGCGCGTTTGTCCCCCATATGGATAAGATCCCCAAGTCTTGTCCAAGGACAGTGCAAAGTTATTGGTTTGTGTGGTTTTTCAGCTCACTGTATAAAGAGTCCTATAGCGCCCGGAACAATCGTAGTCTTTAGTAGTTCAACGGTTAAGGTGTCAGCACTGTTTATGTTGGATTTTTGGATTTACAAACTTGTCTAGAAATACTTTGAAATAGTCGGGGGTGGGGGGTGGGGGTGGGAATCAGAACCAGGCAAAGGTCGGTCTGTCGATCGGTCCGGTTGGAAGCCATTTCGCAAGAACCACTTAACGGATTTTAACCAAACTTCACAGGAACAATACTTAGTAATAATAATAATAATAATAATAATAATAATAATAATAATAATAATAATAATAATAATAATAATAAATTGCATGTATACAACGCATTTTTCATTAGAATAACAACTCAATGCGCTTACACACATCGTTCGTACGCATCAGCACAACATTCGCACTACATCATGTACAGCATCATTCAGAAAGTATTATTACTGTTCATACTATTTACACACAAAACGTCTTGCGGAACAAGTGCGGTTTGAAGCAGCTCTTGAAGGAAACAAGGTCTGTACAATGTCTTCAACCGGCAGGCAGCGCATTCCAACCCTTGGGTGCCTAAAAACTAAAAGACCGCTCGCCAATTGTTTTAAGCCGACCCTTGGGCGTTTTTACAGTTTTTCATCTGATGAGCGCAAAGAACGAGTTGTAGTGTAGGTAGTGAGTACCTCAGACAGATATGGTGGAAGTGACTGGTCGAAGTGACGAAAAGCTAGGACAGCAATTTTGTATTCAATGCGGAACTTGAAAGAGAACCGGTAGAGCTGCATTAAGAGAGGCGTGACATGATCACGCTTCCGTTTTTTAAGCACAAGCCGAGCAGCACAGTTCTGTACACGCTGCAGTCGGCTAACTTCATCATCGGGGAGACCAGCTCTAACTGAATTACAATAATCAAGTCTGGATGTCACAAAAGCGCTGACCAACTGTGTGCATGCATCCCTCGAAAGAAACTGCCTCAAGGACGCAATACGCCGAAGCTCAAGAAAGGACACTGGACAGATGGTACTGATGTGGTCATGCATGGACAAAGAACTATCTAGCTTGACACCCAAATAACAAACAATATTACTTAATGGGATGGTGCTGCCGCCGATGTTTGCAGAATCGCTGCCGGCCAGTTTAAGACGTTTAACAAAACTTAAGTTAGTGGTCTGCCTGCCATGCCATCATAATTGTTTGCTCTCCCGCAAAGGTCGAGGTCACACTTTTGAAAATGCTGATTTTGCGGCTGATGCGTACGAGTGCCTAAAACTACATTGGAATGGCTTGCCATCTCGTTTTACAGTGAGTTTACTTGGAACAGTCATTGTTGTCACATGAACAATTGATACAATGGGTAATCTTTGGCCAATCTGACCGCTAACGTTTGAATGTTTAGCGTCTACCCCCTCTAGCAATGTGAGCAATAATAGAACTGCCTATTATACAAAGTTTTAGATCCGGACTTTGATGCCATTAATATTAATCAGCACAAAACCAAACGAATTTATCGATTTATATCGAACCCGTAACTTTTGAAAGGAGCTGTTTTGTTTTTTGTTGTTTTTGCTATTTTTGTGCTTAATCTTATGTTTTTGGCAGTGGGGCAACAATCACAGTGAATTCCAAAAGTATCTGTAATGCTGAGGTGTGTGATCTTTGGGCCCTTTGACATTGCTAGTGCTTGTCCTAAGTCACAACGTGTATTTGTGCTATAAAAGGACTGAAGTTCACACCTTAAAAGTGGGTTTACCCTACATTTCGCATTACACCATGATAAAAGTGGTCTTTCGTGGCTCAAACCAGCCCATACAAGTTTGAATATTCAATTTCGGGTTCTGACAGAGATTGGTTTCCGCTGATTAACAGTACCTCGATTACTATGGCCGTGTGTGATCTTTGATCTTATTTCTGAATGAATCAACCCCAAACGAAAACCCTTACGAGCAATTGTTTTTACGGGTTCTGTCTCTTACCGGTTTTGGTAGATGCTATTTTTAGCTCAAGAATATGGGCTGGACAGCCAACCGCTGTTGCTATTAATAGACACAAAAACTGCAACACTCACTGTGAATGTTAAAAGCATCTGTCGATGGGCGAGGTCAAAGTAAATCGCCTTCAAAAAAAATTTTTTTTTTAAATTCTGATAGAGTAAATCGTAAAATATATATTCTTGCTCCTTTTGTCTCATACAGTGTCAGAAGGTCCTATCAATCTTGGACATGTAACTGTTCAGACTCCTCTTTGCTAGGTGTGTCGTGCTATTGTGTCCAGATTGCCAGGTTTGTTAGTATGAGGGCAAGGGCCATGACGATTGTTTAGAACCTTGTGGCGTTCCAGATGCCGCCGTGGCCACTGAGCTCCTTTAGCTGACATCTGGTGTGTGGAACCTGGGCACGGAATCCAGTGCCACAAGGTATAGTTGTTGTGCTGTTTTTTTTTAATTTTAATTAATTTATGTATTTATTTATTTATTATTTTTGTGTTGCTACTACAAGTTTTGTTTTCTTTTAGTTTTTGTTTACATTTAGTTCAATTTAGTATAGTTTAGTATAGCTTAGTTTAGTATAGCTTAGTTTAGCTTAGCTTAGTTTAGTATAGCTTAGTTTAGTATAGCTTAATTTAGTATAGCTTAGTTTAAGTCAGTTTTTGTTTCGTTTCGTTTCGTTTAGCTTCGTGTCGCTTAGCTTAGCTTAGTTTAGCCTAGTTAATGGACAATTGTTTAGCTTCAGCTAGCATAAGGTCTTGCTTTTATGGACATCTGCAGAACAAAAATCTGCCACGTTAAGGATTGAGATACCAGATTGCATCGTCCGTTTCTGCTGTTCCAAATGCATTGTGAGAAGAGCCAAGGGAAACAATCCTCGTAACCCATGCGTGCGCACGGACCCGTGACGAAGCGTCTAATTACCGAAAAAAAGGAGGGAAAGAACTAGAAGAGCAAGAAAAAAAATATGATCCTCGTGAAAATCATAGTTTCACTGTTAATATTGGAAGGAGGGGTTAAGCAGTTCAAATCAATGTATCCGTGTTTCTATATGTTTATCTATCTGTCTTTTTCTTCTTATTATTCTTCTTCTTGTTCTTGTTGTTGTTCTTCTTCTCCTTCTTCTTCTACTACTACTACTACTACTACTACTACTACTACTACTATTACTACTACTACTACCACCATCACTACTACTAGCCTACTACTATTACTACTACTACTACTACTGTTTTCTTCTTTTTGTTCTTCTTCTTCTCACTACTACTACTTTCTTCTTCTTCTTCTTCTTCTTCTTCTTCTTCTTCTTCTTCTTCCTCTTCTTCTACAATTCTCTCAAATGTCTACTTCTAAATGTTTTAGCCGTGTGACTTCTTAAATTGGTAGAAACACCGCAAGAAGCGTGACCACTGGTCTTTTTACCTTCTCCCTCTGTCCCCATGCCCCCTCCCCCATTACACACCCCTGTTCTCCTGAGTGATGAGCCTTGTGCGTGTGTGGTCGATCGGCCAATCAGTATTAAGCACACTGATCTCAAAGCACTGGAGAGATTGTGGCCAAGGTAACTGCGCGGCCGCAACTCCTCAAAGACGCAGTACTTCTACTTTTATACCCAGACCTGCCTCCTTTATAGTGTGTGGGTGTGTGTGTGTGCGTGTGTGTGTGCGTGCGTGCTTTCATTGGCATGTGTGTGTGTGTGTGTGTGTGTGTGTGTGTGTTAGCATCCAATGAACCCTAATCATTAAACGTTATTCAACACGTGGAGCATCACTTTCGAACATACTTTTTTTTAAAACGTAATCATGTGTCCTGAACTCAACGTAACAGAAGCTTACCTTGCCTCATAGGTGCGCAGAAGCACCTTAAGTAACAAAGCATTAAAGGTGCGCGGAAGCACTGTTCAGAAGCGTGACCTCTGACCTCTGCTGTGCTAGCCGCCGAGTATCAGCAAACCAACAAGTCTCACAGCATTGCAGTGCCGCGTTTTTGTTCCGAACTTTTATATTAATAATTATGACAATAGAAAAATAGTTCTTGATTCACATTATTGCAGTGAAAGCTTACCGATAAGCATATATAAAAATAAAACTTGTGTGTAGCTTCTTTCCGTTGTCGAAGTTTGCCGAGAATCACAGCAGAAAGCGGGGCCGTTGTGGGGAAAGAGCTAGTCGCTGTAATACCTATTAACGTCATCATTGTTATCATCGTCTCTTAGCCTCAATCTGGCAGTTTTAAATACGTTTTCGTATTCTGATCAAAGGTTTCGGACTCATTTGTGTGGGAGAGATTTGGAGGGAAAAGGAGGAGAAGGGGGAGGTTGGCGTATACCTCAGCTGTCTTGAATACTCAGTGTTAATAGTGTACCCCTTTTGTGAGGAGCGGTGTGTGTGTGTGAGCGAGCACAAACAATAGAGATTTGCCATTCAGAGTCCGGGCTGTATTGTAAGGCTGGCCAAAGGTGGTCGGCACAATATTGGTGTACTGTCTAGACACAGATCCGTTCTTGTCCCCCTATCACGTCTCTGTGCCAGACCCGAATATTTCGGGGAAGAGAGAGTTTTTTTAGGGAAATACTGTCACACTTAGCGATAATGTTTCACGTAAAACTTCCATTCATCACGATCACCTGAAACTTTTTCCTGTCTGCCACATTATTCCTTGTGACCGACCTGACGATGTCGTGTAAGATAAACAGTCACGTTCAAATACTGCCACGCGCGGTGATAATATTTCCATTCGTCGCCTGGAACGTTTTCACTTTCCCATTGCGACATTCTTCTATGTGAGAGAAAATCTTTTTAAAATATTGTCACACTCAGCTATAATGAAATTATTCTATGCGGGCTTGTTTCAAGCTTTTCATAAATCCGGTATTTTCTTCTCACGTACGTACAACAGTACGCATGCAGCTATTGAGCTAGAGATGCATTATATAAGAGGAAATAAATAAATAAATAAATAAATAAATAAATAAATAAATAAATAAATAAATAAATATAAACAGTGTGAATTGTGCCAGACTCTGCACTGTAATGTGAGAAAGGACACTGAACCTTTTGCACACCAAATAAAATTACCTGCACTCGTGACCACAGGACTATTTGTACTAGACCTGAACATCTCACAATACTACTACTACTACTACTACTACTACTACTACTACTACTACTACTACTACTACTACTACTACTACTAATAATAATAATAATACTAATAATAATAATAATAATAATAATAATAATAATAATAATAATAATAATAATAATAATAATAATAATAATAATAGTACGTTGATTTATAGTAGCGTATATCTATCGCCGTTACAACACTCTGAGGATTTCAGTAAAATAGTATCCCAACTTTCTGAAAATTTATTGTTTTAAGTTTTCATTGTCGCTGTCTTTCTCCTTTGTTCTTTCTCATCCCTACTCTGTTCTATCAATCTACTATACTACCTGCTAGATCAGTCATCTACCTTTTATTCTTGAAAACTCTTCCAGGCCAAAACTCCTCATTTGTGAACAAGGTCTGTTGGATCAGCTTGGGAATATTGGACGCTTTCTGGCAAATGGTCACTATTGGTTTCCTATGATATTGTTCTATAGCAATGTAGGCATTTTATATTTATGTGTTTTGTTGATATTTTATAATGATGTTTCATGGGGCTCAATAAATTAGAGTGTGGCCTCAGCGTCCCCTGCGTGGGATGCCTTTATTGTAAAGTGACTGGCCGGTGGAGTGCCTTCAGTATTACCACTAGGGTTGTTTCAGCAGATCTTTTATACGGATCAGGGGTGAGTCCTCTTTCAACCTTCAGTCCTCTTTCTGGTCTTGATTTTGTGGTCCTGATTCGGCTCTTTGCAGTCCGCTGGACCCTGTAAGCAATAAATAACTAATTCAATGCGCCAGTCTTGTTTGCTTCCACAACTATTTGAGAATAAGTTCGTAAAATATTGTTGCAGCTGTGATGGGATGATTTCATTCTGTTACATCCCTAACAATACGGCCGCAAATGGGCGCCTCAGTGGCCTTAGTTAGATCCTGTATCGGCCAGCGCCTTGAGCATGTCTTGAGTTGGAAAAGCGTCATATAAGAATAATTAAATAGATAAATATTATGAGGCTAAATGTGTCAGACCTGATTTCACATTAAGACACCATATTTCACTGTTTTTTTTCTTCTACAATCACACATTAATGTACTTCGCAGGTAGAGGCACTTGTCGTAACTGCAATCCCAAGTGACAGTGATTTGAACGCAACTTTATTTCTTGACGTCATCAACTCCTACTATCGTAGTCTTGATCAAAAATGCACGCCGCGATGACATTTTACAGGGTCTAACATAAATTTCCCTGAAAAATAATACCCGTGCGACGAAACTTCAAGACCGACTCTTTTTTATATGACACTGGTTAGTGACAAGGCGTCAACAAGTTACCTAGGTCGGTCTCTTTAATCTCTACTTACCTCCCTTGCCGAAGTTTTTGATCTTTTGAGGTTTGTTAAGATTGGTGTTGATATGTAAACGCCTTAGGTTATTATGGGATCTTAATTGATTTTTTTGTGTTGCCTTTCTGTCATTGTAAGCCTACCTCAGGTTCATGGGAAACGTAAAAAAACAAAGTTTTGCTATATCTTCTCAAGCATGAAAATAGTGTGCGATAACAACTTCCTTTCTGTAATTTTGGCGCGTGAAACTACAAGGTGGTTGAAAAGTACCTCACTATTAAAAATGGCTGATGACTATTGGGCAACACGATGACATGCTCACAGTGGCGAAGAAACGGAAACTCCGATTGCATGGCCACGTCACCAGAGCATCAGGTCTTGCAAAAATCATCCTGAAAGGCACGGTGCAAGGAGGCAGAAGAAGAGTGAGACAGAAAAGAGGTGGGAGACAACATTCGAGAATGGACTGGCTTGACATTGAACGAAGCCATGAGGGTTGCTGAGGACAGAGGAAGATGGAGTATACTGGTTAAACGATCATCTGTGGTGCCCCTACGACCTTCAAGTTACGGGATAGGATAGGAAATAATGCTGCATTCGTTTGAAGCAACTGTATTGTGATCCTAAAAGTAGTGAATGTATCTGCTGCTCTCTAATTTCGCCTCACTAGGTCGAGGTTAGCACTTAATGTCCAGTCGCGGCTCGGCTGACGTCCTATCCTATCCTATCCCATCCTATCCTATCCTATCCTATCCTATCCCATCCTATCCTATCCTATCCCATAACTCGAAGTTCGCTAAGGCACCACAGATGATCATTTAACCAGCGTACTCCATCTTTCTCTGTCCTCAGCAACCCTCATGGCTTCGCTCAGTGTCAAACCCGTGCATTCTCGAATGTTGTCCTCCACCTCTTTTTCTCTTTCCCTCTTCTTGCACTGTGCCTTCGGGATGGTCTTTGCAAGGCCTAATGATCTGGTGACGTGGCCTTACCATCGAAGTTCCAGTTTCTTCACCACTGTGAGCATGTCATCGTGTTGTCCAATGGCTTGTTTGATGGTCTTTCGAACCTCGTTGTTGGTGATATGCTGGGTATAGGAAATGCCCAGAAGTCTTCTGTAGCACCTCATCTCCATGCTTTGTATTTTTCGTTGTAGATCTGCTGTGAGGGTCCATGTTTCGCAAGCGTAAAGAAAGGTGGAGATGACAATGGAGCGCAGCAGCCTTACCTTGGAATGTAGACTGATGGTCCTTTTTTTCCAAATAGGCTTCGACCTTGTCAGAGCGGCAGTTGTTTGTGCGATCCTGGAGAGGACTTCCTGTCATGACCCATTGGATGATACAATGGCTACTAAATATTTGGAGCTATGCACTGTGTTGAGGGATTGGCTTTGGACTTTGGCTGGGATAAGACCAATAGAAGAAATAAGACCTACAAAAGATATAATATACATACTGGATGCTATACTCGCCTTATTCCTAAATCAGACTCAGAGCGCGGCGATCTGTAACCAGCATACACGCTCACATGTTACAGACATTCCTACATACACAACAAACAAACATCCATCACTCAAACGTGTGGTGTAAAGGAACGCCGCTATTAGAAGACGGAAAGAAAATCGAATTTTTATTTGTGAAATTTTAGATTGACTGCATCCAGTACCATTATTGAAGGGAGGGAGGGAACCAGAGCACCCGGAGAAAACCCTCGGTGACCAATAGATATAAGACCTATAGAAGATATAAGACCTATAGAAGATATAAGACCTATAGAAGATATAAGACCTGTAGAAGATATCAGTCAGACCTGTAGAAGATTTAAGACCTATAAAAGATATAAGACCTATAGAAGATATTGGACCTGTAGAAGATATAAGATTTATATAAGATATAAGACCTATAGAATACGTAAGACTTATAGAAGATATAAGACCTATAGAAGATATAAGACCAACTGTCATGCTCTGACCTTTACAACCATACACCAAGCGGAGACCCATCAATTCTAGCAGAAGAAGAAATCCTCCCAATTCTCCGAGAAGAAGTTGAGGCAGCAGTGCATTCGCCGAAGAAAGGAAGTCAGCGCGAGTGGACAACATACCCGCGGAATTGCTTCAAGCAGGAGGAGAAGCGATGATTGACGCCCTCAACATTATCTGTAACAAGATCTGGCAGAGTGGGGAGTGGTCTACACCATGGACCCATTCGCTTTTCATCATTCTTCCCAGAAAAGGTAACCTTCAGGAGTGTGAAAATTACCGCACAATCAACCTCTTTCGCCATTCCAGCAAAGTCCTCCTGAAAATAATACTCAACAGGTTGAAACCCAAAGCTGAACAAATCATAGCTGAAGAACAAGCAGGATTCAGGGAAGGGCGATGTGCCACTGAACAGATTTTCAACCTCAGAATAATCTGCGAGAAATATCTACAGTACCAACATCTCTATCATGTGTTTGTAGACGTCAAGATCGCGTTTGATCGAGTCTGGCATGCAGCTCTGTGGGCAACCATGAGGGTTTACAACATCAGCTCTAAAATTATTGAAGTCATCAAAAGCCTGTAAGACAAGGCTACCAGTGCAGTCCTCCACAACAGCGCCATCGGCTGATAACTATTGGACAACACGATGACATGAAGAAACGGAAACTCCGATGGTATGGCCACGTCAGGAGGGCATCAGGCTTTGCAAAGACCATCCTGCAAGGCACGGTGCAAGGAGGCAGAAGAAGAGGGAGACAGAAAAAGAGGTGGGAGGACAACATTCGAGAATGGACTGGCTTAACACTGAGCGAAGCCATGAGGGTTGCTGAGGACAGGGAAAGATGGAGTATGCTGGTTAAACGATCATCTGTGGTGCCCCTACGACCTCCGAGTTACGGGATAGGATAGGATATGATAGGATAGGATGTCAGGCGACGGGCCATTACAGCCTTCTCTCGTCACTGTGGGATACAATCAGAGATCAGCAATAAAATTCTACTATACTGTAATCTATATTGTTTCACGCAAAGGCAGCACTACTTACAAAAGGTATAAGGAATGCTTAATAAAGTGTTTGGAACCAACCTACATGTATATCAACCGCTGTCGTCAGTGCACGCACGCATCCCGTCGCACCAAGTGTAACGATCCTGACGCTCAAGTCCTACAAGGTGTGAGGGTGCCGGCTACCCAAATACACCCTAAGCACGCTTTAAGCCCCTTCTTCCACATTCCCGGTGGCTCAGTGGTTTGAGCGCCTCGGCCCGCTTGGGTTACTGGGGTTAATGCTCAGTGCGTTGGTCAGCGCTTTGAGCAGCTCTTGAGGTGGAAAAGCGCTATTTTACAACAGTTATCTAAATCAATTTAAAAAAATATATATATACAATTGTTACGGTCTCCCCCACCCCCCTTCCCAACTCTCCATTCACCTCACCCCGTCTCTATCTCTCTCTCTTCCACACCCCCATTGAACACGTCTTTGGCCCTATTTATCCCATAAAAACTTTTGTTCCTTGACTTTAAGGATCTTTCTTCTTCTTCTTCCTTCTTGTTCTACTTCTTCCTTCTTTTTCTTCCTTCTTCTTCTTCTTCCTTCTTCTTCTTCTTCCTTCTTTTTCTTCCTTCTTCTTCTTCTTCTTCCTTGTCCTTCTTCTTCTTCCTTGTCCTTCTTCTTTTTCTTGTTGTTGTTGTTGTTGTTCTTCTTCTTCTTCTTCTTCTTCTTCTTCTTCTTCTTCTTCTTCTTCTTCTTCTTCTTCTTCTTCTTCTTCTTCTTCTTCTTCTTCTTCTTCCTTCTTCTTCTTCCTTCTTCTTCTTTTTCTTTTTGTTCTTCTTCCTTCTTCTTCTTCCTTCTTTTTCTTCTTCCTTCTTCTTTTTTCTTCGTCTTCTTTCTCCTCCTTCCTTCTTCTTCTTCTTCTTTCTTCTTCTTCTCCTTCCTCCTCCTTCTTCTTCTTCTTCTTCTCCTTCTCCTTCTTCTTCCTTCTTCTTCTTCTTCCTTCTTCTTCTTCTTCCTTCTTCTTCTTCCTTCTTCTTCTTCTTCCTTCTTCTTCTTCGTCTTCTTTCTTCTTCTTCTTCTTCTTCTTCTTCTTCTTCTTCTTCTTCTTCTTCTTCTTCTTCTTCTTCTTCTTCTTCTTCTTCTTCTTCTTCTTCTCCTTCTTCCTTCTTCTTCTTCTTCTTCTTCGTCTTCTTCTTGTTCTTCTTCCTTCTTCTTCTTCTTCTTCGTCTTCTTCTTCTTCCTTCTTCTTCTTCTTCTTCCTTCTTCTTCTTCCTTCTTCTTTTCCCTTCTTATTCTTCTTGTTATTCTTCTTCTTCTTCTTCTCCTTTGTTTCGTCTTATATTTGTTGTTGTTCTTCTTCTTTTTCTTTTCCCCTTCCTCTTCCTCCTCGTCCTCTTATTGTTGTTGTTTGTAGTTATCGTTCTACTTCTTCTCCTTCTTCTCCACCTCCTCTTTCTCTTCTCTCTCTCTCTCTCTTCTCTCTCTCTCTCTTCTCTCTCTCTCTTCTCTCTCTCTTCTCTCTCTCCTCTCTCTCTCTTTCTCTTATCTCTCTCTCTTCTCTCTCTCTCTCAGCTCTCTCTCTCCTGCTCCCTCCTTTCCTCGACGCTTCTCTCTGCTCAGTTGACACAATGTAAATTGCAGGCCGTTTCAATGACAAGACCCACCAGTCTGCTGTGCAAGGACAAATTCAAAGCGAACCCATCCACGCTTGTGTATATGCACGATACAAAATACAAGAACAATTATTGTCCCCAGTTTTACACAAAGAAACTGTTTAGAAACTCGATTTTTGCCTTATTTGGCACGCGTTTCTGTGCTTTTTTGATGAACCTTGTCTGGGTATTGCAAATCTTGGGACAACAGACTTATCTGTGTGTTTTTGATGAATGACTGTCTTGTCTGGATATTGAAAATCTCGGGATAACAGACTTAAACACTTCCCAGGAGAAGATGCGTTTCACTACTACTACTACTACTACTACTACTACTACTACTACTACTACTACTACTACTACTACTATTACTACTACTACTACTACTACTACTACTACTGCTGCTGCTGCTGCTGCTGCTTCTTCTTCTTCTTCTTCTTGTGACTACTGTGTAGACATCAAAAAGAATAATGTCCAGATCTTTGGGGGTACGCCGGCTGGATCTTAGTTACAGCTTCTAGTGCAGCGTCACGTGGATCTGGATCTGGATCTGGTCGTATAGTTGCAGGAACCAATGTCGGTTATCTTTGCAACTGGGTCAAGTTAAAAGGTTAACACTTTCTATAGGAAGTAGTTTCTGGAGTTACTTCCCCTCTCAGCCAGCCCTGAACGTAAGTTCTAAATGAACCGGGATGAAGAATAATAATCTAATTTTTTTAAAGACAAACACACACACACACACACACACACACACACACACACACACACACACTCGCACCGCCTTTTCCCCCCTCCCACACGTGGACTTACTTTGTTTTATCAGCGCACGATACTGGTGTGCATAGACAGGTGAAGTTTTGCACCTTAAATCGTCCACCCATGTATCAACAACCGAACATTGAAAAACCTTTCCCTACTTATTAAATGTGGCAAACAACGATGGAACTATAATCAGTGGAAGAGCGTTGATACGAAGTAGAACGATCCTCTATTTTGTAGACTCGTGTCAACGATTAAGTGAGGCTGTTCACCGCTGCTCCACATAGACAGCGATGACACGCGTAGTGCAGCCATTAGAGTTGTAAATGTGTGAAGGAAGACTCGTGTTCTAGCGGTCATTTTCGGGACCTGGTACTAACGTTCCGGCCCGCAATGGATCTCATTTGGGGAGGGTTGGTTTGGGAGGAGTTTTATACGACTAAAAGAATCGGTCTCAAAGAGAGCAGGGTTACTTTTAGTTGCGCTGCCTTTTGAGACAAAGAAAAAAACAAACCTGTTGGGGTTTGTGGCAATCTCTTTTCTTCAGTTAATACTGTTAATACATCGGAGTGCTGATACCCCCACGACAACCGCATCCCCACAAGTGACGGTGAACACTGACCCTTGTCTTGTTTCCCAACAGGTCAGTCAAGAGATTTTATAGAAAGACGCCCCTCGAGTGGGTTTAGTTAGATCCTGATCGGTCAGCGCCTTGAGCTGCTCTTGAGCTAGAAATGCGCTATATAAGAAGGATTTTAAAAACAAAAGACAGTTTTAAAAAAAATGCACATATAAGCCTAACGAGACAGAAATACTGTAACAACGTCTACAAATGTTCTGTGTCATCATCAGGCTTCAATAATCAGTAACTGTATCCTCACTCACATTATACCTGTTTGGGATGACCCGTCCAGCTTTTCTCCTCTTGTTCCAGCTCAGGTCATGGCGACTAACAAAAATCACAATTAAGAAAAATATTTTGAAAACTATAGAGTGCACCAGTAAGAGAGAAACATTGTGAAAGTTAAGGTTTTAAATACTGGTGGGCACGTTCTGCTGCTGCTGCAAAAAAAAAAAATCTTCAAATTTACACTGCAGTTGCTCTACCGAAAAATTATTATTAAAAGTTAGGATGTATCGCATGACAGTTAAACACTAATTGTTCTCCTTTCACATTTTAACAAATATTGATTACATTGTACCAAGAGGTATACTGGGTGTTTTTTTTTCTTCTCCGTTTTGCTAGAATGAACCTCAGCACCCACAAGGTAGCGCTTAAGCCGTAGATCTGTAGAGTTTGATGGCGAGAGGGAGGGATGGTGAGATAATAGCGTTGTCGTATTACTTGAGTTTCGCCGTAAAAACGGTCCAGTGGAAGGGGCGACTTAGCACCTCACCGCCCGAGACCAGACTCGCCGGCGCCCTGTTTCGCACCTTCTATTCTTTCTCCACAGCCCCTGTGTTCTGCACTGTGCTTTCTGCCTGTGCGTTCACCTGTAGCCAGAGTAGTGGAAGACCACTAGAGTAAAGGCTAATGGTGGAGACGGAGTGTCCATATTAATATAAGATAAGATAAGATAAGATAAGATAAGATAAGATAAGATAAGATAAGATAAGATAAGATAATATAAGATAAGATAAGATAAGATAAGATAAGATAAGATAAGATAAGACAAGATAAGACAAGACAAGACAAGACTACATTACATTACATTACATTACATTACATTACATTACATGGTTATTGCTGTAGGTCCAGCGGACTCTCCCGAGCCAAATCAGCACCAGAGAAGTGAAAGAGGATTCACCCCTGATCCGCATAAAAGATCTGCCGAAACAACCCTAGTGGTAACACTGAAGGCAATCTACCAGCCGGTCACTTTACAACAATTTCCAGAAAGTGGGGATACTATTTATACTGAAACCCACGGCACCCCCACGGGGGTATACAAGATAAGATAAGGTAAGGTAAGATAAGATAAGATAAGATAAGATAAGATAAGATAAGATAAGATAAGATAAGATAAGATAAGATAAGATAAGATAAGATAAAGGTAAGATAAGATAAGATAAGATAAGATAAGATAAGATAAGATAAGATAAGATAAGATAAGATAAGATAAGATAAGATAAGATAAGATAAGATAACAATTGTATTTAACAAGGGTAAAAGAGTAAACGCCGGATGTGCTTTTTAACATCTTGCCCTTGGGGCTTGAACAATAATAATAGTATTATAACAAAATAATTTTAGAACAATAACATCATAATGTAACAATATAATCAAGATCTGTGCACACATGCACATACGCTCGAACACACACACACACACGCACGCACACATACATTTATTGAAAACAATCTAATGAATGATATTAAGATAGAACTATAATTAAGTAGCTAATAAATTAATTTCTCATGTGTTGTAAAAGATGTATTCTAAAAGATGTGTGTTTAGTGACTGCACTTCGGAGCACTTCTGGAAAGTTACTCAGTAAAGTAGAATCTGAATATGGCAAACTGGTTTTAACTAGATCAATTCTTGGAAATTGGATATTTAGTTTGTTAGGAAATCTGGCATTTTTCCTAGGAAACAAAAAAAAAAGAAGAAAGACAAGGGAGTGCATTACCAGAAAAGATCTTGTGCATGAAAATTCCTTTATTAAATGTTAAGCTGTTGGCAAAGCAACGAAGAATACAAAGCATGGAGATGAGGTGCTACAGAAGACTTCTGTGCATTTCCTATACCCAACACATCACCAACATTGAAGTCCGACAGACCATCACACAAGCCATTGGACAACACGATGACCTGCTCACAGTGGTGAAGAAACGGAAACTCCGATGGTATGGCCACGTCACCAGATCATCAGGCCTTGCAAAGACCATTCTGCAAGGCACAGTGCAAGGAGGTAGAAGAAGGGGGAGACCGAAAAAGAGGTGGGAGGACAACATTCGAGAATGGACTGGTTTGACACTGAGCGAAGCCATGAGGGCTGCTGAGGACAGAGAAAGATGGAGTATGCTGGTTAAGCGATCATCTGTGGTGCCCCTACGACCTTCGGGTTATGGGACAGGATAGGATAGGATAGGATAGTTGGCAAGAGGTAGTATATCTGTTCATAATCATTCGGAGAGATATCGTTTTTAAGAATAATCGTTTTAATTGCATGTTTATGAGTTCTAACTATAGGCTTCATGGCGTTGCCAATGGCACTATCCCATATAGTTGAAGAATAATCACTAAACGGCTGAATATGTCCCGAATAAACTAGTTTACGAGAATGCACATTTAATAAATGTTTAATCCTTTGTGTTTAGTTCCGGATTAAGGTGGGTGCTATTGATGCTGCAGCATTAGGCCCATTCCTGAAATAGGCCCAGATGAAAACAGACGAGAATTTTCCGGAAGCTGAACAGTTTTCCTTTCTTATATTAACCTCAAAATAATTCTTAGAATGAAATTTGGAGTCAGACCTCAGCCAAAGGGAAACGTTCAAATCTCAGACGTATCTGGTCATGATCGACAGTCTGTTAGCTGAACTGGAAAAGCGGATGAAGGCGTATGACGATATTTGTAAAACATTCGGATTTCTCTCGGAGCTAACGTCATTGAGCAGATCGAGGACAAAGAATATCGTTTCCTCGTATCCAGATGACTTGGAAGACACACTGGTGGCTGAGCTGATACAGTTTGCTGCATTTATGCGCACTCAGAAACTGGTGACTGTGAACGAATCAGCAGAGCTTACCATGTACAGGCTTTTGTCATCGTTGAATCTTTCTCAGACATTTCCAAATGTCGAGATTGGGTTGCGCATCTATCTGTGCATGATGGTGTCCAATGCCTACGGCTATCGGAACTTCTCAAAGTTGGGAATAGTCAAAGGAGAGCTGCGGTCCTCAATGGGGCAGGAAAGGCTAAGCATGCTGGCGCTTATGAGCATTAAGCATGAGTTGCTGCGCAGCCTTGACTTCACTGACACAATCAAAGAATTCGCGCTTGCTAATGCTCGAAAAACAGCAATATAAGTAAGCAGCACTAGCGCAATAGTTAGAGTGACAATATGCCTAGGTTAAGTTGATCTTGTTTAGCCTTTTCTGCATTAAGTGCACTTTTCAGACAATTGCTATTGAATGTTGATGTTACATAATTTGATGTTAATCTCGACTTGTTACAATAATACGTCTTTATTATCATTCATGTTTAAGAAAGGCTGGCTGGTTGCGTCGCAAGCAATTGAGGCTCCTTGGTCGGTCTTAGTGCGCATGTACGGTGATTGTTAATGCACATGCACCAATGCCGAGGAAAAGTAGGCCTTTTTTGCGCTGCAGCATCAGGCCCAATTTCGTCTTAATCCGGCCTTGCCTGTCTTGTTGCTGAGTGAACAGGTTGCGTGGATAAACGAATCTGAGTTACACTTATCAGGATTCAAGCATTGGGGCTGAATCAACTACTGATAGAAAAACACCAAACGAGTGTAACAGAAGGGGGGGGGGGGGGGAGAGAGAGAGAGAAGGAGGGGAAAGAGGGGGCGCGCTGTTTTTCATTTGGCGTGGGTTGGATTGTGCTTTGGGTTAGCGCCTTGAGCAGCTCTTTGAGATGGCCACTGCGCTATACAACAACATGAACTCATCGTTTCCTTGGCATGGACCACTTATAACCAGATTTCTGTATTCACCTCTCTGTGTTTGAGCGGTCACAGCCAGTATGTTGAGTCATTATGTTGCTGTTTGGAATGAATTTGAACACTGAAATGTGTTGCGTTTGTCAAGTGTTATGTTGTTATTTATTTGTGTGATATAATATTGATTGATTCCTCTATTGATTTTATAAGATTACAATTTATTATTATTATTATTATTATTATTATTATTATTATTATTATTATTATTATTATTATTATTATTATTATTATTATTATTATTATTATTGTTGTTACTGTTATTATTATTATTATTATTATTATTATTATTATTATTATTATTATTATTATTATTATTATTATTATTATTATTATTATTATTATTATCCTCATCCTCATCCTCATCCTCATTATTATTATTATTATTATTATTATTATTATTATTATTATTATTATTATTATTATTATTATTATTAATAGAACAGTGCTGAAGAAAGGGAAACTCCGATTGTATGGCCGCGTCACCAGCGCATCAGATCTTGCAAAGACGCAGAAGAAGAGAGCAATAGAAAAAGAGGAGGGAAGACAACATTCGAGAATGTACTGGCTTGATACTGAGTGAAGCCATGAGGACTGCTGAGGACAAAGAAAGACGGAGTACGCTGGTTAAACGATCATCTGTGGTGCCCCTACGATTTTTGAGTTACGGGATAGAATAGGATGGGATAGGATAGGATAGGATTATTATTATTATTATTATTATTATTATTATTATTATTATTATTATTATTATTATTATTATTATTATTATTATTATTGTTACTGTTATTATTATTATTATTATTATTATTATTATTATTATTATTATTATTATTATTATTATTATTATTATTATTATTCGTAATGGATAGCTCAGTGGTCAGAGCGCACGACTTGTGTGAGTGCGTCTTGGGCGACGTGGGTTCGAATCCTGACTTCAGCAAACTATGTTGTGATTGCCGGATATTACGGGCCAGCGCCTTGAGAAGCTCTCTGAGCTTGTAAATGCGCTATATAAGAGAAATTTCTTTCTTTATTATTATTATTTCTTTTTTGTATTGTTGTTATTCTTGCCATTAAAAAAAATGTGATTATTTAGATCTGTTTAAATATATTTTTAACTAACTTTACAACTGAAAGCTGTTATAGATCCGCATGCAGGCAGCAGATTAATGCAAAAGAATTATGCCCAATCGAAACTACGCCAAAGATGCCACAATTACACGTTTAGTACGTTTAGTACGGTCTAAGGGAAAGGACTCTTGCATCCTCCAGTTGTAGAGCAAGGGTTCGATTTGTCTCTCTTGAAACGAAACTCGTTCAAACTACCTAAGGGGCGAAAATCTTGTCGGGTCTTCTTTCTGAGTGTTCTCCCTCAAAGCAAGAAGATGGCGATGCCCTTGCTTCGCGTGTGCGTGAGAAATGAAAACAACGTTTTCGGCAGCACACGTCACGGTATTCGACGATATGCAACGAAGAAGAAGTCGGCCGCAAAGGGGAAGAATTCAGACCCCGTTCAAGTGAAACACCTTTTCGGGAAAGAATCTAGTGGTGAGAAATAACTTTGTGAAATAATGGTAGAATGAAACATCGGATTGTTTATATTTTAATCCGTGTATAAAGTCGGATAGACCAGGAATGCAAAGCAGTTTAAATTTTTTAAAAACTGGTAAAAATTTGAAGTTTTACGATTTAAAAAAAAAGGCTTTTGCCCCATTTTTGTCGTCTGCTACAATAATAAATTGTGCACAGTAGCGCAATGGTCTAGTCTGTGTCGCATACATTCCATCATAACGGACTTTAAAGATCCTGACGCTCATGTCCTAGACGGGTGAGTGCCGGTAACAAGAACACACCCAGCATGCACCTTGGTAAAAAGTGCCATAATAATCAAAATTGATTGTGGGCATATACGGTAGAAGAAGAATGGTTCGTGAAGCAACGTCGGGACCCGTGATAGTACTTGGATGGGTGACCACGCTTGGAAGGAAACCATCAAACGACAAAAAATAATGAAACAAGCAAGCCACCCAGCTGTTGATGGGTACCTGGCTGTGTTCAGAACCGCCGTCCGGGCAAGGGAAAGCAGCGAGGGAGAGAAGATGGGCACCGATCTCATTAAGATGGCCTAGAGAAAAGTGGTCTCAGATGCGTCTCTCCCCAGCAACCGAAAGGTTACGGGAACACCTTTATCTTAAAGCTCTAGGTAGTAGGAAAATCTGCTACTCGACCTGGGTACATTACTAGATCTATACATAGACCATACTGTGACACAGGTGTATCCTCACTCCCATCACCACATCCATCCCAACCCATCCAACAGGTTATACAACATTTATAGTAATATTACACTGTTGTCAGTTGCTCCACTTTATTATATTGGACCAACTGATAACATGTTCTTTACCTTTTTGAAAATGAAAGTGGACATGTTCTTTACCTATTTGAAAATGAAAGTGGAACATTTTATTTTACTGGATTTTGTTGGTGTATGGTGATTTTGTGTTGTTTTTTTTTCTACAGGCAACGCAGAGCCAGAAAGCAAACCACAGCACCGCACCTACAAAGACTTTTTAAGCCTGCGCCACAGTCAGGCCGCCAGGTCAGTTCTGATCCGAGTCCAGCGATCGGCAGAAGATGTTTGTGAAACGCTTCAGACTGTCGGACCCATCCAAGCTGCCTTCAGTATCCATAAAACTAAGGTTTGTAGATGAACATGTACGCACGTTGGCAGGCACACATGTGCTCTCTCTCTCTCACACACAAGCAGACACACACACACACAGACGCATACACATACCATGCAAACCAAGCCATAAATGCCACATAGCATGGACACATAGACACACACCTTCATTAACAGTGTCTATAGGTAGACTCAATACCACTTCAGGCTTTTACCTTGATGAGAGGAAGAGCACTTGACAGCTAAATAACTATGACAACATTTACAACTAGAGCTTAAGAAATTTTGTTTTAAAAAGGTACCTGAGCTGCACCACCCAGATATGTGCACCCAGACAAAAACACACACAAATACACACATGCATGCGTCTGTTCAAGTTTGCTTACAGTATGGTCTCTTATACACAATTATGTAATTCTCTCTCAGTATCCCCACTTTCTGGAAATTTAGTGCTTTAAATTCCCACTGTCGCTGTCTTTCTCATTTGTTCTTTCTCATTCCTACCCTGTTCTTTCAATCTATTATACTATCTTCTTCTTTGCTAGACCAGTCACCTACCTTTTTTCTTGAAAACTCTTCCGGGACAAAACTCCTCATTTGTGTATGAGGTCTGTTGGATCAGCTTGGGAATATTGGACATTTTCTGCCAAATGATCACTAGGGCTTCATAGGATATTATTATTTAGCAATATAGGCATTTTCTATGTATGTGTTTTGTTGATATTTTATAATGATGTTTATATTCTATTTTGTGTTTGTAAACGGGGGTTAGATAAATTAGAGTATAGCCTCAGCGTCCCCTGCCTTTATTGTACAGTGACTGGCTGGTGAAGTGACTTCAGTGTTACCACTGGGGTTGTTTCAGCAGATCTTTTATGCGGATCAGGGGTGAGTCCTCTTTCAGCCAAGTTGCGATCTTGATTTTGCGGTCCTGATTCGGCTCTTTGCAATCCGCTGGCCCCTGTAAGCAATGAATAACTAACTAACTAACTCTCTCTCTCTCTCTCTCTCTCTCTCTCTCTCTCTCTCTCTCTCTCTCTCTCTCTCTCTCTCTCTCTCCCTATCTCTCTTTTGTTTACACAACACTTTGGATTTCAACAAATCGTTGTAAATATACATTGTTCCCAAGCAAATAATTTTGCTAACAAATTGCTATGCATTGAGTCTGATCGAACAATAATTAATTCCGTATAAAGTTATTTATTTTAATTGTATCTTACGAAGGTACTTTATTTCATATTACCATACTAAATATAGTGTATTGTATTGTATTAAAATATGTTTTGTATTTTTTTTAAATTATTATTTTTACATTCAGAATTACCTGTTGGTGGAGTTTAAGCATCAGCACACACTGGAGAAGTTGTTGAACCATGTGTCTTACTTCAAGGACGAAGGGTGAGAATTACCTGTATTATGTTGTCAAGGTTCCTTGGTTACGTTAATGGACGACTTGGCTGTTCTCTGCCATACTGTTGAAGTGACAGGATTTTCTACCGTCCAAATGTCGGTCAGTTTTGGTCACTTGAAGTGTAGTTATGTCCCTTTATCTTCAGTTATTTCCCTTTACTTTAACTGCAGCTATATCCCTGTTGTTTCCATCCCGCAACTACTAGAGTGGAATGTTGACAAAGTTATCTCCCATCCCAATGTAGCTGATTTAAATAAATGAATGTAACACATTGGTGGAAAATGTATTGATTGAAAGATGGACTTTATTGACAATTAGATAACCAGAAGTTAATTAATACTAGTAATATAAACAATAGGTAAATAGATACAGTGGAACCTCCGGTATCCGTCTCTCTGGTATACGACTCCCTCCGTTATGTGACCTGGAAATTTCTGACGGATTCACTTCCAATAATAAATTACCTATGGTATGCGACAACCTCGTTTATGCGACCAGCGACCGTGTCTTAAGCCCTTTATACGACCGTCTTAGGCAATTTAAAAGAGATATCAGTTAATTTATTGTCTGTACCTTTCGTTTTTTCTCTCATGTTAGTGTACGCCTGCTGTTGTCTGCTATTTCCAGTTCGCAAGTAAGGGACATTACTCGCCTACACTGGCTTGTCAAAATGGCGTCGCGCAAGAGGAAAGTTTTGAGTTTGGCAGAGAGAAAGTTTTTCCCTGTTCAAAATGTCTGAAGACATGACTGTTTTCTATTTTTGAAGTTGTGAATAAAAGACAAAGTAAAAAATGAAACATGTTTTACAGTTTTCTTTGTCAGAGAATACATGCTGGTGAGTGTGAAAATTATGACTACATACCCCTCAGAGCCTAGCCCTCCCCCCCCCCCCCCCCCCCACTCACCGCGCCGCCCCCACCCCCCCCCCCCCCCCCCCCTTTGTTTCCTGTATAAGACCACCTCTATTATTAGACCGTTTTTTCTCAGATTTTGGACGGTCGTATACCAGAGGTTCCACTGTAGTAAAAAAAAAAAAAGAAAGAAAATCTACCTTAAAAATTTGATTTTCTTTCAGTTTTCTAGAGACTTGTTTTTATACCACATGCTTGATGGATTAATATGTGTTTGTTGTGTATATGTGTATAATGAGTGAGCGTGTATGTTGGTTTCAGATCACTGCGCTTTGAGTCTGATTTAGGAATAGGTGCATTTAGCATCCATCATTGGTAGTAGTAAGTGTACTAGGATAGCATACATGGTTGTGTAATAATAATGTAGTAAGTATGTGTCATTTGTATAAAAAAACCTTGAGAAAAGTCATGGCAAGTAGTTTAACAGTTCACTCTCTGTGTAGATCAGTTCCAGTGCGCAGTCGACTGTTGTACCACATGCAGTGGTCCACTACTCAACGTTACAAGTCAGGCAAAGTGTTCACGCCGGAGATCATCACCTCCAAGGAACTGACAACTGAGGATGTCTTAGCTGCTGACAGTGTACGTTTCTTCTTCTTCTTCTTCTTCTTCTTCTTCTTCTTCTTCTTCTTCTTCTTCTTCTTCTTCTTTCATCTTCTTCTTCTCCTTCTTCTTTCATCTTCTTCTTCTACATCTCGGAATGCCTGAAGTGCCTTACTCATCTGCTTAAAGTGTTGACTGTCGGGACAACTCTTCTCTCTCTCTCTACCTTACCCAAAGCAATGAATTTATAACTTTATTATAAATTAATGTAATAGCTATCTTTATGCTAGTAAAGTATTAATAATAATAATAATAATAATAATAATAATAATAATAATAACAATAATAATAATTAATAAATAAAGAATATTTAATATAGTTGTTGTTGTTGTTGCATCAATTTTTATTCATCAGATTAACATAAGTTGTACTGATGAAATGATTTAATATAGAGCAGTTCCATGTAAACAGGCTCAATGCACTCAAAAGGATACGGTATAGTAAGGTCCTGAATGTTGCTACACGAATGACCAACGCCACATTATCATTAATTCATTATGCAGTGCAATACTTATTTGGAGGAGTTTCATATCTTGCAATTGCTGATGTCAGATCAAAAGCTGGAACTCTGAGAAACCAAGTAGCCGTCAGATAAATGGCATGATTTGTCAATGTTTGTTAAGAAAGACTTACTGCTACTGACAATACGGGATGCGTAGTGTGTACATGCTTTTCCCCAAATCACCAGTCAGGCTCATTGCGCGGCAGCTTGTACCAAGGTATACGTTCACATGTTGACACATCCTCACAGACACCACATCAGCTCATTGCCTATGTGAGCAGCACTCTTAGGTTCTCCCACATTTTGCTGGCTGCAGGCTATTTATAGCTTGCCTACACCCTCCCTTTCAGTGAAAGGAAAGGAAAGAAGAGCACCGGCGAAGCTATTTATAGCTTGCCTGGCTGAACTAATTTCAAAACCTAAAAGCTTTGGTTGAGTCAGTGTGCCACAGACACACATCTATCATGTGGTGTACAGACACAGTTACCTATTTGATTACAGTGAACCCTCCCTACTCGGCGGTTTGACATTCGCGGATTCACGACTTCGCAAATTTTTTTCATAACTCGTACCGTAACAATCTTTTTTTTTTTTTTTTTTAATGTACACCTACTGTTTTCTTGCTTAATATTTGTGCCTGTGTACTATATGTACATACTGTAGATATCTGTACATTACTGTAAAGGGTGGTTTGTTAACAGTTTTGTAAATGGAGGGTTTTAATAGTCCAAATATACGTTAAATAAATACTGTAAATATGGTGTCCCTACTTCATGGATTTTCAGCTTTAACAGTACGTAAAGGGAAGGTTTTAAAAGTCCGAATAAACGTTAAATAAATACTGTTAATATGGTGTCCATATGTTACACTCATTCGATGTTGGTGTTTTGATGAGTGTAGCTCAGATTCGTTTATCCACGCAACCCGTTCAAACAGCCACAAGGCAAAGTCTTCGTATGAATTTTTCCACTTTTATTCAGCACACATCAACAACTGCATACAATCCCCTTTTCACTCTCAACTTTTTACTTTCCAACTCACTATCAACAACAACACATTTTGAAACAGTGCGGCACTTATATAGTCTCTACATACAAATGAGAATATCCTACATGAAACACCACAATCAATCAAAATTAATTTCATCATCACTGTCTCACGTGACACAACCCTATTTGGAATGGAAGCTTCCATGGTAACCAACAGAACAATCCATACGCTTCGATCGATAGTAAACAACCAATTCTCGAAAATTCTCAAATAATATCGACCAACTAAAAACACTAACGTTACACAAAGCCTCTACTGATAACAACGCAAAATCAAATCAAAGATAAATACACTCTATTACTGCATGCGTTGCAAAATAAAATGAACAGATCTATCGCGAGCGTCACACACGCAAGCCTGCCATTGCATGCGCTTCACACATAATATCGTGCGCATTTCACACGCACCATCATGCGCGTTTCAACGTAACACCATACTTCACGGATTTTCAGCTATTGCGGCCGGTCTAGGAACCTATATACCGCGATAAACGAGGGTTCACTATATTTGCTATTGTCTTAGGAAGGGGATGTATATCTCTGACTTGGTTTGGACACAAATAGACACAACTAGATGGACTATGGCATCATTTTATGATTCTTACTCTTAGCAGTGATTGTGTGTTGGTTTTTTAATTATTATTTTATTTTACATTTTAATTGCTTGCAGATATCAGACCAAATGCTGGATTTGCAAGAAGCAAAGCAATTATCAGACGTGGGCTACAGGCTGCGGTTTTTCATCTGTTCCATGTTGGAAGATTTAGTACGCCCCAATTTACCATTCTGCCGTATCGAGCCCTTTGGATCATCAAGTAACGGCTTCGGTTGGGAAGGCTGCGACCTTGACATGATGATGACCTTGAAACCTGACCACTTGGTAGGTGGCTTTGTGAAGAGATGTGCGCTAGAGTGTCTGGAAGATAATGTAAGTGCATGGGTGGTTGCGTTTATGCAGACTTGCCTGCTGTATGTTTGTTCACCGTATTCTTACACAATCAGTACAACTTATGTTAATCTGATGAATAAAAATTGATACAACAACAACTTACACAATTTAGCTTGAGACCACGGTCGTCTGGTCAGCTCGCTAAAACTACGGGTCACATTTTTTCTTAATGTAACCAAGTGGTAGCGATAGAAAACAAAAGACACAAAACTATTCAAGGAAATTATTTTTAAAAAAGACAAAGTCAAATTTTATGATTTAAAAAAAACAAACTTTATTTGGATGAATATTGCTAAATGAAAATAAAATCTTTCCAAAAATAAACAAATGATAAGTGACTAGTGACAATGGTAAGTGACCAGTGACAATGATAAGTGACCAGTGACAATGATAAGTGACCAGTGACAATGATAAGTGACCAGTGACAATGATAAGTGACCAGTGACAATGATAAGTGACCAGTGACAATGATAAGTGACCAGCGACAGATGACCAATAACAATGACAAGAAACAGACAAGAGACAATGACCTGAAACATAAGATCCGAAATAATAACAAGAAACAATGACCACAAACAAATGATAAGAGACAATGACCACAAACAAATGACAAGAGACAATGACCGCAGACAAATGACAAGAGACAATGACCGCAGACAAATGATAAGAGACAATGACCACAAACAAATGACAAGAGACAATGACCGCAGACAAATGACCAAAAACAAATGACAAGAGACAATGACCACAAACAAATGACAATAGACAATGACCGCAGACAAATGACCAAAAACAAATGACAAGAGACAATGACCACAAATGACAAGAGACAATGACAACAATTACCACAAACAAATGACAAGAGACAATGACCACATACAATGACCACAAACAAATGACAAGAGACAATGACCACATACAATGACCACAAACAAATGACAAGAGACAATGACCACAAACAATGACCACAAACAAATGACAAGAGACAATGACCACATACAATGACCACAAACAAATGACAAGAGACAATGACCACAAACAATGACCACAAACAAATGACAAGAGACAATGACAACAAACAATGACCACAAACAAATGACAAGAGACAATGACCACAAACAATGACCACAAACAAATGACAAGAGACAATGACAACAAACAATGACCACAAACAAATGACAAGAGACAATGACCACATACAATGACCACAAACAAATGACAAGAGACAATGACCACAAACAATGACCACAAACAAATGACAAGAGACAATGACCACAAACAATGACCACAAACAAATGACAAGAGACAAATGACTCGCCACGCTGCTGCACACCCACAAAATAGGTCAGAGATAAATATTGTGATCTTTAGAACTCTTAGATCTTAGATTCAGCCTTCTTTTCAAACTCAAGACATGCACTGAAACATTTCTTTGGTTAAAAAAATTAAAATTAAAATTGATAATTACCTGCCACAAAATGTAACGAAAACGCAACTATTTACTGATCCACAGAACGGACATCATTTTATGTTGTGCTCTGCTGTTTTTCTCGTCCATTTTCGGGTAAAACCATTCGCTCAAACTCCATAACAAACGATCTAAATCGTGTCATCAAAATCACATGAAAAGTTTGAAGAAGCTGCTAAAGGTCATACGTACATCAAAAGCCTGTTCCAGGCGCTGATGAAAACCACTGGTGCCGAAAGTTGATTTGCCCTCTTCTGCAAAAAGTTGACCTGAACTCTCGTCCTTTCATCTTTATACTTTGTAATACCCTGTGCTTAATAAACATGCATTTCTACAAACATTTTAGTACACTTTGTGCACAACGACAATATAAGTTCGTTACGCAAAAATCAGGTCATAGCTTCCAAACTGTGGTTTTGAGCTGTCTGGAGTACTGGTCAACCAGTTTTTCAGGTAGGCAAGTCTGGATTATGTGTATGCACTTGATGCGTATACAGATGGTTGAGCAGACGGGCCTGTACTGTGTATACTTGTATGTGTATCTGGTGAACTTGCTTGCTTGTGTGTATGCATGTATGAGTTCAAGTGTGTTGTGAACTTGTGTATGTATGAATGTGTGTGCGTCATATACTATTTTAAGGTGTTGTCAGATGAAATATTGTTGTACTCCTGTGATGGCAAAGCTCTTTTGCTGGAAAGTTGTAGTGCAGACGACGGTACTTTCATTGACTCTTGTTTTGTTTTCAGGTAAAATGTATGAAATAATGTTTCATTTATGAAATTAAAAGGTTATTGTAGGTATGAAATGGGTTGATGATGACTTACTAATCAAAAAACCAAAACTGCTGAGTCTGAGTGGCTATTTAGGCAGTGCCTATGACCTGGACTCGGTGTAGGTTTATACATGTATGCTGTTATTGTGCCATCATAACAGGACAACGCTGCAGCCAAGTTTCTCTTCTTGACAAAACGCGGGTCCGAGAACGAGCGGGCCTACGGCAAGCAGTGTCTGGATGTTGTGGGAGAGATGGTACGAGCCTTCATGCCCTCGGCATTCAAAATCAACAAAGTTCTCAACGCCAGGGTCCCCATCATCAAGTTTTACCACGAGGCTACAGATATTGATTGTGACCTCTCGTACGCTAACTTGTGAGTGGTTTTATCCTTCTTTTTTCTTTTTTTTTTTTGTTTGTTTGTTTTTGGTTTGTGGTTGCTAAAATGGTTTCCTCCCTCGCTCATGTTTTGTTTACTCACTGGTTCAAGTTTTATCTCTCATTTTTGTCTTCCTCCGCCTTATTTTCTTCTTTCCTCTCATCTTTTTCATTGACAACAGATATACCCTTTCATATGTAGGCTGGTTGTCAACACTAAATGCAGGCGTGCCTACCCGTATGGAATTTCCATATTTTTTCCAGAAATTTGAAAAACTCGGCAAGCGCTACGGAAAATACGGATACTTGTTTCACGGTCCGGAAATACATAAAAACAACATTTGGAAAAAATATCAAACTCGTTGGCCTGTGGTAATCCACAGCGAGACCTTTTTCCGAAGACGACCGAACCCGGTTTAATGCCGCAATGCGCAGTCGCAGTAGAGACACGTGGCATCAAAGTTTCCAGTAGAGGCACCGAAGTTTGCCGAACCAGTTTTTGTACAGTCGCAATAAAGATCGGTGCTCGTGAAACAGAATTCAAAACATGGCGTCCAAACAAATGGCTAAGCAAAGTGATTGTGAATCTGAATCTTGAAAGAAACCGCGCAAGGGGCAGACATTTCTTGCCTCGTATTTTGAAAAGTGTACTTTCGTTATTCACACTGACTCAAAAGTACGATTTGTGCCAACCAGTTTGGCATCTCCGCCGGTAATATGAATGACATCAGGCCCACAGCATATCAAAAATTACGAGGCTTTGGAGAAGAAAAAAGAAATTGTGGCAGCAAATCAATCTATTATTGGATTCTTCGCATAATATCAAAAAGGATGAGTGCATAAACAATAGGTAGTAAAAGTAAATACGGAAATCATAATAGTAATACTGAAATTTGAAAAAGCTAATACGGAAATTTCAAATTGAGGGTAGGCATGCCTGTAAATGTCACACTGAAAAATTGACTGTGTTCTGTATGTAGCAGTTATTTACCAGGGCTGCAACTACTAACTCTAGGATGCCATAGTCAACAGCAGACGCCTCAGCATTGAGTTTTCATGTTTTCCAGTTGTTTACCTAACAAATATTTGAGCAAGCAATTAATATTGTGTATTATGCATATTACATTACACAAGGGTAAAAGGTTAAGATTTATTTTACTTTGACTGTGTTACAAATCATTGAAGTTTAGGGTAAATTAGGGATAAGAATACGAAAGTAACGGTTCCACATCACATTGAATATTCATGTCCAATTTCACAGTACTGCCTTGAATTCGTTTCAGGTCAGGTGCAAAGATGTCAGAGCTGATGCACCTGCTAGGTCAGGTTGACCCTCGTGTGCAACCTTTGATGACCACCGTCAAACAGTGGGCCAAGGCTTTCGAGTTGACGCGACCCCACCCAGGCCCTTGGGTTGCCAACTTCTCCCTGCTGACCCTTCTGACTTTTTACCTGCAAACGTGTTCCAAACCTGTTCTGCCTTCATTGAAAATATTACAAGAGTTAGCTGGTAAGTTGACCAATGCCGAACCTTGCCACATAGTTCTTTCATTAATTCATTCACTCATATTATGGAGTTGAGCTGATAATTTTTTCGTGCTAATGTTACTTGGTTGGGTTTCTTGTGTGTGATTCTGATATTACAGATGAGAATAGATGTTAACTTTTAAAAAAAAAAAATTGTTACTGGTTCTTTACTACCAGTTACGTTAAGCACACATATTGCTATCATTGAAATTGCTGCCCAGTTTAGCAAAGCAGGTTCACTGAATAATTAATTGGGTTGCTGAGTGATTTAACTCTTTGCCTGCCAGGCATGTTTCCACGTTTGTGCCAGACATTTCTCTGGCACCGGAAAGAAAGTTCAGTACCTTAGGCATTTAAGCTATTGTTCTTTCAGTAATAGTTGTTAAATAGACATATTTCATATCAAATTAAAGGTAAAAGAGTGAAGAATAAGAAAAAAACAACAACACAAAAATGTTAATTTGATTATGTTATTGAAATATGTGTTTTGAAAGCATGTTGATCTTTTTGAAATGATAAAAAAAAATAAAAATATTTCTGCATACCACAGTAATAAAAAAAAAATCTGGAGGAATAATTCCAATCACTGAATCAGCTTCACACACCAGAAAGAAAAATTTATTTAGGATCAAAATACACTTTACAGTTTGAAATTATATTGATTATTAGCAGAGTTTGACACACTGTGGATTGTGCCCATCACAATGCTTAGTAAAATGCACAAAAAACACTCTAAAAATGAATCAGTTTTAAGAAACCACGCACGTGTCGATCGAGAACGAAAGTAGAAAGAGTTATCTCTCTTTGGTTAAAATAAAACTTGGATTGGACTGCGCAAAAAACCGGAACGAAACGGAATACTGAAATCGACGATATATCGTCGATTGGCACAAACATGGCGGCTCAGATCGACGATATATCGTCAATTGGCACAAACATGGCGGCTCAGATCGACGATATATCGTCAATTGGCACAAACATGGCGGCTCAGATCGACGATATATCATCGATTGGCACAAACATGGCGGCTCAGATCGACGATATATCGTCAATTGGCACAAACATGGCGGCTCAGATCGACGATATATCGTCAATTGGCACAAACATGGCGGCTCAGATCGACGATATATCGTCAATTGGCACAAACATGGCGGCTCAGATCGACGATATATCGTCAATTGGCACAAACATGGCGGCTAAGATCGACGATATATCATCGATTGGCACAAACATGGCGGCTCAGATCGACGATATATCGTCAATTGGCACAAACATGGCGGCTCAGATCGACGATATATCGTCAATTAATTGGCAGGCAAAGAGTTAATAGCCACGGTGCTGATGTTTGACTGTGGTTCCTGTCCTACAGGGATTGGGGAGGCCAAACGTGAGTGTAAAACACGAGTAATAAAGGTGTGTGGCCTGAAAAGATGGGGGCTGGAGGTTATTGATAACATCTTCAATACAAGCCTTATTGGGTGCTGTCCTCCCTGGAGCATCAGTATTTCATGAGCGATGGTAAAGAAATGTGTACAATTGAGACTACTGGTGCTGAGAGGGATCTTGAAGTGATTGTGGATTTGAGAATAACATTGAGATTACTGTTAAGAAAACCAACAAAATATCAGCCCTGCTTGTAAGAATCGTAAGGAATAAATCCAAGGACATCATGGTCCCCCCCCATTTATTTAAGGCTCTTGTACATCCCACCTTAGAGCACGCTAACCCCTTCTTGGAGTCCATACTTGAGGAAGCGTGTTGACTTGATCAAGGGTGTCCAGCGCAGATTCACCAGGAAGATATGTGGAATGTCAGGACTCTCCTACGAGGAGAGATTGATGTCATTGAGGTTGCCCAGTTTAGAATATAGGAGAGGGCGGGGTGATTTAATCAACATTTTTAAAATTGTGCACAATTTGTATTATTGTTTAACCACCTCTTCTCCTGTAGATCTTAAGGATCTTGGTATAACACGAAGTCACAAATTTAAACTTACTAAAACTTTAATAATAAACGCAAATTTAAGCAGTGTTTTACTAATAGAGTTGTAACCCCATGGAATAAACCTGACTGCCAAGCTGTGGATGCTAAATCACTCAATATTTTCTAGAACTGTATAGGCAGGTTATTTAAGGATAGCATCTACTCCAATTTGGAGTCTAAAAGGTTCTAAATTGGTAGTCACTGAGGCCAGAGATCTGGATCTTGAGACCATTATCTGGATTTAACCCTACCAGACCCAAACCTCCCACACTAACTTGCCCCCATCCCTAGCCTCCCTGGCGAAAAATAAGGAAAATGTACAAGGGTTATAAAATTGCTAGTACCATGCAAACCAATAGTGAATAATCGTATTAAGGAAGAAAATCTGCTTCATTGCCGTCTGAATCGTCCAAAGCTGCCATTACCTGCTGCAGTGTGAAGTGATCGGTTCATTCGTCAATCTTTTCATGTTGAATTTTTGCTAAATATCTATTGTAATCACTAACTCGCAGCTTTCTTCAAGGAAGATGCCATTTGTAAGGACTAATCTTGCACCAAATGCGAGATTTAACCATGATTGGCTGTTATTTTTAGTATTTCTTCACGTGCTGTCCCAAATACCTAGAATTCGGTAACTCAGTATATAGGAATTAAATCTGGTAGGGTTAATATGAGGACCAAAGGCTGTTAGCCTATATGCCGAACTATGCTAAGCTGTGCTCTTATGAATGGATAGATTTTTTATGTTCTTACCGTTCTTGTGTGGGTGCATCGTTATTTTATGTATATCAGAGACCCATGAAGGTTCCTTTTTGTGGAATAATGTTTTTACATTGCTTTACTCTGTACTGATTGACAAGACAGGAACTTGCTTGGTATCTACAATACAAAACTGCAAATTCTTTTTTTTCTAAATTAAATTTTTGGGGGTCCTAACACTAAGAACTCATTGTCTGTGTCACAGGTCCTGACGATCATTTCCTGATTGAAGACATCGACTACGCTTTTGTGACCGACGTCAAGAAAATCCCATGCTCTGCTAACAATCAGTCCTTAGGTCCGTTACACGCATTGTGCACTTTTCCACCACTGTCCTTGACAAATTATTCATATTCATGGTTGTAGTTTAGTTTGATATTTTGCTACAAGCACTCATTTGGATACATTCTGCCCTTGTATCTTGAATAGGGCAGAATGTATCCAAGATACAAGTTCTATCTTTTGTGTATTGCATCTTCTGTCATCTACCCTATTTAACCCCTCAGAAATGATATTCTAAACTCAATAAAATACTGTCTGTATGATTCAATTACTCCGTTACTCAATAGGATTGGTTTTTGGATGGCAATACATTGATTAGCGACTCTATTATGATTAAGGTAGGATGTATTAGTTTCTCAGGGGCGATTTTAAAACAAAGGAAAGCTTGAATTCAAATGTAAAAATGCTCTCTGTGTGTTGCAGAGGAGCTGCTGCATGGATTTTTCCACTTTTTGGCGCACTTTGACTTTGCGACGCAAGGAGTATCGCTTATAGAAGGAGCCTCCTTTCCTAAACCCACCCCGTCAGACCCTGTGCTCATCGAAAACCCTCTGGACGTGTGCCACAATGTAGGCAAAAACGTTGGAGCTACATACGCCGTGAAATTGCAAGAATGTGCTATGAAAGCGTTACGGTGCATCGAAGCCCACGGGAAACCCAGCAAAGAAGTGCCTTGGGGCCTGTTTTGCCTTTTCCAGCCTCCATCTGTCAACCCGCAGCCTCTGGTATACAACATAGCAGATCTGTTTGACTTGAACAAGAAAGAGGAGTGTGGGGATAAAGAGAGCAAAGCAAGGGAAGAGGAAACTAGTCATGTCAAAGGGGACAGCGTGGGCACAGATAAAAGACAGTCTGTCTCAAAAGGAAATGCTGTTGGATCTTCGTGATAATGGTGATGATGATGACGACTATGCTGGCAATAATGCCAGCATTAATGTCATCGTACGATAACAATCTCTTGGGATGTCTATTAATGTTTGTGCACAATTTATAGCGGTTTTCAGTGGCTGGTGGCAGAGAGAGAGAAAGAGTTCCTTACATGACGAGACGGGGGAGGCAGAGGTGGGAAAGAGAGAGAGAGAGAGAGAGAGAGAGAGAGAGAGAGAAGAGGGGTAGGGGGGGAGTACAAATGAGTGTGGAGAGAGAAATGGAGAGGAGAGAGAAATGGAGAGGAGAGAGAAAGAACGGGGCAGAAAGAGGAGAACAAAAGAGAGAGAGAGTGGTTTTAGAACCAGTCAATTCAAGTTTGGTTGTTTCTCTGAGAGGGAGAGAGAGAGAGAAAGAGAAAGACAAGAAGAGGAAGAGAAAGATGGAACTAGAGAGAGAGAGAAAGAGAGCGTGTGTGTCAATTACAGGGGCTGGAGGTGTGGGAATGGGGGTAAGCAAGATACAGGGAGAGAAAGGAAAAAAAAGAGGATGGAGAAAGAATGAAGGAGGAAGGGGAGAAGAAAAAGAGAGAGAGAGAGAGAGCGCTTTTAGAACTGTTCAATTTAAGTTAGGTTGCTTTTGTGAGAGAGAAAGACAAGGAGAGGGTGAGGAAATGGAGGGGGTGGGGGGGGAGAGTGGAAACAAAGAGAGGGAGAGAGAGAGAGAGGGAGAGAAAGATCAGGGAATGGGATAGTGGGGGGGGGGGGGGTGGAAAGAGTGAGAGAGAGAGAGGTTTTAAAACTGGTCAGTTCAAGTTTGGTTGTGCCTGATGGCGAGAGAGGAGAAATTTGGGGGAGGGATGTGTGCGTGGAGGAGCAAGAGAGAGAATCACATGGAGTGGAAGGGGGAGGGCGGAGTTGGTATATGCATGTGTACATTTCTGTGTGTAGGTGAGATTGTGCATAGTCTATGTGAACGTGAGGGAAGATGTGAGAGTGTGTATGTGTGTGCCTTGGATAAGCATGAATGTGTAGGGGTAGGGGACTTGAATGAATGCAGGACTGATGGCGGTTACACTTAGCATGGGAAACAGACTAAAGGAGTATGACTGTAGACAGAATAGAATGGAGTCCAGTAGAAAGTGAAGTGAATACAGTGAAAGCATGCCTACCCGCACGGAATTTCCGTATTGTGTCTGGATATTAGAAAAACTCAGCAAGCGCTATGGAAGATACGTTGACTTGTTTCACTTACCAGAAACAAATTAAAACAACAAAGAGAAAAATAGTCAAAACTCGTTGGCCTGTGGTAATGCATCACGTTACATTTTTCCAAAGACGGCCGAACCAGGTGTTATGCTGCAATGCGCAGTCGCAGTAGAGACACGTGACCTGTTCATTGGAGGAAAATCGTTGTCAGACTTTTTTGTTCCACGGTAAACCATACTGTTCTCGGTGGAAATATTTTTTTCAATAGCAGAAATCCATACTGTTCTCAGTGGAAATATTTTTTTCAATAGCAGAAATCCGCTGAACCGCGGAAAATTACTAGCCCTGTATTATTTGACGTTATTTCATCAAGAGGGGACAGAAAACAATCTACGCTCGCTGGTGAACAGTTATTGTTCATTCAGTATGAATGACTTGACATATTTCTCTGTGATAGGTGTTGGAATCCGATCTGTCAAAATATTTATGACTCGGGGCTTTGCAGCTTATTGTTATAAAATTATTCATATTATAGAGTTCAATGCTTGTATACATCTTTTTTCTGTTGATTACAGCTTTCATCATAGTGAAGATTCTGTAAACTTTAGGGAGTATTCAGGTTTGTAATAATGATGTAATAAGAAGATTGTCCTAAATTTGTGAGGTTTGTTGTATGAATTGGTTCTGTTGGTGTTTGGCTGTGCATGTGAAGGCATCTTGCATTGATGCTTTTTGGGGGGTGCAAAAAATAATTTTATGTGAATGTTTATTGCATGAATATCTTGCAGGTGGGGAGTGTAACTGTACAAGAGAATGCGACAAGTACAAGAGAGCAAGATGAAATCTTGTGAGAGAGAGGGGGGGGGGGGAGGGGTGGAGCTTGTATTATTAGTGGTGTATGTTGCTCAAGTGCCATGCATAACTTTGTTACTGTCAATGTAGTAGGAAAGTTGATGAAAATGAGTTGGAAAGTTGATGAAAATGAGTAACTCGTGAAAATTTATCGCAAGCTGTATGACAATTAAGTGTTAATTGAAATGTAATTGCTAACGGCATGACACTCTGGTGTTTATTGAAATTGTATTCATTAATTGCAAACAGTATAACAATATAGTGTTCACTGAAATTGTATTACAAAGTGACAATCTGAACAATGACTCCCATCATTCAAACAAAAAAATCGAGACCTCATTTATATGTGTTTTCACTTGAAGCTGAGCAGATATTTATTCACACAGCTTTTTGTCCATCTTATGCGCACACATTTCACTTGAAAAGCAAAATTAGTATAGAATATTCAACTTTCAAATCAGAGGTACAAAATGTATATAAAGAAGAAAATCGCATACAATAAATCTGATGCTTTATACATTAACATTTCAGTATTGGAAAATAATAAAATAAGTTTAAAAAAAACATTCAGTGCCTAGTCCTGTTTACAACTAAACATAAATCTGTAACAAAATATTTAGAATATGAAATAAAGAAAAAAAAACAATAATGAAGCATTTTGTTCAAAAGCATTTCACAACACAAACATTAGGATTTCCAGACATTACTCATACACAATACAAGGTCAAGTCAAGTCAAGTCATACAACAGGCAGTTATTCAAAAACACAAAAGACAGGCCTGTGGGGGAAAAATGCACAGGGTCAACTCTGGTAGGGAGAAAAGTCCACAATGAGTGAAGTAGGCCTGTACAAATCACTGCCCACAAAAACTACCATCACAACTCAAAATGTCTTAATAATGAGCTACCATAGCAGTATTTCCAGCCAGAGAAATAATGATACATTTATTACATACAAAAAAGTTTGCCGGTGATCTCTATGGTCTATAACCCAGTGTGAAAGACAACTTAACTTCATGTTAGTTAGCAGGTTTTATTTTTTCCGCAACATAAAATTTAAAAAAACAAGATACCAAAGTACTACGATCTAACATGAAAATTGTTCCACAAATAAATCATTCTTACAAAAGGCTGATAAACCTAACATATATGAAAGATCAATCTGTCGTTTCTAAATACACGTCTCACATAATTTAGGGTCAAGGTCACTTCAAAGTACTTATACAAACTGACTTTCTACAGTTCCAGTGACCTTGGCCCTGGAGTGAGGTTGACCAAATGCGCATAGTATGTGTGGCTCATTGATATCTATCACGCTTCAAAGAATCATAAGTTCAATATTAATTAATAACCTAAAAGAAAGTGAAATTTTGTGACAATTTTTCATTTTTTGACTAACATTTGATGACCCTGTGATCATGGCCTTGAAGCGAAGTCATTCATTCACTGATCATTTTCGAGGTCTCGTGGGTATACACCAACTTACAACGTTTGTTTGTGATAGTTGAAATAAGGTCTGAGTACTTGGCCAATTTAAAAGTTTTGCACAAACGGATGGCAGATAGACGGACTGACAATTATTTTCTAAATAATTTTTGGACTATTTAGGACTCGTCTCAAGGAGATTTGAACAATTCTGGAACAGGTGAGTACATAGTTATAGACTCACATTGCTATGCATGCCAGTCAAAAAGTCAAAAATCTCGTTATTCTGTATTTTCCTTTCACTTTGTAAATTTCCAGCGTTTTGAAGCTAAAAGAAAAAAAAGCGCCAGAAATACAATTAAATCAGCAGTACAGAAAGTTTAAATACATCATTAAACTGTCTGGGAAAAGAAAATACATTCAGTGTAAGCGAAGCTAAGTTGTAACCGCGTTCGTTGATTCTAAAAAGTTCTAAGTAATAGATAAGAACAACGCTGGCAGGGAATTTTTCATTGGCTTAAAGCGTTGTTCACTGAAAGTGTGTTTGTTGTAGGCGTGTTTGGCTGTATATAATCAAACTTGCTTAAAACCTTTCAGTCTTTGTTGTCCAACACCATTTCATAAGGGAGAACAAATCTTTATCATATCCATTAAAAAAAAAAAAAATAAATAAAATTTTATACTGACAAAATTGCGAAAACAAAATTGTTTAAACAGCTCTCCAAGAGTTTGTGTAAAGGGGAGATAAATCTTTTTTTTACGATTCACTTCATGGAGGATGGCATCTATTTAGTTAACTCCAATTCCATTTCTCTGGGAGAGACAACTACCTGTGTTTTTCACAAATCCTTTTGCTTCCTTTATAAGACTGTACTAACTATAATAATGAAAATGTGTACAGGGCACATTTCCAGGTATGCTAAACGTGGAAAAACAGACAAAAATAATCCACTGGCACTGATAAATATATTGATATTGATTGTTGAGGCAGCTTTATATTAAAATATATATTTAAAAGGCCGTGAAACAAGAACTTACCCTAAAATCACCAAACTAATCCACTGGCATTGCTGGATAATACAGTGGGAATCCTCTAGTGTTGTAGAGGCAGCTTTATTTATAGAACTGATTGAACAACGTAGAAGTGTGAATGTACCCTAGCGAAAACTTGGACTGAATCATCAGGGTTTAACATACCACTAATATACATCGTAGTATAGCAAGTTCAGTGGATGTTCACCTGCTTACAGTAATTTGTGCTACAAGCTGATCCCACGCATAAAATGCAGGAGTGATGAGGGTAAAGCAGATTCCAATTGATAATAGCCAAGAGGATGACAAAAAGGTGATTGATTTTGGGGTGAGGGAGGAAGGAGGGGAGGAGAGAGACATTAACAGGCAGAGAAACTAGGAGGAGGAGGCTGCGGCTTGTTGTTGCTGTTGTAACTGTTGCGCATACTTGGCTTGTAACACCTCCACCACCACTGTAGGTAAAACAGAGAAACACACAACCTGAGAAAACTGATGGAAATTATGAAAAGACAAGCAAAAGCCATGTCTAATCTTCAGTTTGTACACGCTCCCTGCCAAACACCACCCTCTTTATGTCTTAGGTATTCTTATGTCTTAGGAAGTCTTATGTCTTAGGTATTCTTATGTCTTAGGTATTCTTATGTCTTAGGTATTCTTATGTCTGAGGTATTCTTATGTCTGAGGTATTCTTATGTCTGAGGTATTCTTATGTCTTAGGTCAGCTGAACTCGCTCGCACAGTGTCAGGCGAGAGGCCATTATAGGCTTCTCTCGTCACTGTGAGATGAAACCACGATCAGCAATTAAATTCCACCACTGTTAATGATCACAATTCTTGTTTGTGTGTTTGGTGTCAATGCAGTACTGTTTGCCAAAGTTACAGGCAATTATTAATGAGTTACTTTTCCACCGCCCTGTAGTATTAGCAACAGCAGTACTAGACAGAGAAGCACAGCGCCTCGGGCCACATATACTCACGTTGTTTAGTTCTGTGCTTCTCGATCAGCATTGCTTGGATCTTCTCCAGCTGTTTGGTGATGAACTCCACCTTACGTACAAAGTACTCCTTAGCTTTCTCTGGGGACTGAAACAATAGCAAGTGCCGTCACCAGTCACCCAGTCACATTTCCAAAGCATTTGAAGCGCACGCAAAAATAAAATTAAAAAATAAAACAACAAAAAAACAACTGCATGGTTTTATTGACACTCCAACACACAGACATGTGCGCAACAAAACAAAGGCACCTGGGCAAGGTGCTTATTTAGTTACGAGTTTCCTTCCTTCAACTTCATCTGCATTTTCTGTCATTAAAATTGTGGCCCTGTCATGACTTGACAATTAGCCTGGAGGGCACAGCAATGCAGCTACTGTGCTTTCCCTGTGAAAGCAACCTGAATTTCACTTGCAAGGGTGAAAAGCAGGAACTGCACCTACAATATATTCACAGTTACATTCTGCACAAAGCAGTATAAACTGAATTGAAAAATGGTTAGTTATTCATTGCTTACAGGGTCCAGTGGATTGCAAAGAGCCGAATCAGGACCACAAAATCAAGACCACAACTTCGTTGAAAGAGGACTCACACCTGATCCGCATAAAAGATCTGCCAAAACAACCCTAGTGGTAACACTGAAGGCACTCCACCAGCCATTACATTACATGATTATTGCTTTAGGTCCAGCTGACTCTTCCGAGCCAAATCAGGACCAGAGCTCCTCTCTCCACCAGCCGGTCACTTTACAATAAAGACATCCCACGCAGGGGACGCAGAGCTATACTCTACTTTATCGAACCCCCGTTTACAAAAACAAAATAGAATACAAACATCATTATAAAATATCAACAAAACATACATATAAAATGCCTACATTGCCAAATAATAACACAAACCAACAGCCCTCACACACAAATGAGGAGTTATGTCCCGGAAGAGTTTTCAAGAAAAAAGGTAGGTGACTGGTCTAGTGAAGAAGAAGATAGTATAGTAGATTGATAAAACAGAGTATGAATGAGAAAGAACAAAGGAGAAAGACAGTGACAGTGGGAATTTAAAGCACTAAATTTCCAGAAAGTGGGGAACTATTTATACTGAAACCCCAGGCACCCCCACATTACATTACATTATTATTGCTTTAGGTCCAGCGGACTCTTCCGAGCCAAATCAGGACCGGACAACCCCCGATCCGCATAAAAGATCTGCTGAAACAACCCTAGTGGTAAAACCGAAAGCTCTCCACCAGCCAGTCACTTTACAATAAAGACATCCCACGCAGGGGACGGCCGAGGCTTCACCCCAACTTTTCGAACCCCCGTTTACAAAAACAAAATAGAATACAAACATCATTATAAATTATCAACAAAACACATACATATAAAATGCCTACATTGCTAAATAATAACATCATAGGAAGCCCTAGTGACCACCTGGCAGAAAACGTCCAATATTCCCAAGCTGATCCAGCAGACCTCATACACAAATAAGGAGTCTTATCCCGGAAGAGTTTTCAAGAAAAAAGGTAGGAGACTGGGCTAGCGAAGAAGACGATAGTATAGCAGATTGATAGAACAGAGCAGGAATGAGAAAGAGCAAATGAGAAAGACAGCGACAGTGGGAATTTAAAGCACTAAATTTCCAGAAAGTGGGGATACTATTTATACTGAAACCCCCGGCACCCCAACGGGGGTGGGCACCCCCACATGGGGATTAAAAAATGGTCAACAATTCTGACTGTGCTTACCATGTCAACATAGTATCCAGTGCCGATGTCTACCAACACAGAATCTACATCACTCATCTCGCCTGGTACGTACATCTTTTTTCACAAGTCAAGGACAAACATACTGAAATAATAATCATAATAATATTAATTATAATGCGCTTTGAGCATAATCTTTGTGGATGAAGCGCCCTACAAGTCTCAATATAATAATAAAAATAATGTACGCTATGGGCATGTTGGCGTAGAATATGAAATATGTCCAACAAGATTTATTAAATGTTTCCAAGAGCCAAAGGGGAATGAAACATTGAATCGATCAAGTTGGACATATATATTTCATATTCCATGCCAACACGCTGATAACATTTCACGTTTTCATTTCATGGAATCAAAATACACCAAAGTCTGTTTATAGGCCTATGTCAAAGACCACTTTACACAACATATTCCAAAGAATGCACTATAGGTCTATGTCAAAGACCACTTTACACAACATATTCCAAAGAATGCACCAAAGTAGTTAACGCATTTGCAGAATATTTTAATTCTCAACAAACTTTTAAGTTTCATGCCTTCGCATTAAATAAACACTGAAATATTCTTGGCAGACGCAATCAATTTGACGAAAAGCAGCATTACACGTCATGTTGACAGTACGCCCACAGTTTCATCCAGATTAGAAATTAATGTTGCCTATGACAATATTAAAAAAAATGGGGGCACTTATGGAGACTGTTATTTTTGTTAGCATACAGCACAGAAGTAAGAATTTAGACATTCCGTCAGCTAAGTTGTTATTTTCGCAGTATCTGAAGTAAATAACAGCCAGAGGACAGTTTTGTTTTCTGCACTAACCATAGATTTATGAGCTGGATCACAGGCGACAGGTTCATGACAGGCGGTTTAAACAAGGTGGTCATGCAGTTTTGCTTTCGTTTGACGACAAAACAGATAATTTGTCACAGGCAGCTTGATATATAATATTCTAATTCTGCGCCTGTGCCATTGGTGTTTTTTTTTGGGTGATAGTTTATCACAGGAGTTGATAGGGGGATGAAGAGGGTGGAAAAGCTATCAGGTATTGCCAGTAGTAGCCAAGTAACTGTAGCTATGTCTATAATTAGTTATATGGTCTCATGTCGACGATAACGTATATTATGTGGACATGCTGATATTTATGGGACATATATACAGATGAGTCAAGCTCACAAAACGATACAGATTTGAATGCGAGTGAGATTGAAAGAGGGCTAGGTTGAAGCACACGAATTACATTTTTTAACCGTTGTCATCATTATATTATTTTTCTAAATCGTTTAGGCTGAAGTTAGGAAAAAGTGACATGAATATTTTGTGATACTTGTTTTTTCTAAATGTAATTGTAATAAAGTTTCGTTTTGGTAGGTAGAGTAATAATTGTGAATTATAATATTAATGCTTCAAAATGTCCGATTCGACACGTGTGTCATGTGCGAATGTCGGTAATATTAATTTAACTGGAAGTTGGCATTTAATAATTTCTTTCAAAGCATTATGATTATTAGCAATTGATAGAATAAATATTAGTGATGGCCACGTCACCAGATCATCAGGTCTTGCAAAGACCATCCTGCAAGGCACAGTGCAAGGAGGTAGAAGAAGAGGGAGACCGAAAGAGGTGGGAGGAAAACGTTCGAGAATGGACTGGTTTGACACTGAGCGAAACCATCAGGGTTGCTGAGGACAGAGAAAGATGAGTACGCTGGTTAAACGATCATCAGTGGTGCCCCAACGACCTCCGAGTTATGGGATAGGATAAGATAGGATGCAAACTTTAAATCTTGAGGTTATAATATTTGTTTAAACTGCTTTATATATTCAAAACTGAGAATGAAGAATCCGTCATAAACTAAGAAAAAATCTTAAAGAAGGTGCTGTGTGAATTAATTGTTTTCTATATCTTTATTGTTGGCTGTTTCTATTCAAATTGTGAGGTATTGTCCAGTGCCAGAGATTTATAACTTATTCTGTTCATCTAATTTTCTTGTCAGTGTGCTTGGGACCGAACGCGGCTTCCGAACCTATGAGTCAGATAAGCGGTGCTCGAGACTTTGCGCATTGCAAAGCTGTAATAAAACCAATTCACAATAAATTTCCTTACATTTCATGAAAATAATTTAAGGGCCATGGAAACAGCTTCTTGACATAACTATGCGCTATTATTAGCGCCTTCTAGTAATCCTTGTAAATGCGTCTTGATCAATGGTTTCATCGAGCAGGTAGTCTATGATATAAGCTGGTCTTCAATCCAGAGAGGATTGACAATTTTGTTCTACTCATTTACGTGGACAACAGTCGTAAGAAGGCTGCGTAAGTCTTCTTACGACTTTCGTATTCCATTCATAGTCATATTTGCTAAACATTGCCATCTGTGATTAGTCGATGACCATGCGATAGCAAAATATAAGACCCTTGTGGAAATCAATACATTCATAAACTATCTACCCAACCAAAGGCGCATTGTGTTCCACGCCCTCATTTACCTGCACTCACCATCAACAATGATATTTAGACATGGGAGATGATTGTGTGACTGTGTCATGCGTCAGTGCCATTGTGTGGGAGAGAAAGAGGTCAAAGGACATTACAGCAGCTGCACTGACCAATAGTGAGTGACATTTGGCAGTTAGATAATCCCTTGAAAGTTTCACACTAATTGAGACTAGTGTAACCAGCGACACTGTCACTGTATATTATTTTAACCATGTCCATGTGCCCTTAATGGGTTTTTTTCTGAAACAAATTTGCCTTGCCTTGTCATTGTGTGAGATAACTTCCACTAAGTTGACCATTGGGGCAAAAATAAAACGTGGGTGGAGGGTGAGTGAAACACTAAACAAACCAACCCTGAATTGCTAGCTCTGCACAGATTAGAAAAGTATGATGGTGGTCTTAGTGTTATAAATTGGAGTACCTACATTACAGTCAAACATGTTCATCAATTTTACTTTTCAGGGTCATTTTACGTTTATTTTGTTACACTCAGCAGTGCATACTTATTAACTTGGGTATGAATAAGAGCATATGATAAGGATGATGATATTCACAGTGAAGGTGCATCAGAGCAAGGATACAGAGCTGGTGAGAGGAACCAGGATGGGTTTGCCTAGGGCTTCAGCGTTGACTCTCCCCACACTCTCCTCAGACTCCATGAACTTGGACTGAGCCATCTTCAGCTGGTTCATCGAGTTGGTGAAGAACTCAATCTCCTAAAAACAAAATAAATAAATATATATGTGCATCAGCATTTCCTGCATGACAACTTATTATTATGTGTGATACCTTCTATACAACTCTCTGCCAACAGTAAAATACCAAGTTTTTGATGATGCTTAACACCATCAAACAAAATTCAATTAAAACATTACTGAACAGAAGCATCAGGCAGCATAGTAACCAGGACTGAGGTGATAAGTGTGTTACGGATGGACAACTTAGCAAGATCCGCACGAGACAACATCGCCATAGAAACCTGGAATGTCAGGGACCCTAACTGCAGAGGGAAAATGAGAAGAACTGGCCCACGAGCTGGACCACTATTGATGGAACATTTTAGGTATCAGCGAACTGCGCTGGAAAGGCCTAGGTAAAACAACAACCAACAAAGGCCACAAGCTTTACTTCAGTGGGAGAGATGACAGGTACGAATATGCCACTGGATTCTTGGTCAACAAAGACATTCTAGCCACTGTCATGGGTTGCCGCCCAGTCTCCAGTAGACTCATTAGGTACCATTCATCAGAGAGCAGCCCCTTTCAACATCACCATCATCCAGACCTATGCCCCAACATCAGACTATGATGACAGTGAAGTCGAGGACTTCTATGAACATCTGCAGGTTGTCCTTGACCAAGTGCCGAAGAAGGCAATAGTCATAGTGCAAGGGGACTAGAATGTCAAGGTTGGCCAAGATGCGCACCACAACTGGGGAGACCCAGGTGGACCCCACTGTAACAACGAGACAAATGACAGGGGTCTGAGACTCTCGGAGTTTGCCAGATACAACAATCTGATACTGGCAAATACGCTTGATCTCCACAAAATATCCAGATGATGGCCCTGCCACAGTGACAGTCCCAGCGGGGAGCATCACAACCAGATTGACTATATCATGGGACTCAAGAAACGCTTCAGATCAAGTGTCAACATTGGCAGGACACACTTTTCCAGGAAGCAAACTTGTTTTTTCCAACCTAGTTCCAGTCATTCGCCCAAAAAGGCAATCACCGAAGTCGAACGAAGCTCTCCGATGTGTTACGAAATGATGCTTGCATGACTACGACTAGTTGACATTAAAAAGGATCGCTGTTGCTTCTAATTCTGTTCGATTTACCAAGATTAGCATTTCGCAACGGTATACTTTGTTAATATGAGCATAATTATTATCGACCTTATTTAATAGTTGCGTTCCTTGATTTGCAGTTTGTTAGTTCTCAGCAGTAGGCTAATAATAGCATTCCTCCCCATTTCCTGCCTAGAACCAAGTAGACACTGTTATACAGTATAAATAGGCTTAATCTACATTATATATTATAAGTCAGTCTCCGCGCAGCGAAGAAGCTCACTAGCTGAATATAATTATTAGACCTGTTTTGTTTGTTATATACGTAAATAAATGTATAAACTATATCTATTCTAATTAATATTTTAGGCCTATACTTCATAATATTCGAATCTTTAAATCTCCGGAGAAGGACGAGTAGGCTAAGCGAAACAATTTTTTTAATAACTCGAGATCAGAGTGAAATTAATAGTTAGTTAGTTATTCATTGCTTACAGGATCCAGCGGACTGCAAAGAGCCGAATCAGGACCACAAAATCAAGACAACTCGAGATCAGAGTTAAATTAATAGCTAATTAGTTATTCATTGCTTACAGGGTCCAGCAGACTGCAAAAAAACCGAATCAGGACCACAAAATCAAGACCACAACTTCGCTAGTAGTAGTAGTAGTAGTAGTAGTAGTAGTAGTAGTAGTAGTATAGTTATTTAGTTAAATCTGTGCATGCTCAATGGTGTAAATATGGTCAGTGACGTTTTGTTTGTTTTTGCTGAAGTTGGGTGTAACCCGAAATATTCAGATGGTGTTCCTGGTTATTTTTTCTTATAGATTTACCAAAGTTTTTAGATGATTTATGGAAATTTCCGCCTGCCACGCAACATTTTTTTAATACGTGTTTCTCATTAAAATACATATTATTAAAATACATATAACAAATTTACTGTATCAATTAAAAAGAATAATTATTAGTTAAATAATTGCTTTGGTGCTTGCAATAAAAATGTCACTGTTTTTTTTAGACCATTATAAACTTGCTTTGCCTTGTTGTGCTGTAGGGACATCAACGTATCCATAGCGCTTTGAAGTTTTGTCATGGTGTTATTGTTGATATAGATGTGAAATCGTTGTATGTGTGTATTATGTGTTCTGTATAACTTTTACTCTTTATTACTAATTGTGTCAGTATATTAATCATCATAAAATAAGATTAATACTAACTGTTTCAAAATGCGAATCTCGACTTGACTTACAGCTTAAAGCTGTGCAGATCGAAACAGAATTAGATCTAGAAGCAACAGCGGCTATTTTTATGCACGGATGTTTCACCACAGGCTCTGAAGTCTATTTTTTTTGTCTTTGTAAACTCGTGGGCCTCCTACATACGTACATAGTATAGTATGTAATTGAGGCCTACGAAAGACGAGACTTCCCAGCCTGTGGTTTCACGTAGTCCTGCCAGCATTCGTTCGTAAAACATCGGATAGCTTCGCTCGACTCGGAGAGCTTCGTTCGATTTCGGTAATTGCCTTTTTCGGCGAATGACTGGAACTAGGTTGGAAAAAACAAGTTCGCTTCCAGGAACAGACATCGGAAGTGACCAAGCCACAAATGGAGGGAAATTTTCACCACTGCTCATTTTGGGAGCTGATGAAGTAGATGTCAACACCATGACCACCACTTTCAATTCAGCTGTGACACATGCCACCACCGAGTTCCTTGGCAAACATTGCCCAAAGAAAAAAACCCGTGGATCACACTTGAACTTTTGGACCTATGTGACAAACGAAGAGAGATGAAAACAAAAAGAAAAAGAACACCTCACAGGGAGCTGATGCCTACCAAAAAATCAACAATGACATCCGAAAGGAGAACAGCAAAGGAGAACTGGATAGAAGATCAATGCCAGGAAATAGAGAACAGTCTGAACAATAACAACAGCAAAAATGCCTACCAGACTGTGAAGCAGCTGACAAACTTGTTAAACAGCCCAAGGTCTCCATGATCCAAAGCAAGTCTGGCATATGCCTTACAGAAGAACAAGAAGTATTCAATAGATGGACAGAGTAATGCTCTGACCGTTACAACCACACACCAAACGAAGACCAATCAGTCAATTCTAAATTCTATAAATTACTAGAAACGGATTGACTGTATCGATCGCCCTCTTTGTCTTATGCCACTGATGGAGACCTGAAATTAAATCACTTAACAAAGAGGGATTATTCTTCATTAAAACCAAATTGCATTTGGTTTGCTTATTCAGTTGTGTAAAACATTCAGATGCCTACACCATGGACCCAGCTGGTACAGAGGCTTGACACCACCTCTAGAGCCTTCGGAATGGAAATAAGTGCACAAAAGACCAAAATGATGACCAACATCACCAATAGCATCAACAAGGACATCAAAGTCCAAGGCCAATCCCTTTACACAATGCATAGCTTCAAATATAAATTTAGGAGCCATTGTACCAGACAATGGGTCCCAAAAGGAAGTCCTACCCAGGATCACTCAAACAACTGCAGACCTGCCTACCTCAAAAAGTTTTTGTCACTACTCCAGGCACTTCAAAACCAGATTTTGGAAATCATGACCACTCACAGACCAGATTTTGACTTTCAGCACTATTTATATAAACTGTTATTTTACGTGAACCAAAATAATGATAATAAATAAATAAAAATATAGAACTGTGTATATTGTCATTATTCATCTTAATTTGCTCTTAGCTAAATTTTCATATATTATTACACATGTAAAATAAATCAAGAAACGGTACACTGTTCAATAAATTTATTGTTTAAAAATTAGGGTGCTTAATTGAAAAACAATGCAAAATGTAATAATATGTGATAATGATCAACTTGTATTTTTTTTTCAAATCATGCATGTATGCACTTTTCAGCTGCTGAAGTTCTTTTGTGAAAGAGCTTTCAGGTCTGAACTTCACCATCAGTGCTTCAACAGCGTCTTTGCCCATACTGGACCTACTGTCAGTGCACGTTTTACATAAGCATCTAAACACCCTCTCACAAGCAGCACTACTGTGTGGGATGGTGCAGAGTCCCATCATGAACTGGCACAGTTGCAAAAGCTGAGGGTGTTTTTTGCTGACCTGCACCCAACATTCATCCACCTGCATGCCCACCAATCCCTTGACATCTGTTGAATGATACTCGGAGAATTGCTCCTCGATTTCAGATGATGTATTTGGTGGAAAGAGTGCAGGGAATCGCTTCATAAAAAAGGGTAGATCTTGGAAAGATGCAGTCAATTGAGCTGAAGGACAGATGATTCTGCAGTGCTGGAGCAAAGGGGCAGTGAGGGGCAGTTTCAGGAGAAGATAGCTGCAAGTTTCCTCAAAGTATGCACGCACTGAAGCATAGAACTCGAAATACCGACGGGTAAGCAGGTCTGCAACTGCTGTCCTGACAAGGTTGAAGCCAATTTGAAAATATAGGACCATCATTCATCAGTCTACATGTCAAGATAAGGTTGCTGCACTCCCTTGTCATCTCCATCTTTCTATATGCTTACGAAACATGGACACTCACAGCAGACATACAAAGAAGAATACAAAGCATGGAGATGAGATGCTATAGATGACTTCTGGACATTACCTATATCCAACACATCACCAATGATGAAGTCCAATAGGCCATCAAACAAGCTATGTTGGACAACACGATGACATGCTCACAGTGGTTAAGAAACGGAAACTGGTGGTATGGCCAAGTCACCAGAGCATCAGGCCTTGCAAAGACCATTCTGCAAGGCATTGTGTAAGGAGGCAGAAGAAGAGGGAGACAGAAAAAGAGGTGGGAGGACAACATTCCAGAATGGACTCGCTTGACACTGAGCGAAGCCATGGCATGAGGGTTGCTGAGGACAGAGGAAGATGGAGTACGCTGCTTAAACGATCAAATGTGGTGCCCCAATGACCTACGATAAGATAGGATAGGATCTCTGTTAAGTTTAGCCCCTCTCCTCCCCCCCCCCCCTCCCCATTGATTTTGTTTTGATTTTAAAAAAACGAAGTGGCTGCTCGTACGGGACCGTACGACAAGAAAAAATTCTATTCGTACGGGAAATCTCGGTTACGGGCCTTGGTGAGAAAAGTCAAAATGGCTGCCAACAGCACGCTGCGCTTTCAGCGCGGCGAAACTTTCTGTAGCTATGATGAATTTTTCGCAAAAGTTAAAGAGTTTGAGGAATATATATATGGGTCTGTCTACAAAGCTGAGCACCGCGAGGGGTGCTGCTTTTCTAGATAATATTTATCACAACAAGCTGCTTATTTGCCTTTCCTTTTGCTATTATCTTATTTAAAAATGATCGGAGAGATAGTATTAATAATTTCAAGACGAAAATATCTATAGAACCTTTGTATTTGCTTTGTAAATGTCTGAAAGTGGCCTAAAATTTGACCTAATTTTGTGACATGAGAATGACCGGGTTTTCTTCTAAGTGTTTACATAAATAAAGATGTCATAGAACACGTAAAATTATTATAATATAACTCATTAGTAATAGTTTAAACATGCACAGTACTTACAAAACCAATTTATTTTGTATTTTGTGTATTATAGCCGGAGTAAATTTGGATGTCCAGCGTAATGCATGGTTTCCGAAACAGGCAGAATGTTTTCAAAAATTGATCTTCGTCTTAAGCGCAAGAATACATGTTTTTTTTAGAGTTGTCTTTCTTGTTGGGATGTTATGAATGAATTCCAATGTTTACAAATAACAATTTAGTCGTTATGTAAATGCTTTGATGGTCTGAAAAGCATCGGTTGACATCGTTTCCGGATTTTCGTGTGACGCTGGACGACACACAAATTTATTTTGCTTATTTCAAAGCATACCTAGTAGGACTATTTTAATGACGTAAAGTAGGCCTCATTATCGGATTGATATATACACTCGTCCCTTCTCACGTGGTTTCATTTTACGCGGAGAATCTTTTTCATTGTGTGTGGTTTCCGAGTATCACGTAGTTGTTACATTGGACAACGCACGCAGTTTTACCAAGAAAACTGACTCTTTACAGTAAGATTCTTCATGTTTATATAATATTTTATGTTTATTTAGTTGTTAGGATAAGTTTAATTCGACTGTGGTGCCTATTTTAATGAAAATAGATCTCCGGCTAGTCTAACGTAATTAGAAGCCAAGAAACCATTATTTTTTTTTGCCGTTCTTGTTCCGATGGATGATGAGATCCGTTCAAAATTTGTTAATGAATAAATAAAAATGCTCTTTGAAACAGCAGTGACAAGTAAACTTATTTAAATTTATTATTTGACTTGATTTGGATACGCTAAGTTTGATAAATATTATTTAGCCGAATATAATTTATCGTCAAGCCTAATTTGGTTTCCGTGTTACATTGGACAAAATTTTTTTTACAATAAGAACCAGATTTTTTTTAATAGAGACCTGTAAGATCTCACTTTTATTTTGTGATTATGTTATAATATTATACACAATTTGTATGTGCAGTAGCTGTTTCAGGTTGTTTCATTTTAAGTATAAAAGAACTTTTAACGATTAAAATTTGTAGAAAATTGATTGACTTGATAATGTATCAATAGATAAACTTCTTTACTAATGTAAACATTTCTTTTTAATCTTATATCTATTTGATAGCAAATCTCTTTATAAATAAAGATTCTTTGCCAACTTTATATATATATATTGTTGGTTTTTAAGTACTATTTGGTTTCCGTGTTACATTGGACATTTCGTTGAGTGTGTACACTAAAGGTCTGACTACATGCATATAAGGTCAAAACTTATCTTCTAACCTGCATGGCATGATCACACACATACATATCTTTCAAATAAACCACAAAATGTATGTATTTGACAACTTTTATTTTTGGGCACCCATGTCACAAAAAGTGAACCAACTTTGTAGACAGAGCCATATAGGCTTATAAAATGTTCCTACATAACCGGTTAACAGTTTTCCCTACGGTTAACTGAGGACCCGGCCTTTGGATCCGGGAACCCGGCTCGGTTCTCGGATCCAAGGCGGCTCCCCCCAAAAAAGGATCTGGGAACGACGGGTAGGGTAAGGCAGTGCCTCGACGGGTAGGGTAAGGCAGTGCTACACATATACCGCTCGAAACGGGTTAGGGTTAGGGCTAGCGGTCCGTCTACAAGTGATTGAATTACATGGAATTATAGAGGGGGTTCCCATAACTTATAAGCAAGGGCGTTTCGTAGGGTGCCGTACGAATAGAATTTTTTCTTGTCGTACGGTCCCGTACGAGCAGCCACGGCCTTAAAAAAATGTGTACACCCTATTACTTGTGGTGTCCCAACGATTTCCGACTTACTGATAGTATAGAGTTATAGGATAGGATAGGAACTGTAAATAAAGGTTCTTTGACAAAAGTTAGTTTTTAATAATGAAACTTTTATTTTTAAATTTTATTTTACATTATTTTTCCTTCAGTTCTGGACTTGGTAACAAACTGAAAACAAACTGCTTAACTGATGCCCACGGAAACCTAACATTATTTATATGAAAGAAATTGAAAATATTCGTTGTACACAAAGAAACCAATCATGTTATTATAATGAATACAAACTACTAACCCCATCTAGTTGCTGAGAAAGAGAGTTCAGCTGCCCCAAAGGTAACTGTAAAAGGTCGATTTGATGACCACCGCTTTTGCTAGCCGCCATGCTTGCTAAAACTTGTTAACTAATATTGGTTTCATGTGCTGAAGAGTGATGATCAAGCGAGACAACCAATCTACTGCGGAAATTATGTTAAATATATCCAACTGATTTCCGAAATATTTTGTATCAGTTCAAGATTTATATAATACTTCTTGCAGGAAGAAATATAAAATCCTAAATATGTTTTGTAAATACTGTTAAATTAAATTATTAATCTATGTTTTGCTGAAACCTCTCCTAGCAACACAGCAACAAGATGGCGAAGATTGTCATCGCAGGTATAGCACATTCGAGGTTTTGGTAATTTTTACCTCCCATTACGAGCAGAGTTATTGTAACTATACCTTCATTATGAGAATTAGGCTTAGATACTTTACATGACTGTGTAACATTGTAGCTGAACTTGAAAATTTGCTCCAAATATGGAACATTTTAAACACCTCGAATATGCCTCAACCGTATGGGACCCTTCTCAGCAGAACCTGGCAGATGACCTGGAAGCAGTCCAACGACGAGCAGCCCGCTTTGTCATGAATGACTACAAGGCGACCTCCAGTGTGTCAGCAATGCTTGAGCAGCTGAAATGGCCCTCCCTTCAAAAACGCCGAACAATAGCCCGACTATCCACTTTCTTCAAAATCCACCACAAAACCATCCAAGTCAGATGCTCCCACCTGAAACCACTGCCATCAAGATCCCGGCGTGGCCACAGCCTACAATACACCCGCATCCCCTGCCGTACAGACCACCGCCAGTCAGCCTTCTTCCCCCGGACCGTCCGCGACTGGAACCTCCTGCCCGCTGAAGTGGTGCAGGCACCGTCAGTCAGCGCCTTCATTACAAGGGCGCTGGCGGTGCTGTAGCCCACACCTCCACAATCCCATGCACCTCCCCCCTCCCCACCCTCTTCCCTCTCATACCCAACAGCCCTGCCCCTTATCAAACCGTTTCTGACCCCCAGTGACAACATATCGCCCTATTGCGACAATAGTGATCATTATTGATCGTGGTCGTCAAATGGAAGAAGAAGAAGAAGAAACAAAAGTACTCAACTTTCGTTATCACAGTGAATGTTACGTTTGTTCTCAGGTCGCTCGGACTGTCCGTACTTTTCGAGGGTGGAACTGTTGGGAGATCGCTTGGCAAAGAACCTCCCTTCCTTCAAAGTGCATAAAATCGTCAAAACGCCAGAAGAGTGGCAGGTAACGGCGGTTAATACGCAATATTAAAAATCTTATATTTTTCTAAATAATGTAGCATAGCATAGCATAGTTCGGCATGCAGGCTAAAAAGCCTTTGGCCCTCATAATCGATCTTAGTAAGGGTCCTAAGACCCACACCCCCTGGCATCAGTGCCTACCAATTTAGAATTTTTTAGACTCCAATTTGGTGGAGTAGATGCTATCCTTAAATAACTTGTCCAGACTATTCTTGAACACATTAAGTGATCCAGCATCCACAGCCTCGACAGTCAGGTTATTCCAAGGGGTTACCACTCTATTAGTAAAATACTTATTAAATTTGCGAGTATTATTAAAAGTTTTAGTAAGTTTAAATTTGTGACCTTGTGTTAAACCAACGTCATTAAAATGTAAAAGAGAACAATTGGTTAAAGGATCATACAATTTGTGCACAATTTTAAAAATTTCGATTAATTCACCCCATTCTCTCCTATATTCTAAACTGGGTAACCTCGGTGACTTCAGTCTCTCCTCGTAGGAGAGTCCTGACATTCCACAAATCTTCCTATGTACCATAGGCTAATTATTCTGCTTTTTCTTCTGCTTCTTCTTCCGTTTCGTGGATAGGATTTTTAATTGTGATTGTAACTTTATGTATGTTTCTTCTGGTATAACTCTTCTGGTATGCACGGTTCATTAATTATATTTCTGAAATCCTTGAGTTAGTTTGGTAAAGTAACAGAAGAATCAAAACAACGATTGTGGTTCTCTACAGAATAAGAACTACGTATAATCACACAACAGTTATAAAGTGTGTGAAAACTAATTACATATTTTCACGACTTTAATTAATGTTTATGTATTTTTAAATTTTATTATTATGATGATTTTTCCTTATATAGATTTTTTTCATGTATTATTACTTATTTTATTAATTTTGTTATCATGCGTTCTTTATTTTTTCTTTCATTTCATTTATTTTTCCAAGAACTGGCTGAACCTGACGTGCCATGAGAGAGGATGGGAGCACGAAACGTCGCCCATCGTGTGGCGAGAGTTGATTGACCGTGGTGGGAAAGGAGTCCTCATTGGCAATGCCAGTGACTTCCAGGAATACGTCAAAGGCTACTATGGCTTGGATTCGTCCCTTATGAGCGAAGACATGAAGATTGTGGGCACTGAAAACTTTGAAACTAAACAGGTATGTATACTTCACCCTGATTCAGTTCAGCATCGTAGTGTTTCAATATTAAATTGAAACATTTATATGAACTGTATATTATAATTGAACTGATCCATTTTAAAAGAAATCAACAAATACAATCAATACAATACAATACAAAATAAAGTACAAGGGAATACACAATATAATACAGTAGTAGTAGTAGTAGTAGTAGTAGTAGTAGTAGTAGTAGTAGTAGTAGTAGTAGTAGTAGTAGTAGTAGTAGTAGTAGTAGTAGTGTGAGGACAAAATAGGCCTTGAAGCATTTGCCAATGTCCTTTCTGTGACTGGTTTAATTATGTTATGTATCTGTTATGCATGCACATTTTCCTACAAACCATTCATCAAAGCTAACAAAAATTTCTTTAAAGTTTGGTAATTCATCCAACTGGTTTTAAATTTTTTTTTATGATAGGTGCATTTTTTAATGAAACTGATAAATCATTCTAAAAAGTAGCAACTGTTAGAAAAACAAAACCGCAGCAGGTTAGAATTGCAACAATGTATGCAGATTTTCCTCTCAAGAGTTCGGGTTTCGTCACAAAACAGTGCTGCAGAAAAGTCATACCAATTTAGGTCGTCAATGTCATTATCAATTATTTAAAACTTGGATTAAGCCTCCATGGACATATTCATCGTCTATGTAAGGAGTGTAGTCCAAAATATCTAAGTCTGTCTAGCAAGTCATATTGATCTTTACATCCTTCAATACAATCCAATACAAAACAACTTTATTCATCTCAAGTTGAGCAATTACAAGCAAACATTCCAAAATTGTAAAAACTACTACACTTTCTGTTCCTTGCTTATCTTCTAATTGTGGGTGTTTTTAATTTTATTTTTTTATTCTTTCTTGCTGATCATTTGAGTCAAGAGTTTAATATGTATAGAGCTATAGCTTCAATTTTAAGCTGCTTACAAAAACTGAGACAAATCAGCTAATCCTTTTTTTCGTGCCCCAGGAAATCATCATACTGGTGAGATTTTTGCCTATGTGATCTGTTTTTTTTTCTATTAAAAAGAAAAGAGATTTCTCCTATATAGCGCACTTACAAGCTCAGAGAGCTTCTCAAGGCACTGCCCCGTAATATCCAGCAATCACAAAATAGTTTGCTGAAGTCAAGATTCGAACCCACGTCGCCCAAGACGCACTAACACAAGTCGTGTGCTCTGACCACTGAGCTATCCCTGCCGCCAAAGTTGTATTCTAAAATGAAAAGAATGAGTGAAGTAGTAATTTAAAAAATCATCCACTTATTTATTTATTATTATTCTCCTAATTTTTTAATCATGTTATTATTTATTTGCACATTCATTATATATATATATATATATATATATATATAAGTATGTAAATGTATTATGTGTTTGTGCACCATCTTCAGGCAATAGATGCAGAGGAGGCAGCTTTCAGAGCTTTATCTAACCCTCTCAAAGTTTGCGTCACGGCTGCTGATTCTGCAGTCTGCTACTCTCTACTGTCAGCTCTCACTCGAGGAGATTGCTTCGGCCCTCATACTGAAATCAATCTCTCGCTCTTGGGATCCCCAAATGCCACTAAAGAACAGCTGGATGGGCTAGCCGCAGAGACAATGGACATGTGTAACGACCTTGTGCGCAGCATTGATGTAAGCAGTATGCTCTTGCCTTTCTCAATATATATATATTATTATGTATGAAAAAGACAAAGGAAAACATATAACGCCGCAGACTAACAGTTTGTTCAGTACATGAGTTTCATTAATTATATGCTTCATCAGGAGTTACAAACCAACTAATGAAGATTGCCTATGTCACAGGGCATATTATATGTCCCAGCAACATTCAGTAAAATCTGGGATTAGCATATAACAGGGACATCTCAGAGCTTAGGAAACTTCTGCCCCTTAGGTATTGTAACAATAGAGTTGCCTGCCTTTTTTTTCTCTCAATTTGTTTGGTTGTGTTGCTAAAGAAAAAGTCGCAATCTACTTTGACAGTGGAGAGTTTAAGGTTATGGTTATGATGGTGTCAAATTGACATCTGACGTTTTTATCCTGTTAATCTTCAGTTATATGAATGCCCAGTATGTTAGAGTGATGTTCTTTGTGTCCGCATCAAGACTTTTTTGAAACTCAGCCTTTAGCATGGAGGTAGATGCTGTATAAATAAATCATGGATTCTTCAAGCATGTGTGTGTATGAGTGCGAGCGCTTAGAGCAAGCTTTAAGTGTGGTTTTACACTATAAAAAATAAACTGCTATCATCATCATCAATCATCATCATCATCATCATCATCAATTATAAGTGGTTCATTATTATTATTATTATTATTATTATTATTATTATTATTATTATTATTATTATTATTATTATTATTATTAACCATTCGCATGCATTGTTTCCTTTGTCTACTTCAGGTAGTGACAGACCCCAAGGAGGCCTTCAGACTGTGCAACGTCATCATCATCCTCAACGACATCATTCACGCAGAGGATGAGACGTACGAAAGCTGGATCAAAAGGAATCATGACTTTTTCGTGGAGTACGCCAAGCTGATCAACTCCTATGCCCTGAAGAATGTCAGGATTGTGGTGGCGGGCAGTGGTCCTGTCAACTTCAACACCATGTTCATGATCAAGAATACCCCCAACGTATGTTACCTACAAAGTGCTATTGTAGTAGTGGTAGTAGTGGTAGTAGTAGTAGTTGTAGTAGTAGTAGTAGTAGTAGTAGTAGTAGTAGTAGTAGTAGTAGTTAATTAATTAATTAATTAATTTTATTTAATCACTTTTATATAGCGTTTTTCCAGTTCAAGAGCCACTCAATGGGCTGGTCGATACAGGATCTAACTCCAGCAGCCTGAGGCGCCAACTTGCAGCCTTTGGGTGCATAGTCTGAGGCCCAGATGACTGAGCACAATCCTGGACAACCGGGGATGTAGAGAAGGGACCTAGTGCTTGCAGGGTGTATTTGTGTAGGCGGCACTCACCCGTCTAGGACATGAGCATCGGGATCTTTAAGGTCCGTGCGATGGAATGCGTGCGTGCACAGACTAGACCTCGGTTTATACTCTCATCCGAAGGAGTAGTAGTAATAGTAGTAGTGCGAGTGAAAATAATTTCTTCCATTCTTCTTGCTCGAGTCCTTAGATTCTTAATAATGACTGGTTTAAAAATATCAGAATAAGAATGAAACAAAGCAGTATACTTGTCTGAGCAAAGACTATGAAAAGTAATTAGACTTGGTAGGCAAAATTCATCAGACAACTGATGGCTGAAAGCCTGCCAGTGTGACAAGCAGTAAGTGTGCTCATAAATGCACGTCTATATATCTAGAGGGCAAAAGGCTGATAGTCTATTATGCCAGCACTACTATACTATACTATACTATACTATACTATACTATACTATACTATACTATACTATACTATACTATACTATACTATACTATACTATACTATACTATACTATACTATACTATACTATGCTATGCTGTGCTGTACTATACTATACTATGTTATACTATACTATGTTATACTATACTATACTCTACTCTACTATACTATATATACTATACTATACTATACTATACTATACTATGCTATGCTACGCTACGTCATGCTATACTATGCTATACTATACTATACTGTATTATACTATACTATACTATACTATACTATACTATACTATACTATACTATACTATACTATACTATACTACACGTATACAATAATGTGGCCTCTGGAACACGTATTTTCTGTCTTCCAGATTCCTCGCCAGAATTTCATTGCGGTCAGTCGTACTGTGGAGAACAGAGCCAAAGCGGTCATCGGTCAGCGACTGAACGTAAACACAGCCGGAGTGGTCGACCTGATTGTGTGGGGCAACATCAACGGACAGACCTTCATCGATACCAGCAAGGTAACAATGATAAAAGTGCAGCCATGTTTACTGAGAGCACAGTTGGCTCAGTGGTGTATGCAGTGTCTCTAATGCCAGGCGATAACGTTGCAGCCTGCAGTGGTTCAAATCCTAGAGTTAAAAAAAAAAAAAAAAAAAAAAAAAAAAAAGACGTAGTAGGAGCGCAGTGTCCACGTCTTTTTTTTTTTTTTTTTTTTTTTTTTTTTTTTGGGCGTCCTACTTTTTCAGATGAGAGTTTAAACTAAGATCTAGTCTGGGCGCACGCACACATACGCATTCCATCGCATGGACTTTAAAGATCCTGATGCTCAAGCCCTAGACAGGCGAGTGCCGGCTACATAAAATACACCCAGCATGCACTAGGTCCCTTCTCCCCGTCCCTTGTCGCCCAGGATTGTGCTCAGCCGTCCGGACGTCAGAGTATGGGCCCGAAGCCTGCCAGCGAGCACCTCGGGCGGCTTGAGCTACATCCTGTCTATGTATCGGCCAAAGCCTTGAGCGGCTCTTGAGCTACATCCTGTCTATGTATCGGCCAAAGCCTTGAGCGGCTCTTGAGCTACATCCTGTCTATGTATCGGCCAAAGCCTTGAGCGGCTCTTGAGCTACATCCTGTCTATGTATCGGCCAAAGCCTTGAGCGGCTCTTGAGCTACATCCTGTCTATGTATCGGCCAAAGCCTTGAGCGGCTCTTGAGCTACATCCTGTCTATGTATCGGCCAAAGCCTTGAGCGGCTCTTGAGCTAGATCCTGTCTATGTATCGGCCAAAGCCTTGAGCGGCTCTTGAGCTAGATCCTGTCTATGTATCGGCCAAAGCCTTGAGCGGCTCTTGAGCTAGATCCTGTCTATGTATCGGCCAAAGCCTTGAGCGGCTCTTGAGCTAGATCCTGTCTATGTATCGGCCAAAGCCTTGAGCGGCTCTTGAGCTAGATCCTGTCTATGTATCGGCCAAAGCCTTGAGCGGCTCTTGAGCTAGATCCTGTCTATGTATCGGCCAAAGCCTTGAGCAGATCTTGAGCTAGATCCTGTCTATGTATCGGCCAAAGCCTTGAGCTGATCTTGAGCTAGATCCTGTCTATGTATCGGCCAAAGCCTTGAGCGGCTCTTGAGCTAGATCCTGTCTATGTATCGGCCAAAGCCTTGAGCGGCTCTTGAGCTAGATCCTGTCTATGTATCGGCCAAAGCCTTGAGCGGCTCTTGAGCTAGATCCTGTCTATGTATCGGCCAAAGCCTTGAGCGGCTCTTGAGCTAGATCCTGTCTATGTATCGGCCAAAGCCTTGAGCAGATCTTGAGCTAGATCCTGTCTATGTATCGGCCAAAGCCTTGAGCAGATCTTGAGCTAGATCCTGTCTATGTATCGGCCAAAGCCTTGAGCGGCTCTTGAGCTAGATCCTGTCTATGTATCGGCCAAAGCCTTGAGCGGCTCTTGAGCTAGATCCTGTCTATGTATCGGCCAAAGCCTTGAGCGGCTCTTGAGCTAGATCCTGTCTATGTATCGGCCAAAGCCTTGAGCGGCTCTTGAGCTAGATCCTGTATATGTATCGGCCAAAGCCTTGAGCGGCTCTTGAGCTAGATCCTGTATATGTATCGGCCAAAGCCTTGAGCAGATCTTGAGCTAGATCCTGTATATGTATCGGCCAAAGCCTTGAGCAGATCTTGAGCTAGATCCTGTCTATGTATCGGCCAAAGCCTTGAGCGGCTCTTGAGCTAGATCCTGTCTATGTATCGGCCAAAGCCTTGAGCGGCTCTTGAGCTAGATCCTGTATATGTATCGGCCAAAGCCTTGAGCGGCTCTTGAGCTAGATCCTGTATATGTATCGGCCAAAGCCTTGAGCAGATCTTGAGCTAGATCCTGTCTATGTATCGGCCAAAGCCTTGAGCGGCTCTTGAGCTAGATCCTGTATATGTATCGGCCAAAGCCTTGAGCAGATATTGAGCTGGATCCTGTCTATGTATCGGCCAAAGCCTTGAGCGGCTCTTGAGCTAGATCCTGTATATGTATCGGCCAAAGCCTTGAGCAGATCTTGAGCTAGATCCTGTATATGTATCGGCCAAAGCCTTGAGCAGATCTTGAGCTAGATCCTGTCTATGTATCGGCCAAAGCCTTGAGCGGCTCTTGAGCTAGATCCTGTATATGTATCGGCCAAAGCCTTGAGCAGATCTTGAGCTAGATCCTGTCTATGTATCGGCCAAAGCCTTGAGCGGCTCTTGAGCTAGATCCTGTATATGTATCGGCCAAAGCCTTGAGCAGATCTTGAGCTAGATCCTGTCTATGTATCGGCCAAAGCCTTGAGCGGCTCTTGAGCTAGATCCTGTATATGTATCGGCCAAAGCCTTGAGCGGCTCTTGAGCTAGATCCTGTATATGTATCGGCCAAAGCCTTGAGCGGCTCTTGAGCTAGATCCTGTATATGTATCGGCCAAAGCCTTGAGCAGATCTTGAGCTAGATCCTGTCTATGTATCGGCCAAAGCCTTGAGCGGCTCTTGAGCTAGATCCTGTTTATGTATCGGCCAAAGCCTTGAGCAGATCTTGAGCTAGATCCTGTCTATGTATCGGCCAAAGCCTTGAGCGGCTCTTGAGCTAGATCCTGTTTATGTATCGGCCAAAGCCTTGAGCAGATCTTGAGCTAGATCCTGTCTTTGTATCGGCCAAAGCCTTGAGCGGCTCTTGAGCTAGATCCTGTATATGTATCAGCCAAAGCCTTGAGCGGCTCTTGAGCTAGATCCTGTATATGTATCGGCCAAAGCCTTGAGCGGCTCTTGAGCTAGATCCTGTATATGTATCGGCCAAAGCCTTGAGCAGATCTTGAGCTAGATCCTGTCTATGTATCGGCCAAAGCCTTGAGCGGCTCTTGAGCTAGATCCTGTATATGTATCGGCCAAAGCCTTGAGCGGCTCTTGAGCTAGATCCTGTATATGTATCGGCCAAAGCCTTGAGCAGATCTTGAGCTAGATCCTGTCTATGTATCGGCCAAAGCCTTGAGCGGCTCTTGAGCTAGATCCTGTATATGTATCGGCCAAAGCCTTGAGCGGCTCTTCAGCTGGAAAAGGCCTCTGTAAAAGCGATTAAATAAATAACGTGAAAACAATACTGTATCAAAACCTTAACAAAACATATTTGTTTACCATCTTTTACTTTTACACTTTGTAGAGAGTGATTGAAAGGTAAATTCCCTATTGAGAAATTGCTGATTACTTGTGGAGGCAGTACTGCATTGCCATGAAACAACACATGTATCGTCGTCCTTAGGTACCAGACTATTGAGGTCACCGAGGGATTTTCTCCGGGCACTCCGGTTTCCTCCCTCCCTTCAATAATGGTACAGGACGCAGTCAATATAAAAATTTCAAAAATAAAAATTTGAGTTTCTTTCCGTCTTCCAATAGCGATCGCTCTGCCTTTACACCACCTGTTTGAGTGATTGATGTGTATTTGGTGTGTGTGAGGGTGGATGGGGTTTCAGTATAAATAGTATCCCCACTTTCTGGAAATTTAGTGCTTTAAATTCCCACTGTCGCTGTCTTTCTCATTTGCTCTTTCTCAGTCCTGCTCTGTTCTATCAATCTGCTATACTATCTTCTTCTTCGCTAGACCAGTCACCTACCTTTTTTCTTGAAAACTCTTCCGGGACAAGACTCCTTGTTTGTGTATGAGGTCTGTTGGATCAGCTTGGGAATATTGGACGCTTTCTGCCAGGTGGTCACTAGGGCTTCCTATGATGTTATTATTTAGCACTGTAGGCATTTTATATGTATATGTTTTGTTGATAATTTATAATGATGTTTGTATTCTATTTTGTTTTTGTAAACAGGGGTTCGATAAGTTGGGGTGAAGCCTAAGCCGTCCCCTGCGTGGGATGTCTTTATTGTAAAGTGACTGGCTGGTGGAGGGCATTCAGTTTTCCCACTAGGGTTGTTTCGGCAGATCTTTTATGCAGATTGGGGGATGTCCGGTCCTGATTTGGCTCGGAAGAGTCCGCTGGACCTAAAGCAACAATTATGTAATGTAATGTAATGGATGAGACAGGTGAGCGTGTATGTTGGTATAGATCGCCGCGCTTTGAGCCTGATTGATTTGGGGAAAGGCGCGTATATAGCATCCTGTATTATTATTATTATCCTTACAGTGGTACGTAGAACTGCATTGCCGATCTCTGATTTTGTCTGACAGCGGCGAGCTAGAGCAGCCCATCGAATGACACTTAGTATGACTTCTCCTTACATCCAAATGTTAACTCAAGCTCACACGTGCTCACTCAAGCAGTGTCATATGTGCTTGTATGACCCCAGTTAAAGCAACCGTTTTATATGATATATAAATGTTATTTCTTTATTTCAAGTCGCATGTGCACAACTGTGACAGGGCTATCTGGGAACCTACTCGATGTCGCTCCCCAGTTAACGTAAACGTTTTATAAGATATATAATCCGTTTTGATTTCCTTTCAAAGTCGCGAGTGCATGGCTATGACGGGGCTATTTGGGGACCGCCAACCTACTCTCGCCCAGTGGTGGAGATGGTGCACGACAACAAATGGCTGGAGAAGGAGTATTTAGAGCAAGTCCATCAGCGCTTGAAGACGGTGGAGGAGAGCATGGGACGTTTGGCATCAGGGAGTGTGGCTCGCGCTGTCAGCACTACTCTGGCTCACTGGTGGAACGGATCTCCCATGGGACAGATGTTCTCTGTGGCTGTCTGCTCAGACGGTAAGTTGTGTGTGCTTTGTTAACATTTATCATTGTTCGTTAGTTAAAGAAAGAGACCTTTCTTTCTGTCTTCTTCCCCTCCCCCTTTCTTTCCATCTGTAGTTATTTATTTATTTTATATTAATGATTGGTATTTAATAATAATAATAATAATAATAATAATAATAATAATAATAATAATAATAATAATAATAATAATTTATTTTATATAGCACAAAATCAGACCAAATACTTGCATTCGGCTGTAACACACAAGTCGATCTAAAAGAAACAACATAAGCGCGCGTGCCCAACCATACAGGCCGCTGCCTGATTACTAAAAAAAAAATGCCTGTTTTGACCTCAGATAATAATCAGCACGCTGGGCCATGGGTTCCAGCTTGCTTCAATGGCATCGTGATAACAGAGAAGACGCTATATATGCATTTTCCCCATCCTTTGTGCTTTGTGTAGCAGTATTTCTAAACTTTGCTTGATTCATTTTGTGTTTAGTTAGCTAAATAATTGATCTCTACGTTGCGATTTTTGGGTGATTCTGAATGAATACGTTTTTGTTAGAAATGTATTATATTGAGGAAAGTGTTTGAGATTGTCCTCTTTGTTTTATAATATTTTGCGTGTGTCGGTTCCCTTCCTTTGTTTCTTTTAACTTGTTTAGAAGGTTCTAGAATTCTGTGAGGCTTAATTCATATGAATATTAAATCTTTGAAGTGTAAACATGCCTTTTGTTAAGTATTGTGAGACTGAATCTTATAGAACATTTTATTTTAATTTTGTAAAACTTAGGCTCCACTTTCTTCTAACGCTACATGCTCTGCACGCTGTGCTGGGATAGTGTTAATATTAGAGATCTGATAGCGTAGCCTACGCTGCCTGTAGCAGCCACGAAGAAAGGGGAAATGAGAGATCTGATAGCGTAGCCTACACTGCCTGTAGCAGCCACAAAGAAAGGGGAAATGAGAGATCTGATAGCATAGCCTACGCTGCCTGCAGCAGCCACAAAGAAAGGGGAAATGAGAGATCTGATAGCGTAGCCTACGCTGCCTGTAGCAGCCACAAAGAAAGGGGAAATGAGAGATCTGATAGCGTAGCCTACGCTGCCTGCAGCAGCCACAAAGAAAGGGGAAATGAGAAGCATGGGAGATGTTGGAGGGGGTGGTAGTGGTCAGGCAGTCTATTTTTATCTCCCTCCTTAACCACAGGGTTTGAGATGGGGTGGCGCATGAGCACGGCCACACACACACAAACACACACACACACACACACACAAAACCGTGCAGAAACACCGTTGTGATGACTGTCATGAAACTCTACATACATTATTTTGACACTTTTAACATTATTTTGACATTTTTCCATTTTTTTGAAGCTACCCCTAACCCTAACCCTAGCTCTAACCCTAACCCAAACCCTAACTATAACCCTAACCCTTAACCTAACTCTTAGCTCAATACATCCCTAACCCTAACGGAACATTGTTTTGACCTCAAAATAACGGGTCCGTCAAAAGAAAGTACGTAGAGGTTCAAATGTATGTCAGAATAACGTCGTTTCTACCTAGCCACACGCACACACACACACACACATTAACTGGTGGGAGGAATCAAATAAGTACTGGTCCCTTTCCCACTACACGGGACAGGAGATACTCCTGTCAACGCTGAACCCTTATGTAGTGAATACCACGGGGTGGGATGTAAACAATGCCAATAGGGACATAACTGCAACCACAACGATCAATACAGCTGGACCGTAGATAATCCCGTAAAAGTTGGACCCTTGTACATTGTAGCGAGTAGACAAGTCGACCATTACTTCCTTTCATACATTTGTCCACAGGGTGGTATGGCGTACCAGATGGCTTTGTTTTCTCCTACCCAGTCACGCTGTCACCTAAAGGTTACTGGACGGTGGTGCAAGACATGGAGCTGACTGAAGAAATGAAGCAGAAAATTGATCTCACCATACAGGCAAGTCCAAAGTTATTTCCTCTATAGTCCTCAGTTAAGCTCAAATAACTGCTGAAGGCTTTAGGATCGTGCTCAGACAGAACAGCCCAGTCAAGGATCAGACCTAAAATATGAAGAGCAGTTGTTGTCGTCTCTGTCGAGTTTCCTCATCTGTTACTAAAACAGTTAAATATGGCAAACAAACGTCTCTCTCACTATCCTCAAAACTGCTCGAATTCGAAATTGTTGGCTATAGCTTTTACAACAAGTACGTAGCAACAAGGGAGTTAGTTAGTTATTCATTGCTTTCAGGGTTCAGTGGACCACAACTTGGTTGAAACAGGACTCACCCTTGATCCGTATAAAAGATCTGCTGAAAGAACTCTAGTGGTAACACTGAAGGCACTCCACCAGCCAGTAATTTTACAAAAAAGCCATCCCATGCAGGGGACGCTGAGGCTATACTCTAATTTATCGAATCCACATTTCAAAAACAAAATAGAATATAAACATCTTTATAAAATATCAATTAAACGCATACATATAAAATGCCTACATTGCTAAATAGTAAAATAATAGGAAGCCCTATATAGTGACCATTTGGCAGAAAGCGTCCAATACTCCCAAGCTGACCCAACAGGCCTCATACACAAATGAGGAGTTTTGGAAGAGTTTTCAAGAAAGCAGGTAGGCGACTGGTCTAGCGAAGAAGAAGATAGTATAGTAGATTAATAGAACAGAGTAGGAATGAGAAAGAACAAAGGAGAAAGACAGCGACAGTGGAAATTTAAAGCACTAAATTTCCAGAAAGTGGGGATACTATTTATACAGAAACCCCCAGGAGGGGAGCAACAAGATAGAGCAATACAAGAATAAGGAAAGAGGCTTATGAGCGAGCCACAGCGAAAACCAACTTCCGCCTCTGTTGTTCGGAATTAATTTTAGCACATGACCGGTTGCTTCGTGCAATCAGTCCTGAGATTAAATCGGATGGAACAAATTGTATGATTTAATCAGCAGGTCTGACTTGGCCTTAAAAGATAAATTACAAACGTGGCTGCGTGTCAGTAAAATCAATTAATCAAAAACCATGCAAAAAAAAGTACCCGATTCACATCATGTCATCACCTACAATGTTTTACCCACATACTTATTAAATAAAAATTTTGGGAAAGTCCACAACACGCACATCACTAGTAATTATTCTTTAATTCTACTGTAATTCTATTTTAATCATAACTACACATTAATACCACATCACAGGCATGCTATCATTCGCCATCAGTATAACTAAAGAAGAAAACCGTCTGACCAGCAAAGTATAAAAGTATCGCGTATCACAAAAAAAAAAGGTCTACTGAAACCGTTGTCACAGTGACAGCACCAGCATTTAACGCCCAACCTGGGAGCTGAACATCTGAATTGCAAATGGAAGGCGTTTCTGTAGCGTGTGGTTCTTGTGTATGGCTGTCTGAATCTTAAGCTTCTGTCTATCCATCTGCTGTCTGAATCTTAAGCTTCTGTCTATCCATCTGCTGTCAAATTCAGGTCTGAGTGGGTGCGTATCATCGGTCAAAATCTTTTGTAGCCTGTCAGTCCGTCGTCATTCCTGTGTTGATGCGAAAGTGTCCTGTCTCCTCCCAACCACTCCACTGGCTTTCTTGATGAACTTTTGTAATCTATCCCTGTCCTGCTTGCTGATGCTGTTACTCCAGCACACGGATCCAAAATATCGAACACTATTGCAGGTTGAGGTATAAAACATCAGGAGAATCTCCTGTCTAGCATTAACAGATCTGAGTTTTCTCAAAAAGTACAGGCGAGAGTGGAGCTTCTTCACAGTGGCATCAGTGTCGGGTTTCCATGTCAGTTTATTGTCTACAATAATCTCCAAATACTTAATATTGATCTACTTTCTCTACAACCTCCCCCTTGATCACTATACCCCCATGTACCTGTTCCTTCCTCCTATTGTCCATAATCATTTCCTTGGTCTTGCCTACATTAAGTTCTAAATAATTATCGTCACACTAGCCAGCAAACCTATCCATCTCCAGCCTGTAGTCACAGTGGTCACCGTCAGTCAAGAGCCCAGTCAGTCCAGTGTCGTCAGCAAACTTTGTCATGGGACAAGAATGGCTAGAACTTCTAAAATCAGCTGTTAACAAAGAAAAAAAAAGGGGGGGGGGAGAGAGAACCTTGCCCTGTGTAATGCCTGCCCTGTGTAATGCCTGCCCTGTGTAATGCCTGCCCAAGGCGCTACTTGCTGCCTTAGGCTCCCTAAACAACTGAGCAAACTCCATCAAAATACACCACAAGGGCGTATGAATTGGACTTTCAACAAACGAAACTGTCAAATCTGCAAATCAAGATGTTAGAAACCATGGTGCCAATCTCTAATGTAGTAGTATTTATGTAGTAATGCATTTGGATAGCGGAAATCAACCATTAAAATAACATTCATTATTATCAGTATGGTTTGTGTCCATGACCAGGATTTGCAAATGGAGTATGAGGTCATCTTTCCTCCACCAAAACCACCCACACCCCCGGCAGAAACCTCAGAAACAGAATCCAGCAGCAACAAGCCCTTTGATGAAACAACAGGCAAGTTATTATCATTCTCGTTACTAGCCTTTTTAAGTTAGTTAGTTAGTTATTCAATGCTTATAGGGTCCAGCGGACTGCAAAGAGCCGAATCAGGACCACAAAATCAAGACCACAACTTCGCTGAAAGAGGACTCGCCCGTGATCTGCATAAAAGATCTGCCGAAACAACCCTTGTGGTAACACTGAAGGCACTCCACCAGGCGGTCACTTTACAATAAAGACATCCTATACGCAGGGGACGCTGAGGCTATACTCTAATTTATCCAACCCACATTTACAAAAACAAAATAGAATATAAACATCATTATAAAATATCAACAAAACACATACATATAAAATTGCCAAATAATAACATCACATGAAGCAATGACCATTTGGCAGAAAGCATCCAATATTCCCAAACTGATCCAACAGACCTCATACACAAATGAGAAGCTTTGTCCCGGAAGAGTTTTCAAGAAAAAAGGCAGATGACTGGTCTAGCGAAGAAGAAGATAGTACAGTATAGTAGATTGATAGAACAGAGTAAGAATGAGAAAGAACAAAGGAGAAAGACAGCGACAGTGGGAATTTAAAGCACTAAATTTCCAGAAAGTGTGGATACTATTTATACTGAAACCACCGGCACCCCCATGGGGGAGGCCTTTTTAAGTGAAGGTAAAGGCTTATGCAGAGGGGTGGAAACGACGGCTAATGGCAGACTGCTCAGCAGTAACAATGACAATGTCCACTATCATTTGCCTGGACCATAAAGTTGGTCTTCAGCTGTTCTTTGAGAATCTGCTCATTCTTGGTTGTGCACAACGGCTCCTATAGCTTTGTTACAACTCACGGTCTTACTGAGCAGCAGTCACAGGCATTGCTGTCACACAGTAACTAGACTAATATGACAGAATTTTATATTTAATTTTTGTCATATCTTCAAAATTTATTTTCTTCACAATTTAGTGATCCCCTACTACTACTACTACTACTACTACTACTACTACTTTTATTGTTTATTTCATTGTAGGCAATGAGACCATAAAGACGTCGGATGAAACAGACCAAGGAACCACAGGTGCCACAACTACCACCACTACCGAAGAATCACCGGAATCGGGTGGTGATGCTGCTGAACCGACTGGTGAGGCAAGTCAGAACCAGGAACCAGACGACAGTGAAACAGCAGCAGCTGAGGCAGAGGATACATAGGAGTACTACGATTAATTGGATTAACAATAACAGTTATTCCTCCTGTGTTTTTGCAAAACATCTTGTGAAAGACAGGCGAGATAATAAAATGATAACGGAAGTTTCAGAGCATATAGTAACAGTAATACTTAGTAATACATTGATTTATAACACATCTCTCACCATTATGATGACTGAATGCACCAAGGAAAAGCAAAATAAGTACCAACAGTTTGGATGATTGAGGCATAAGAAAATATATTATTTGAAGCTACAATTTTAGGATGTCCTAAATTCTGAAATGATTCAGTTCAGCTGAAAACAAGACTATGTGAAGCTGTCTTGCCTTGGTAAACGGGATGAGAGTAATAACAACATCTAGGATATAATCCTCAATAGATTCAATGGTCTAGAGAGTGAGAGGAAAGATCTATCACCACTCTGACTCAGATCAGCCGAGTCAATTGTCAGGAGCATGGGAGTAGGCCTACTAGGAGTGAAACACGATGAGCACATAACTTAGTGAGGTAGCTCTACCATTCTTAATAACCATTTTGTTATTATTCAATGATAGCAGAGCAAAGAAAACATGGAAAATCTTCATTGACGCACCCCGAATTATTAGTTCAACAACAAAGGGGGCATCTGACAGAAGCTAGTATAGGAAAAAAAGAATATAGAAAGTGTTTTTATAGAATACGGAAATCTGTCTGTGAGCATAGGCTAAGATACAGGAGGTAACAAAGCACAAGCCGCCTGCCCAGTGGTCTGTGGCTCCAAGTGGACACCTCCTCTGTCACATCCAGTTAGATCCTGTATCAGCTAGCACCTTGAGCTGCTCTCAATCTGGAAAAGTGTTATATTAAAAACAATAAAATTATCAAATAAAATAAATTTCCTGCTTAAAAATGTTCGGTTGAAGCTTCATTTTTTTGGAGGGTACCAATAAATCCTTATTTAAACTTTGTTCTCGCAAGTCAGTAATATTAGATACATTTTTGCAGAGCGTGTATCCAAATGACATAGAGTGAACATCCCATAAACATGGTATTTAAAGTTTGGTATTGTGCAAAGGTCGCGTTCTTTGTTCCTTAAACGTATTTGTTGCTGGACATTAAAAATATTTTTATATATATATATGTACATTTCTAACACACCATCATCAAATATTTTATTTTTATTTTTTATTTTATTTTAATGATTGAAGTAATGTTTCTTAATCCCTTCTTCTATTTATTTGTTTGTGTTGTGTCTAAAATGGTTTACAACAAACCCAGTGTATTGTTCAATGAAGCTGTTACATTATGAAGTCTGTGAAAATGTGTGACAATTATGTTATTTGTCAGTATTCCTGAACCAAATAAATTGTTCTCCAGTGAATGATGTTGCTGCGTAGTAGTAGTAAAGGCTCTACATGCAATAATAAACGTTTCAAATGAAAACTTATACTGCCTTATTTAAATATATTTTAATATGGCTTGCTTGAATGGACCACAAACTCTTCACCATTGTGTACAATTGTACGAACAACTTCGCTCCCCAATATCTCAAAGAACTCGTCTCCCCTCACGAACCCCGACGTTGTCTTCGTTCTTTCTCACAACAACGGTTAAGACTTCCAAGTGTGAAGTCTGGCAACACCAATAAGAAAACATTTGGCTATCGAGCCTTCTCCAACACAGCTCCAATGCTATGGAATGGTCTTCCCATGACCTTGAAACAATCCAAGTCTGTGGCGGTTTTTTGGAGAGCTTTAAAAACGCTCTTTTTCACATCTACCAGATAAGACATTTAAGAAATCAGCTGTACATAGTTTTTGTCTGATGGCCACATCTGTATCTCTTGTTTCCTCTCCACAAGCGCAATGAGCATGAACCTTGTAATCGTGGATACCTGAGCTATACAAGTCTACATCATCATCAAGGAGAAAACATACACTCACACACATGGACAGAGAGAGAGAGAGAGAGAGAGAGAGAGAGAGAGAGAGAGAGAGAGAGAGAGAGAGAGAGAGAGAGAGAGAGAGAGAGAGAGAGAGAGAGAGAGAGAGAGAGAGAGAGAGAGAGAGAGAGAGAGAGAGAGAGAGAGAGAGAGAGAGAGAGAGAGAGAGAGAGAGAGAGAGAGAGAGAGAGAGAGAGAGAGAGAGAGAGAGAGAGAGAGAGAGAGAGCAGTCCTATATCTGAACACACACACACACTCACATATGAGTGATTCTCCACTGTTGGTGACTAAAACCAGGAAAATGGTATAAATTTTCAAAATCCACGAAAACTTGTTTTAATGTGCTTGTTAGAAGCTGGAATACTGTAGTGTATGGAAATGTATTCAAAATACCAGTGGCAAGCGTACTTTAAAAGAAAATCAAGACCAAAGTATCATTGATGTGAATGTGTGACTGCATGACAGTGTGACACCAGGGTGCTATTACATCAGTATTTTGAATGACCACATGAATCTAACATGTCTGTGGTGAAAGGTCTTAGGAAGCATGAATCATGTGATAGACAATAGAATGTAACAATTTTAATCATTCTTGCACAATCAGAGCAAAAAGCTGTGACACCGTAATGCTGTTATGCCAGACAGGATATTTTATCTTAAACAGGCAATTCTGGACCTATAGGTAAAGTAATGCCTAAGAATGGTTATTATACAACTAAAGACACTGTTATAATGTTTGGGACAGATTGTACCTAAAGGGGTGTGTGCATAGTTATTTTTAGTTTCAGCGTAACAACATTACATGTGACCCCAAAATCTCAACTAACACAAAAGAGACAAACTACCTTTCATGTTTTTAAAACCATTTAATGGAGAGAAACAATATTTTGGTTTCAATTTAGCGTGAAACTCACAAGAAAATTATTTTTAATAAAATAGTGGAGTCTTAATTCGACAGAAGGGATCTCGAGCGCATCATGTGACACCGTAATGCTGTTATGCCAGACAGGATATTTTATCTTAAACAGGCAATTCAGGACCTAGAAGTAAAGTAATGCCTAAGAATGGTTATTATACAACTAAAGACACTGTTATAATGTTTGGGACAGATTGTACCTAAAGGGGGTGTGTGCATTAATTATTTTTAGTTTCAGCGTAACTACATTACATGTGACCCCAAAATCTCAAATAACGCAAAAGAGACAAACTACCTTTCATGTTTTAAAAGCCATTTAATGGAGAGAAACAATATTTTGGTTTCAATTTAGCGTGAAACTCACAAGAAATTTATTTTTAATAAGATAGTGGAGTCTTAATTTGACAGAAGGGATCTCGAGCGCATCATGTGACACCGTAATGCTGTTACGCCAGACAGGATATTTTATCTTAAACAGGCAATTCTGGACCTAGACGTAAAGTAATGCCTAAGAATGGTTATTATACAACTAAAGACACTAGTGTTATAATGTTTGGGACAGATTGTACCTAAAGGGGTGTGTGCATAGTTATTTTTCAGCGTACTAACATTACATGTGACCCCAAAATCTCAACTAATGCAAAAGAGACAAACTACCTTTCATGTTTTTAAAACCATTTAATGGAGAGAAACAATATTTTGGTTTCAATTTAGCGTGAAACTCACAAGAAATTTATTTTTAATAAGATAGTGGAGTCTCGAGCGCATCATGTGACACTACGTGAAATTGGTTGTAAAGTGTAAGCTTTTCAACACATTCCAAGAATAAAATTAAAATCTGAATTTTACACTAAATGTACCCAAAGATATCTATAGTTAATGATAAAGTTATAAATTGTATTTGTGCTCCCCAGAATCAATCGGAAACCTCTCAAATGATGACAAAAACTATATTTAAAACACGTGTCGTATCGTGCGCATCCGGTTTGAATACTGGCAAAAAGTGTGACACTTCACAAGTTTTGTGTTCTACGTCAAAGACTGCTTATTATTTAACATAAAACGTCACTAAATCTTGTGTAGTTAATAAAACCGGAACCGGAAACAGTCACAATCAATCGATAAAGTGTTTGTTTTTATTTTATTTTTGGATTTTCCACATAACGTAGCGCATCATTGTGACCCCAACATATAAATCAGTCCCACAAAATTATTGAGAGGTGATAAATATAAAAGTTCTGCACCAATTTACTTGTTGATACAAATTGCTTTGTCTGTACTGTTAACATTTTATTTTTTTCGTCTGCTCGAAGGCACACACTAGGAAAAAGTTTTACGTCAGCCGTGACACCGCTTGTCGCGCACGTTATGGTACCTTTGCGTTCGTTTTTTACAAATTGCAGTGTTATTTACACTCTGCAGATCACAATGGGCAATAAAATAAAGCATTTATGTTTGTTTTTAAAGCAAAATATTAAATCAACATGCCTGTTTTTTGCAACAGTTTAAGGTTTTAGTGAAGTGGTGTTGCCGTTCCGTATTTTTACCGCCATTTTGACTCGATTTACTTGCATTTTTATTTATTTATAAATACCTATACCCAAATAAAAAACTTCTTTCTGCTAACAGTGTTTCTTTAACATATACTGAATACAGTAAATGACATTTAGTACCAAGAAGATTGTTTATTTAATTGTTATTGAGCGTGAATGTGAGCTACCCCACTTAGTAACCAACAGTGGAGAATCACTCATATATCCCTGTACATACACACACTGACATTCATACTCACCTACACATTCACTAAAAAACCCAAAAGCACATCATCAAATATAAATAACTGTATTTTTCTTAATAAAAAGCTTTTACAAAATATACAAATTTACACGTCAACTTTGTTTATGAACTATAAACAAGTTCAAACTCAATATATTTTGATTTGCATAACGGCGGCTAAAGGTATAATAATAACACAAACACCAAAACATGAACACAAATGGTCAACGCATAGATTTACAACTTTAATATCGTTAGTTTTGAGAGAGTGCAAATTGATGCCAAATATGACCTCAAAAGGCGAACACAAGATCTGCATAGCATACAAACATCCCCTTTTAGTATCTTTACCAATGTTAAAAAGAAGAAAATAAACAAATAAGTACTCTTACAACTTTGTAAAATAAATTTTGCACACAAGTCATTCCTGCATAGATTATTACTGTAAGTAGTAGTAGTAATAGTATAGTAGGAGTAATAGTAGGAGTAATAGTAGTAGTAGTAGTAGTAGTAGTAGTAGTAGTAGTAGTAGTAGTAGTAGTAGTAGTAGTAGTAGTAGTAATAGTAGTAGTAAATAAATGCTGTATCATCTTAGTAAAATAAATTCTGAACATCAGTAAAAACAAGGCATAGATTCTGAAAACTTCAATAATAACAACAAAATAAGTAAAAGGGTGCATATAGTATGTGTCAAATAAATTGTAAACACAAGTAAATAACAATGGCAGTATATTACTGGAACACATGTGGTGATTATTGGTCTGGGCAACTTTCTTCGCTTAGCATAATCATTAAGGCACAAGAAACGTTATTAACGCTTTTCCTCATTATTCCCATCGTTCTCTCACACACATACTCTCTCTCTCTCTCACACACACACACAATCAATCCCTCTGGCACAGGCGCACATAGACTATTGTCCAGTGTCTAGCACAAGTTGATGATTTAGGTGTTGATGATCAGTATAGAACTATCAGGTATAGAACACAGTCTAAAGTGGTCTCCTGTCTCACCATTCCTGCCCCCCCCCCCCCCCCTCCACTCTCTCTCAACACATAAAACTCTCTCTCCCCCCTCTCTCTCTCTAGGACAAAAGCTCCATTTCACTCTTTCACACAATTTCTCTCCCCCCCCCCCCCCCCCCCCTCCTCTCTCTCTCTCTAGCATGAACGGGTGATTTTGATTAGCGATGAAAACAAGTGTAAGATATGGAACACAAATTGTGCCACCCTCCCCCAATCCCATCTCACCCCTTATTCTTTCTTTTACATACACACAGACACACTATCTCCTCCCCTACCTCTCTCTCTCCCTTCATCTCTTTCTCCTCCCTCTCTCTCTGTTCAACACAACCATAGTGAATCTGAACAATAAATATTGACTCCCCACCTCCCTCCCCCCGCAAAAAAACCCAACAAACCCACCCCCCCAAAAAAAACAAACTCAACTCAAATCTGTCTTTAGCAAAAGTTGACTATTGTGGTGTGGACAATCCTACAATCAACACCATTAAAATTAAATTAATTTGTAATATTATACAGTTGGCAGTCTGCCCTCCCAAAAAACCCAACAAACTAACAAAAAGTGAGAAACAAAATAATGAAAATGTAACATCTTGAAGACATAATAAATGGAAACAAAAAAAGAGACTGTAATTTTAAAAAAATGCAACGTCTTGAAATGAATCTAAACGGTAACAGTCAGAGTTATGTACACAACAAGGTTTTGTAATTTACATTATTTTTTTAAAACTATTGTGGTTTTATATTTTTGCTGCCAGATTAAAAAAAAAAAAAAAAACTGCCACATTTCGTTATTATTATTAAAATCATTGCTATATGACTCATTGACTGTTTAATAATCGTGAGAAACGGCAGTACTTTATGCAGGCAGAGACTTGCTCACTATTAATTCTCCTTATTATTGCCGGTTGACAACAATGTAGTAGCAATCATTTCTAACACGTGTTTCAATTTTACATCACAACTAAAAAAAACTTTGTTTTGACCAAACTGTCTCTTAGACATGTCCCCACCAAAAAAACAAAATAAAACCAACAAAAAAACCTCAAATCTGTCTTCAGCAACAGACTATTGTGGTGTGGACAGTCATACAATCAACACCATTAAAATTAAATTAATTTGTAATATTATAAAGTTGGCAGTCTGTCCCACAAAAAAACCCAACAAACTAACAAAAAGTGAGAAACAAAATAATAAAAACGAAACACGTGTTTCAATTTTACATCACAATTAAAAAAACTTTGTTTTGACCAAACTGTCTCTTAGACATGTCCCCACAAAAAAAAGAAAAAAGAATAAAAAAAAAAAATTAAGAAAAATTATAAATTTTAAAAATTGGTAAAACTTACTAAAAATACAAATTTTATTTTCCAGCTTGTCTCTTAATTCTTATACAGGGTGGCTGAAAAGTAAATCCTTATTGAAAACTGCTTATGTTTGTCATTAATATGGAACAACATGTATAGCGATCCTTCCAGCAGTAGAACTGAATTGCAGATCTCCGGATTTATCTCGTAGGCAACGAGATCAGCCCATAATGGGCGTGTGGCATGACACTATGCGAGCAAGATCAGATAACTTAAGACAACATTATTATATAACCAAGTACCAGCTCAGATACTGTAAGACAACATTATATAACCAAGCACCGGGTTATTATGAGCTGCTCACATCAACGCGATGTGAATTCTGAGACCTGCAGTTGAATTCTACCGCTGTAAGGATCACAGTATAATTCGTTTCAAGCCAATTGCAGAGCTATTTATAACAATTCTAAGCCATTTACCCTAGGGATTTTTCAACCACCTTGTAGTGTGTATTAAGCAGCTCAAAGTAACAGTCAATAAATTATACAACCCATACACATTGATCTTGGAGCTTGGGTGTTATACATTGTAAAGCCTGACTCGTACAATGTTTACAGTGCAAAATAGGATTTATATGGCGCATTTCTTTAGTCAGTCTTTCAAATATTTTGGAAAATTGCTTTTGAACTTCAAAACTAAATTCTTTTTGATGTTCTTCTGGATATTGTGTATGCCAGACAAAGAAACAAATTAATTGTACACAAATGTTTGAAAGGAAAACAATTGGTGTGTAATGGTCACCCGACAGACCCCAACCTACACAACACAAAGATTTATAGCGTAAACTTGAAGATTTTCGGCAGTATTCATACAAAATTAATGTCAGCTTTGAAATCTGACAGCTGCTTTAGAAAATACACATTCTTCTTCTCATTATCTTTTGGATTGAGCAGCCACAATCAGCACGCTGCTTCGTTTGCTGCTGTAGGTTTATTACTTGGGGTTTATGTTACGACAAGGGTATTAGGTTAAAACTACCTGCGCAATAACATTTTGCGAGTCCCAAAACAAAATTTCAGACCACAACAGATGTTCATTATCTATTTCTGGGAAAAAAAAAAAAAAAAGAATGACATACTACTGACCATCTGTTGCAGTGTTGAAAAAAAAAAATCTAAAACTGGCAAAGATTTTTCCTCGAGCTTGGGCGACTAGTGTAAAGGGAGACCAAAAACTTTTGAGCAGAGTAAATTATCTCCCTTAACATTGTATGCTAATGAAAGTACAGCTATTTTTTTTTTATTATTATTTTTTTTTAATAAGGTATTATTCAGCCGCAGGATAATTGTTCAGTGACAGATATCCATACCTTAGCGTTTACATTTTAACCAAACCTAACATACTTATTAACCCTCTAACCCCCACAGGAGCCTAAGCCTTATCTGCTTCTATTTCCTAGGTCAAGGCAAGTAACTCCGTCAAAATGCTACACCATGAACATACAAAAATTAATTAAAAATGCACCACCCAAAATTATGTTCCACTTATCATTATTAATAAATCAACCACATATTTTTCTTCAAAATGAAATGTTACACATACATTTTTACAATGTGTTGCAACTGGAAAAAAAATCTGAATGTCAACATTGCATACTGCACAACATGCAGCAATACGATCAATGACTCAAATAATAAAGCACCGATTGTTCATCATTTTTGTTATTCAAATCCAACAGAAAAAGATCGTCAAAGTGAAAGTCCAAATCACTTTCCTCTCCATCATTAACCTTTACCAAATCAGCCTCTTAAAATCCTTCAAATGGGTCATTTTGTCCATCAGATCTGACGCCATAATTCTCCGCCTCTCAAACTTCAAACTTTAATCAAACTTTAAAAATTCACTGTGTGCATTCTACACACTTTAAAAATGCAGTGAAAACCCCGCCGGAAACAGCAGGAAATCACGATCACGTTTGCGAGAATCTCGCACGTTTGCTATAAATAGATTTCCACATGGCAGCCTCTGATCAGACCACGTCATTACCGGCCGCTGCCAGTCATTCCGTGAGCATGCACATAGCAAAAATATCGGTCGCTCTAGGTCGCTCCTCGTGTTAAAGGGTTAATACGTTCTCAAGTAAAGTGTCCAGTTCTCTAACTATTTTGTAAAGTTTCTGGCATATAACCCAAAAGTGGTTGACTTTGACACAAACCCTGCATGGTGTTCAAGATAAAATAATGCGGTAAATGTGGTGTGAAATAATTACCACCATTCTGCGGCATTTTGTTCTGAAATGTCCTTGCTCATTATCGGGCAATAAATATATCTTGCTGAATATAACATTTTTAATGCATTTATCGTTTTTGTATGTTAAACCATCATTATTATACCTTTTATTTTTTATTATGGGAGGGGGGGGGGGGGGTTGTCACATTAATTTGTTTTGTTCGAGTGTGAGTGGGGAGGCAGGGATGGTGTAGGGGGAGAGAAGGGGATGCACACCAACCATAAAGTGATCTGAGACTTATTCGCTGTTGGGATATGCAAAGAAACCTGTACAAAAATCCATTGGGGAAAATAAATTTTAAAAAAAATAAAAACCGGCAGGTTTGGGAGGAAAACAACAGGAAAAAAACTGAAGTTAACTGACAACAGAAATCCAGTGTTACATGACCCAACTCTCTCACGCTGAACATCTCCCACCTATTTTTGTCACCTCCAAACTTGAAAACAAAGTTTACCATCACAAAACAAATCTGCAGCGAGGCCCAGGATGCATGAGGAAGATGATGATGTGGTCTTACACTGCGCCGTCTCCACATTACTCCATGCGCATGTTCCATCAGGATCATCTCACACATACTATATTCCGTCTCAAAACTTGACAGCAGGTTTTCGCATGTGGCCAGCGAAGTATGGATGAGCCATGGCCAAACGGGCAGATATTCGTCGATTTGGCTCGTAGGTCAGCATGTCCTGAAAAAATGGAAACTACTGTTTAATTGTTACACAAGTTCCCGCAACAAATGTCACACCACATAAATCACAGTTGTTCGTTTTCCAATAGACACTCGGGATCAACCCGACTGATCGTTGTTAAGTGTTCCGTTGAAGTTGCTGTTTTTCTTGACATAGCACTACCACAGATACTGCCCTGGCTAACATTGCTCGTGCTTTTCGCCAACTAGGATTTGTTATCACAATTCACATAGGCGGGGGTTTGTGGAATGGAATTATTGTCAAAGTTATTTCCCTTGCTACAGGAAGTATTGATTGTCCCCATAAACTACAGGAAATTTGGCGGGTGGCATAGTAGTATAATGGTCAGGGCACACGCTAGCCACGTTTCATGTCAAGCAACGTCAGGCGGGGTTTAGTACTTGGATGGCTGACCGTGCTTTGAAGGAAGCTACCAAACAACACACGCACACACAAGCTCATGATGCTTCCCAGTCCGCCCAGCTGTGAATGGGTAGCTGGCTCTGTTTAGAACCGGGGAAGGTAAAGCATCGAGGGAGAATAGATAGGCACGGCCCTCATCAAGCTGGCCTACAGAAAAGAGGTCCCAAATGCTTCTCTCCCCAACGACCGAAAGATTATGGGAACACCTTTAACTTTACTTTTTTAGTGTTGTGTGGTGTGAGAATTCTGTACACAAAGACAATAATATCAATACAATCAATATTACATACAATTCTAACACTTTCATAAAACTAAAACTGCAAAAATGAGACCACTGGTTCACACCGTGAGTTGGACCATAACTGAAGCTATTATACAAAGATACATTTGTCAAGTTTTCAAGACCATTATGAATTGTTTACAAATAACTGAAAACTGCACCATTCATTTCGGTAATAATGTTAGATATCAACATCTCGGCACAGTTAAGTAAAAACGTGTCAAAGATTTCTGTTTTGAAAACTTACTAACATTCTAACATTTTTTGTTTCCCTTTCTTCCTCTTCTCCTCCCCTCCCTTGCTACCTTCATCTCCCTCCTGATGATTTGGGCATCTCAGAGTGGTAATGCTCAAACTGCGGCCCTTCTAAGAGATCAAATCTAGAAGAAGAAGCAGACTAAGAAAGGGAAAATATTCTTGCGTTAGCTTTGTGCCACTGCTCGCAACGTGTCAAGGAAGCCCGGATGACTACTAGGAATTTAACCCTTTAAAACGCGGAGCGACCTAGAGCGACCTATATTTTTGCTATGTGCACGCTCGCGGAGCGACCGGCAGCGGCCGGTAATGTCGTGGTCTGATCAGAGGCTGCCATGTGTAAATCTATTTATAGCAAACGTGTGAGATTCTCGCACATGTGATCGTGATTTCCTGCTGTTTCCGGCGGAGTTTTCACTGCATTTTTAAAGTGTGTAGAACGCACACAGTGAATTTTTAAAGTTTGATTAAAGTTTGAAGTTTGAGAGGCGGAGAATTATGGCGTCAGCTGCAGAATCTGATGAAGAAAATGACCCATTTGAAGGATTTTAGGAGTCCGATTTGGTACAGGTTAATGATGGAGAGGAAAGTTATTTGGACTTTCACTTTGACGATCTTTTTCTGTCGGATTTGAACAACAGAAACGATTAACAATCGGTGCCTTATTATTTGTGGCAGTAATCGTATTGCTGCATGTTGTGCAGTATGCAATGTTGACATTCAGATTTTTTCCCCAGTTGCAACACATTGTAAAAAGTATGTGTAACATTTCATTTTGAAGAAAAATATGTGGTTGGTTGATTTATTAATAATGATAAGTGGAACATAATTTTGGGTGGTGCATTTTTAATTAATTTTTGTATATGTGCATGGTGTAGCATTTTGACGGAGTTATTTACCTTGACCTAGGAAACAGAAGCAGATAAGGCTTATTAGGCTCCTGTGGAGGTTAGAGGGTTAAACAGCAAAACGTCCCACCGCCGTAGCTCAATTGGTAGAGCGTTCGCCTGGCACACCGATGACCCAGGTTCGAATCCCGTGGTGGGCGATATAAAATGTGGCCATTTTCACTGTCCATTTCAGCATTATGATTGCTTTGTTGGTTCAGTGTTGATTCAGGTCCCTACCCCTCTTTCCCTGGGATGGTTATCCCCGTCTGCCATATCGCCAATGGTGGGTGTAGACGTTAAACCTCATTGTTCGTTCAAACAGCAAAACAAATGCATCCACAAATAAAACAAAAGGTACCATACAAAGAAATGACAATTCATTAACAGATAAACACCTTAAACTAAACAAATTAATAAACAAATACCTGCAAGAGATCTTGGCCTGTCTTTTCTAAGTGGGGTACTACATTTATCACGCTTTTCAGCGGCCATTTTGGGAAGGATGCCTTGTAGTCCGGTAATTTCGACACGCCAGGCCACACTTTGTCATCTGGAGTACCTGCAGAAAACATCCAATCAAACAAACCATCAATGAATCAATCAACTGCTTCGTCCGTTGTGAATTTGAGTCACTTGACTTATTCTGCTACATTCATTTTAGGTGATCCCGATTTGCTGATCAAAGCTCTTAAATCAAAGGTGCCCATTTAGAAGAATTTATTTATTTTTCACAGTAATGAGTTTACCCTAAAATTCACATTGTTATTACAATAAAAAAATGAACTGGCTTAGTGATAGGGATATATGTGTTTTAGCGATAGGGTAAAAAATGTCTTACCCAGTGTTCTGAAGATTCGAAACAGCTGGTCAATCTCCGAGTCTCCAGGAAACAACGCCCTCTTGGTCAACTGGGATTCACATCATAAACAAAAATTATTAATAATAATTTTAAAAGTCTAATTTTACTTCCATTTTACAAATGAGGAAAAAAAAATCAAGATGTTCATGAGAATGCAGAGAATGGGAGATATTCCACCAAAAAGACAAACAGGACAAATCACAACAGGCAAAACATTTAAACTACACAGATGACAACTGTTCGCTAAGAAAGCGCAACGTAATTTTTTTTATCCTATGATTGCATTTAAATGTTAAGTCACATTGTTTAATCATTACAAGTTATTATGGGTTTGTTGGTGTTGCAGACTTGCCTACCGGAAAAACCTGTTGACAGTACTACAGGCAGCTCAAAATCAGATTTTGGAAGCTTTGATTAGATTTTTGCATATCGACTAATGGACTTTTTTCTTTTTATAACAATAATATTGAATTGTGCACTGAAATACATATAAAAAATGTGTGTTTACTAATCAAATTATATTACAAAGCTTAAAAATGAAAGGACAAGTGAAGAGTTCCGATCACCGTTTTGCAGAATAGGGTAAATAAACTTTTTTTCACATCAGCAACACATAACATGCTTGAGGTAACAATTTATGCATGTATTCGGCACCTGTGGACTGTGAGCCTGAAAAGGCTTTTGACAGCCTGGACGTATGGCTTCAGCAGTTTCTTCAAATTTCTCATGTGATTTTGATTCTTGTGATACACAATTTCGCAGTCTTTGCGACTGCCATGTGCAACGGAGAAGTCAATTTTGAACCAAGTGCATCTTGCAAATGTTGGCCCTTTCGTAGATGTAGGTGTAGACTTTCAAAAAAGCTTTTTTTTTTAGAACCGGGCAAGGTAAAGCAGCGAGGGAGAATAGATAGACACTGCCCTCATCAAGCTGGCCTACAGAAAAGAGGTCCCAAATGCTTCTCTCCCCAACAACCGAAAGGTTATGGGAATACACTTTAACTTTACTTTTCTAGTGTGTGGTGTGAGCAGAGCTGCCAACCCACCATGATGCCAAAGAGTAGCATCCAGAGCTTTTTGGAGTAGCATTTAAGAAAAAGGAGTAGCACACGCGGACACGGCTTAATACGAAAATGTCAAATATTTTTTTGTTATACCAGCAAAGTATCTGTGATTTGCGACCCATTGATGATCGGTAGACAGTTTGTTTTTTTTTGTTGTTGATTAAAATTGTTGTAAAAATCTGAAGTAGTCAAATAATGGTCATAAACATGTACGATATGAGCGTACAATGTTTGATTTATAACATTTTCCTCTTGTGTGTGGCAGTACCCACATGTTTTTCGATGTCAAACCGACCACCATGAGCAATCGAAAAATCGATAGCACAGTATGTACATCTTGCTGAGCAGTTACTTATTGTAGATTTGACAATGCAAGGAAAGTCTTTAGTGTAGTCTGCTTTGAATTTCTGAGAACTGGGTCGCGATTTTGCCTTCTTTGGCGGAGTAGCCAAAGGATCACTGCTAGTATTAGTATCTTCGCGTGCCCTCTTCGACGCCATTTTTCGCGGTATAACAACGACTTACGACGCTTCGTGTCACGTGTGCTTCCCGCCACCCGGAATTAAAGCGCAGCGCGATTGGTCGGCTACAATACAAGATTCTACGTCAAGGGTCAAAGGTTTATTTTTTCCGCCAGTCGCTTGCCTTTTTTTTTTAAATAAATGAACCTTTTTTTTTTTAAGTCTAAAAAAAAAAAATTCTCGTAATTTTTTTAAAAATCGTAGTTTTTGACGGCCGATCGTAGCATCGTAGCAAGCATGTCGAAATCGTAGCATGCTACGCCTAAATCGTAGCAGTTGGCAGCTCTGTGTGAGAATTCTGTACACAAAGACAATAAAAGCTTTCTGTTAGCTTTTGGTTCATCTTTGTTCGGATCAGGAGAGCAGCCTGCATCAGGGCTTTACTTCATTTTTCAGGGCTATTACACAGCACTGAGCAGAATGGAGAAAACCAGATCCCAAGTGCGGCGAACTTACGATATGTGCCCATGCGCCACCTCTATAAGGGAAAGAATTACACTGCACGTCTTTAAATCTCAATCAAAATAAAATCGATAAATATTTCTAAAACATAAAAATAAAATAAAAATTTGACCTTATTTTTTGTGAGCTGACCAGACGACCGCACTCCAAGGCTAAATTGCGTACGAATACAGCAAAAGACTGTGTAAGGTAGGCAAGTCTGTTATTTTTATTTATTTTATTATTATTATTATTTTAATGACTTTTTTTTATTTATTTGTATTTCGTTTCTTTTTTCCCCTTATCCTTTATATTATTATTTTGATTCTTTGTTTCATAGTCTAAAATCAAATAATTTGTGAACAGAATTTAAATAAATTGATTAAATTGAATTGAATCGTAAACTTTCTCCACATACACATTTATTTGTCTGTGTGGTGCTCAGCTGACTCATAAATTCGTTGACTTCAAATTTCAAAACCTTGTATTGTTATTACCACCTTACAATATCCTATCACAGCCCAAGATCAAACAACTTGGACAAAGCTTTCACAAAAAAATATTACGAGGAGCGTTAAGACTGGAGCTAATCGGTCAAGACCTATTTACAACTCTTTTTGTCTTTCCCCAAATATAATATTCATACAAAAATTATGTAAAACCCCACAATTCTGGGCACTAGAAAAAGGAGGTAAACTTTCCCCAATGATCATTTTAAAATGTGATTGTGAGCCTGCTGTAATGTCCGTTAGTGCTAATAAAGATGTGTTCTTGTATTACATTGTATTTCCCATTGAAACATGACACTTCTTTATTATGCTTTGATCCTAAAACAACTTTGAGGAATACTTTCATCCACTCTATACAGGAGGACCAATGTTGGTTGATTGAAGTATGCCACAAAGACAATCAATTACCTTCCCATCACAGAATAAGACAGTTTGCTACCCAACTTCCAAGAATAAGACAGTGTGCTACCCAACTCCCATGGGAAAGCTTCCCTGGGAACACTGTCATATTGTAACGTAGTTCTCATGTCTACATGATTATCCAGCGTCCCTTAACAACCTTTTCCCCTACATTCTGGACACTATTAACAAAATCCACAACAAAGATGTGATTCTGAAACGCTCAAGAGTACCATTCCTTATTGCACCCACCATTTCCACAAAGATGCATCCGAGACTCCAAATGTCGACGGGCACAGAGTAGTGCCGACTGCCCAGTAGTATTTCTGGTGCTCTGTACCACAAGGTTACCACCTGTAACGGTCATTGAATTCATCAAGTCAACGTTCAATTATTGCTGCATCAACTTAGGCATAATCACAGTGCTGTGCCATCAGATAAGCTGACAAACCACATGCAGCTGAGGAAATACATTGTTCAAATTAACATTAATCATTGCTGAAAAACGTCCAAACCAATGCTCAAATAACTATCAATTCAAACGACTTGCAGCTAGTCTAAGACTGGGACACGCCAATACATCTATATCCAAGTCCCCAGATTTCAAAGATCCTAATGCTCCATGTCCTACACCAACACATCCAGGTAGTAAGTCATTCCCACGTGCTCAGGTATCTGGGGCGCCAGAGTCAGTAAGTTGGCACCTCAAGCTGTTCAACCTTTATCTTACCAAATACGTGCGGGCAAACAGAGACACTGTTATGCCCAAAACTATGCACTGGCGTGTATGGACGAGATTTCACCCAAATACTTTTGCCATACTTAGTTTTGTTAGGGGTGTATTTCAAGGCAACCCCAAGGAAACCTATGACAAAAGATAGCTCGTGTTATACATCATTAGAAAGCCCAGTTTCCGCCTCTCTATTGGTCGTTAGGTTTTGTTATCCTGCTTCTCATTGGCTGTCAAAACGATAGCAATAAAAACTTAAGTAGCGAGAGGTTCTGAATGGCCACATCAAAATATCGTGGAATAGCCCGACAGTGTTGGAGTAAACAGCAATGGATACCTTGATTTTGGGGAGAAATAAACTAGTGAAGGTAAAAGAAGAAGGCTGCATGCATGAGACACATTGAATGAAATTGTGAGAATCAAGCTGTACATTCGTATTTAAAGTGACCCACCGAAGCTCTCAACTTTTGATGACGCAATTTCGATAGATATCTCTAGTGGCTGAATTCTTAGTTGTTACTGAAAAATTAACTTTACAACTAGAAGGGCAAAGCCCCTATTACTTACATGCTCCTTAAAATGAGTGAAAATGAGTGCCCGGGAAAAAAAAAGGAAACAGTGGCATTAAAATGCTAAGTAATACTGACTGTGATCTTTCCATGCTCTAGGCCTTGAGAAGACTTTGACCTCCGACTCCAAATACACTCATGTACTATCAAATGAACTATAGCAAAAGTTGTATTATGTCAAAAAAACAATGACCTTGAGATGACCTTGAACTTTAGTGACATTGACCTTGGGATGACCTTGACATTCATCTGAACTCTCATGCTCATGTATGATCAAATAAAAAAATGTTGATGCATACTATGGGTTAAATATACAGCCATTCCACAGTACAATTTTAAAAATGTTTTGATCTTCTCAGATCAACGCAAAAATGGAACATGTATGAAAGATCAATCTATCAACTCTAAAAACAAGTTTGGTCTTTATTATTTATATCTCTCACAGTTCATGGTCAAGATCACTTCAAAGTAACTATACTAACTGACTTTGACCAGGTCCAGTGACCCTGACCTTGTATAGTATGTGTGTCGAACAGAAAACAAAAAAATTTTAAATGTTATTTTGAGACTATTTAGGACTCATTTTGCACAGATTTGCTCAAATCTTGAAAATGATTATAGACTCACACTGCTATGCATGCGAGTCACAAAGCTTCAAATTATGTATTTATTGCTGTAAGAAAGATGCTTTGACAAGATCTGTGGATAAAAATCTATGCAGGTCTCATCAACTTTTCTCTACTGGGTGATTGTGTTCTAAGCTTTTCTATGTGTGCTGGCCATGTGTACTATTTAGTTAAAAAAATTCATTAAAAAAAAGAAGTACAGTGAACTTCGGATATAGTAAAGTGCCCTGGGACCAAATAAATATTTAGTATAACCGAATATTTAATATAACCGAAAATCCGTTTACAGTAAAGTTTTTAAAGTTTACTTTACTATAACCGAAACTTCGTTTATAATACAGTTTTAGAGGTTTACTTGACTATAACCGAAACTTTGTTTTTGTTTTAATTTAACGTTTACTAATCCGACACTCTCATTATAAAGAGATAGAAAAAGCTGGTCTAAAGTGGTTGTGGGTGCACAGGGCCGGATCAATCCATTTTCGAGGGAGCAGGGGTGGGGGGGGGGGGGGTGCCAGTCTAGTTCTTTTTAAGTGTATGGTACGGAGTGGTGAAACACCACAAATAAAACTACCGTAACTAACTGCCTTACATAACGTTCTTCCAGTTGAACAAAAAATTCCATCTTCTTCTTTCTTTATTTTTTTAAATTTTATTTATTTATTTTTTTGTTGTTGCCAAGGGGTGGGGGGGATTACTGCCGCACCCCCCTCCCCTTCCCTCTGGATCTGGCCCTGGTGCAAATAAAGAAGAAGAAAAACAAAACAAATCAGTGAACAAATGACCTCTCGAATTTCCATCTTTTACAAGGATTTCTGCAGACTGTTATCGTCTGTGTTTCTATTTGTCTGTGTGTTCACGTAACTCAACATCGTTCAAAATTGAGCTGACATTTGGCACGTTATATACATGTACATTGGAATTGGGTCCCATTAATTGATTAGATTCACATAGTTGAACAGTTAAAATAAGACAGTGCAACTCGAACGAATCGCTTTCGTTATTACATATTTTAATTTATATTAATATTTCTGTGTTGGTTTGTTGTCCCTTGCTGAATTCCACACGAAAACTATGTTTTCCCATTTTAACTTACACCCCCACCCTCCCCAGCCCCACAGCCCCCCACCCCCGGACAGCAGTCTATAAGGCGTCGTGGAGACGTTTCTCTTACCAGAGTTGCCAAGAACAAAATTCAAAGTATTTATTTGAGTGGTTGGACACGCGCTCTCTCTCTCTCTCTCTCTCTCTCTCTCTCTCTCTCTCTGTCGAACATGGCCTTTTCAAAATTTGGATTTTCTTCTTCTTTGTGTTTCCTTCCCCCCCTCCCCCCCCCCCCCCCCCCCCCCCACTCGCTCCCCAATGGGTATTACCTATTGCTATCGTAATTACAGGTAAATAGCAATTACGTTACTTAAGTGAACATTATGAATATGCACTCATCGTCAAGATCTATTGTTTCTGGACACAGCCACATGATAACAACTGATATTTCACGAAAGTGAAAAGGTCCTTTTACTTTTAGCCTTTCGTGTGAAGCCACCAGAAATTCACGGGAAATAGCTGAAAAATATACTTTTTTACGAACACTTACAGTAGGCCCACCCACTGTCCCTTATTGGATTCCATTACGTTCACATATGTTGATTGATTATTTTTGTTTATTAACTCGCAGACCTGCCAACCCCAGTAAGGACCCGATAGTACTCAAATAAAATTTTGATAGTATTTTTAATAAAACAATAGTATTTTGAAAACAACGAAAAACATAATTACAAAGCGGCGTCGGTTTTACGTCATTTACACGTTGAGTGTAACTAAACCTTTATTTTTAATAATTAAAAGTCTTCACACGGTATCTCTTAAATGCTGCAGTATCTCAATTCATGTCTATTTCTAGTATTTAGTGTTCTTCACACTAGTTCCACACAAAAATCAATGTATAAAGCTTTTCACCTGCTAGAAGGACAAGTGGGGGTGGAGCATGTTGCTGAAGTAGCAGCTGCACTCTGCTGCATTTTGGTTGCCGACTTGCATTTTTTCAGAAACTGTTCTGAAAATTCTCTCTCATAGCATGGCCCTTTATTTTTGGACTTTAGAACCATGAGAGAATCCAGGGTTTGCCTGCTCATGGATCCTCGGAAGTCAGTTTTGTTTCGCCTGACTTGTTGCAGATTTGTCACAGGATGGGGTGCTCAGTAACTCTGTTTTGATGTTCCAATTGTGATCAAGAGCTCTGACAACAATTGGAAAATATTTGTCTTCTCCTTCCTGACTGCCTACCCCTTGGGGTCATGAGCAATCTTGCCACTGTAGATTGTTCAAACCTATAAAGGGAAAAGTGAAAGCCCCAGTTGAAAACCTGTCTTTCCTTTGTAGGCATGACAGATTCACTGCGGCAACAGTACCCCCGTTGGAGTGCCGGGGGTTTCAGTATAAATAGTATCCCCACTTTATGGAAATTTAGTGCTTTAAATTCCCACTGTTGCTGTCTTCCTCATTTACTCTTTCCCATTCCTGCTCTGTCCTATCACTCTGCTATACTATCTTCTTCTTCGCTAGATCAATGACCTACCTTTTTTCTTGAAAACTCTTCCTGGACAAGACTCCTTGTTTGTGTATGAGGTCTGTTGGATCAGCTTGGGAGTGTTAGACGCTTTCTGCCGGGTGGTCACTAGGGCTTCCTATGATGTTATTATTTAGCAATATAGGCATTTTATATGTATGTGTTTTGTTGATAATTTATAATGATGTTTGTATTCTATTTGATTTTTGTAACCGGGGGTTCGAGTAGATGGGGTAAAGCCTCAGCCGTCCCCTGCGTGGGATGTCTTTATTGTAAAGTGACTGGCCGGTGGAGGGTGTTCAATTTTCCCACTAGGGTTGTTTCAGCAGATCTTTTATGCAGATCGGGGGTTGTCCGGTCCTGATTTGGCTCGGAAGAGTCCGCTGGACCTAAAGCAACAATCAATCTATCAATTCCTGACTGCCATCAGTGCCCAAAACAAAGGGACCTTGCATGCATTCACTGAGATATTTTTTTGCTGGCAGCTGCACATTCGTTAATTATATCAGTCGTCTTGGTTCTAGCTGAACCATAGCTCTTTGCAATTTCACTGTCCGGGAACATTTTTTTGAAAAGTTGTCCAGCATGGTCCGATGCCGAAATAGGCACATTATGCTCCACCAGAAATGCAGTAAAATATGCCTCACTTCGAACTGTTTTCAAGTCTGCATCTTTCGTTGAGACATAGCTAGCGATTGACGAAGCATTTTTCAATGCCGAAGCCTTTGCAATATGCCTCTTTGACTGGACATGTTTTTTCACATCGTCGAAACCGCCATGCGCGACTGAAAAATCGAACTCACAGACACGGCATCGAGCGTATTTGCTGTTGACTTTTGATGCGACGATGCAAGGTTAATCCTTAGAGTAAGAAGGAAGAAAGTGTTGCTGCCTCCTCTGTTTTTTAGAAGCGATATCAGCAGTAGCAGGGGGAGATTTACTAATGCGTTTCCACGGCCTACCTCTGCCCGCCATGTTTTTCTTTGCTTGAGAAAGAATTTATACCATTGGTGGTTCAGGAAATCAACGCGACCATTGATTAGACAAAACTGTATGCAAATAGGTTTATTCTTTTTCCGGTCTTCTGATAGTTTTATAGCCATCGCACACGATGCAGCCAGTGCGCGACCAATCCGAAGGGTTCGTTTTTATTTTCAGGCCTGGGAATGAGAAAAAGTGGTTTGGGCGTACCGTATATCGGGACGCGCGGCACTAGATAGTTAGTTAGAGAGGCGAGGCCCGAAGGGCCGAAGCACCTTGCGGTCTAGGGGGTCTGGGGGAGCGCCGTAAGCTCCCCCAGCGGGGTCCGAGGCGGAGCCCCGGCCGCCAACACATTTCCTGCATTCTGAAACACAAATCTGGCCTCTCCTAGTGCCTTTAAAACACATTTCCTGCATTCTGAAACACAAATCTGGCCTCTCCTAGTGCCTTTAAAGTGTTAATTTAAAAAAAAAATTGTCCAACATATTAACACTGACAAGAACTTCTAATCTGTCACAAATAAAACTAACAAACAAACAAAAATAAGCAATCAGACAATACCAAGATAAATGCACAACATGCTATACATCAAGTATTGTACTTTGTAGTTCTACTGCTTTTCATGAAAGGATAGCTTCATTTGCTTCCTAGGAGGCTCTTGTTTCCTCAAGCTTGCACTGGGCTTTGTCCTTTGCATCAACACTACATTGCAGGAGTGAGCTTCTTTCTGCTGTGATGCTACTGTCAAAACTTGTGCGACACATCAAGCAATAGGCTATTCCTGGCTCCTTCACTTTTCGGACCCATTCGGCGTAACGGCCCGTCAAAGTACGTGGTTTGCTGCTGGACTGGCTCGATCTGGATTCCAACGGAACTTTGTAGTCCCGATCCATCCACTCCCATGACCACTTATATCGACATTCTGAATCGTCGAATATTCCGCCACGTTCAACGAAGTCTCTACGCAACGCCATTACTGCCAAGAAGTAATATTCTTTCTAGCTTTGCTATTGGTTGATCGATATAACCATCAGCCATTCGGAAATTTTGTTTCTTGTAGAGAGGAAGTATCGAACGAAGGATGTCTCAAACCGAAAGCAGTGCATCTTAACACTGTCCACTATGAACGGAAAACGGACAAAATGTATTGCATGCGCAAAACTAGTCAGAGTTCGGTTTCGGCGTAAGAAGGTCACTTTCAGCGTAAATGCAATGTGACTTCGGCGTAATTACGCCGAAAAGCGTACCATTCCCAGGCCTGTATTTTTTATTGTCAAAACGCGCGACTTGGCCTACCATATCGCTGGCTGCGTCGTGTGCGATGGCTGTTAACAGTGCTGTAACCGTTGTACTGATAAACCAGATTTAGGGTTCAAAAAGACCTATGATCGTTTTTTTTAACTCATCGTATTATTTTCTAAATCGTCGTAATTTCGTATTTTTTCAATTTCATCGTAAAATAATACGGTCAAATCGTACTGGTTGGCAGGTCTGAACTCGGGTATTATAAACTCTTCAAGAATACATCTCTTATAACCCAGTTTGTGTATATTGATTGAAATTTTACAGTATTATTTGTTGATGTCCGTGTGTGTAAGTTCACGTTTGTGTGAGTGTGAGAGAGAGTGAGAGAGAGAGGGTAAGAGAAAGAGAGAAAGAGAGAGAGTCCAGTATGGATAAGAGATGTAATAACATGTGAGCCTTCCTGTCCTAATTATTTCAAACCAACCCTTTAATCGGAAAGATAAATCATAAAAGTAGACCTTGAATTGTACATGTTGTACTATCGTCATTGTTAAAAAACAAAAAGTTCACAAAATTAAAGCAAACAAAGGCATGAACAAAACCTAAACAATATGGTGGATAAAAAAAAAAAAGATGATTTGTCTTGCAAAGCCATTCAACAGCTTAGGAGTAAATCTCTTCTTTACTTCTCATTTGAATGTGCAGTCCAGTCAAAACGTTGGTTTCCCAGTTCTCCATTGATTCGGATTCCTCTCAATACAAAATGTATAATTATAATGTGTTCAACTTATAACACCCTTATTTAGTCATAAACGCATTTCATCATGTATAGCGAAAGTGAAGTATAATTCGCTTTATAAGTTTCTAAGCTAGGGACTCTTTTTCTGCCAAACAGTGAAATCTCTCCTTCAGTTTTTCACTCACCTTCATAATCACAGTTACTGTTGATGTAGAAATTCCCAATTGTTCAGCAATTTCTTTTTCTTTCATCTTTTCATCTTCAAGTGCATGAATTAGATCTATTTTACGCTTCAGGGTAAGCGTGACGCAACAATGTTGCGCCATTATGAACGTCATTAACTCTCATGAAACTTTAATACAGTAATCTCCCTTGAAACTTTATTATAAGCGGCAGCAAAACTCGCCAGGGGCCTTAGAAAACACTTTATTATAAGCGGACTTTACTATATTTTTTTTATTATATCCGATTTTTAAAAACAGAGACAAAGAAGAGTTTTGGTCGGGACCAAGACTGGACTTTACTAAAACCGAATATTTACTTTATCCGGCCTTTAGTATATCCGGAGTTCACTGTACTTTACAAAAGAACATAAAAATATCAGGAGTTATTGATGACATATTTATTGGTACACTATAGCGCAAAGATTGAAATGTTTCAAGAGGAAAGTACCTGAGTTAGATGGGTTCAAGGAGGTAGAAGAAGAGGGAGACCGAAAAAGAGGTGGGAGGACAACATTCGAGAATGGACTGGTTCGACACTGAGCAAAACAATCAGGGTTGCTGAGGACAGGGAAAGATGGAGTACGCTGGTTAAACGATCATCTGTGGTGCCCCCCTACGACCTCCGAGTTATGGGACAGGATAGGATAGAATAGATTGGGGGGGAACGGGGTGTACAAATGACCATATTTTTGTCGACGTAGACGATGCCATTTTGTTTGGCAAATATCACGCAAAGCCAGTGATTACGAAATTAAACTTCGCTGCATCATTTTATAGCTGACGAACTGAAAATAGCACTATGAAACAGCGGGCAATATAACACATTTCAAAGCTAGAACTTTAGTTTCGTACGAAAATCGATGGCATTGAAGCAAAAAAATTTAAAGAGTTGAAAAATGCAATGGCAGTGGTTGGTGGGGAGTGATGGGCAGGGGATCTAAGTGTTGCGACTGCAGTGTGTAGCAGGGAGTGAGGTAAGGATTACTCAGATTCCCTGCATCAACTTTCGTTATCAAGTGTATGCAGACTGGGAAGCACGTATCGGAAAAAGTAGCATAGCTCCTCATTGGCATACTATTTTTAAATGGCTATTTTTTAAAAATAAAAATAGTATTTCTTAATAATTGATATGCATATACTCTGCTTAAAAAATTATTTTCTTTGAAAAATGTTGATGAAATGGAGCTGGATGTATGGCTGTCTGAATATATTCAAGTTCTGAAATAAAATTCCTTTAGTAAAATATTTTTATTGTTTCATACATACACATGTGAATAGCCCTCTCTTCTATTGAACAAAAAGGGGAGAGAAAAAAAAGTATATATAGTTTAATATACTTTCTTGACCAAGTAAAGAGACAAGAAACATTTTAGCAACTATCTCAGCCACTTCAAAATCAACTGACGTTACCTTTAGTTCTCACAGTAAGTTTATAAATAGTAGCCTTGACTCACGCACAGCCTGTTTGACAGGTCCTCGAGATAAGGGTTAATGTACGGTGGTGAAATTTAAAAAAAAAAATCCTAGTCTTTCATTGAAACCTACCTCATGTGTGTAAGTGCGGACAGGCATGCCAAAGGCTCGTGCCAAGCCAAAGTCAGCCAGCTTGATGTTGCCTTTAGAGTCAATCAGCAAATTCTGTGGTTTGAGGTCTCTGTGCAGAACGCGATGTGTGTGACAATAGCCGATACCATCTAGCAGTTGAAACATGTAGCTCTGAAATGAAAGAACGCATAAATAAATGTAGAACTCCCAAAGAAAATGTAATAATATACATCACAGTCCACAACCAATGACTCTATGTGTTACATACTGACACTCTATCAGCAGATTTGCTCAACTTGAATGTCTTGACCTCCCCCTGAAATACCCTCACTTGCATGTCTGCTATTTAAAAAAAAAAGAAGAAAAAGGTGTCCCCATAACCTTTCCATCACTTGGGAGGGAAGCATTTAATATCTCCCTTTTCTCTAGGCCAGCTTAATGAGAGTGGTGCCTCTCTCTCCTCTCCCTTGCTGCTATTCACACTTTTCTGCTATCCTATGCACCAACGGGAATCCCCTCTATGAAAAATACTTCCGGTTTTTTTTTTTCTCCGCGTGTTTTAGTGATTTATTTCCAAATATTCAAGAATAATAACATGTGTCACTGGCCACCTGTATCGTACCCTCACATATTTTTATTTTTTTTTGCTGCAGTTTATTATCCCTTTCTATCGCCAGTGGCGCGCCTAAACCCTACCTACCTAACATTATTTGTGAATTTTTGAAAAATATTCGGAAAAACATAACGCCCAGATGCTGGCTCGAACCCACACCTGTCAGGCGCCATTGGTTTCTGGCTTGTGGACAAGGCAAGTTAGTCCCGCCTTACCCCACTTGGCCACAACGCTAGCCTAACATAGTCAGTTACTTCGTGTTTTGTGAAGGTTGCGACGGCGAAGCTATGGAAAACTACAAGAGTTTTCAGGTCCTGTTTCACTTTCTGTCGATGATCGACGCACCTCCGAAGTCGCCACAAATACAGGCCTCTACGATTGTTTTTTGCATTCTTTCACTGAGCATGTACTTCCTCCACCGTTTTTATACTTATCCCACTCGTTTTCTGGCTCTAACAATCGTCGTTTTCGGCAATTTGCCATATTTAAAAGTCACGCATCAAGCTTTGATAAAAGCAAAACAAGCCAAACCGGAACTTGGTTTCATATAACCTCGTTTTAATTTATAATGGCGATACCCACAAGTTTTTATGAGAGGTGCCGGAAAGTTGTGAATATCTTCCATGGTTCTAAACAGATCTCGACACCCTATCACAGCTGGGTGGACTATGCTTCAACCTGTATCGTTTGGTGGTTGCCGTCCATGCATGGTCATCCAAGTATTAACCCTCCCTGAGGTTGCTTAACATGAAACATCTCTAACATATGCCGAAATCACTGCACTGCTGCGCCTGTTATCATCATCATCATCATCAAAATCACCATCATTATCGTAGCTGTTGTTACATGTAATTAAAATGTGTATACATTATTTATGTAATACCTTGATGAGGTCAGGTGGGATGCCTTCAGGTGGAGCGTTATCCATGTATTTCTTCAAATCTTTGTCCAGAAACTCAAACACTAGGTACAGCTTTCTGTCATGGTGAATAACATCCAGCAGCCTGCAAAAGATTTATTTCTTATTAACTGAAGAAAAAACAAAATTTAATTGTCATCATCCTCATCACCATTCTCATTATCCATAATAAGACATTTGTTAAAACAAAAATTAAAGACAAACAAAATTATCCGTATCAGAATGGATCCTTATCCCCACATTTATCATGTATTTCTTTAGGTTTGATATAATACCAATACCTAAAAAGGAATTACAACAAGTACAGAATCACAGTTTAAACTCACAATGTTAGGGTCCCCCCCCCCCCCCCCCCCCCAAAAAAAAAAAAAAGTCTGTTTACAGGACAAAAAAATAATGTCTGTTTACGGTAACATTGGGACAACAAAATGATGTCTGTTTAAGGTAACATGGGGACAAAAAAAAAAAAAGTCCTTTACGGTAACATACATAGGGACAAAAAAATAATGTCTGTTTACTGTAACATAGGGAAAAAAAAAAATGTCCCTTTACGGTAACATCGGGAAAAAAAATAGGGTCGGCAGGTCGGCTTCATTAAAAAAAAAAAAATCCTTTTCCATCTTGGTGCGATTTTTGGGCTTTTTCAAATTTTTTTCCAGACGATCCCCCCAAAATGTTTAGGGTCAGGCCAAAAAATTAGGCTCGTTCGGGATACCGTAAACAGACTTAACTTTTTTGGAGGGGTAGTGGGGGGTGGGTGGGAGGAGGGTGCCTAAAATCTGACACATAGTAACTAGGCAAGAAATTGTTAAAATGCTATTATTAGTATTAAACATTAGGCTTTAAATTAATACAATGAAATGTAAAGACATTTACGATTAATTGATACAGTATTCCTCTTTTAACGTTTAAGGTCACAACGCGGATAAGATCAATCAGGTTGTTGGTCCCGGCCAAACACCTTCTTTGTACCATTTAGAATTCCTAAACCTCGGATAAAGTCAACCGTTTTGGTTCCCAAATGGAGGAGACTACTGCTTAAGAGAAATTGATGTCACAGATTTATGAGGTCACTTCCTGCTTTGAGATGATGTCATATATTCCTTATGATGTCATTTCCTGTTCACATAGTGTGGGAAGCTGTGCTGGTAAGTCTGTCAGTGTCACATTTTTCTTTTGAATTCATGTTGGATGGAATTTTTGTGATAGAGTTCCACCTAACCTTTATCATAATAATACTGAAAATAAAAAAAATGGGAGTGGGGAGGGGGGTGGGTGGGGTGATTGCATCTGTTAAAAATAGCAGTACGTTAGCCATGAAAAAAAATGTGGTTGGTCAAATTTTGTGATCCAACGTTCACTCTTATTATTATTATTATTATTATTATTATTATTATTATTCTTGTTTTGTTTTGTTTGTTTGTTTTTGTTTCCAGTGAGTCAAATCGAGAAGATTTCGCACAATGGCAATAGCGGGACGTATTGCCACAGTGGACCTTACCCTGAATTGACTTCATTCACTAGCGATAAAGCATGTGCCGTGGCGTAGACAAAGTGAACAATTCGTTAAACTTGTGTAAGATTTTCTGCAAACACACCCAGTAACTGTCTTGATGCGTACTTTTTATTTTTTATTCTCATTTGCGTGCGTGCGTGTGAATGTGTTTGTGTATGTGTGTGAAAGTGTGTGTATGTGTATGCATGCTTGCATCCGTTCGTTTGAGTGTGTGCTTATGCATCATACACACGCACAAAAAAAATATACAGTAATGCATACACGCATACGCGCGCACCAACGTGCACACATACACACACACACACACGCACTGTCACACGACACAAAAATTTAGCACCTCGTATAAGATCAAGTGTTTTACTGGTAGTTGATCTTATCAGAGGACTGTTTAGGGTGCCCCTCGGATAAGATCAAACAAAAATTTGGTCCCGTGGGGGGTCACCTTAAGAGAGGAATACTGTATTCCATAAGTGATAGAAGTGGAGTGAAGACATACTTGACAACATTGGGATGCCGCAGCTCTAGCAGCAAAGAGATTTCTCGGATGGCAGTACTGGGCACGCCTTCTGATTCACTGGCAATATAAATTAACAGTACAGAGTAAATTAACCTGTGGCATTATTTCTTTTAAAGTATTTCTCCTGCATGCAAAAAAAAAAAAAAAAAAAAGAATTATTTACTTCACCAAGAAAAGTACTTGCAGTTGCATGGCAAGCCCTACTGAAAACATGACCAACTCACTTAAGTACTAAATGAGTAAACCCACTATAAAGAATTGCATGAATCTAGATCAAATCAAAGTTTTGTTTAATAATAATAATAATAATAATAATAATAATAATAATAATAATAATAATACATTACCTAAAGAATGGAACAAGTTATCGACTAATGTAACTAAATCTGAGTGATGCCAGGTGCAGTAATTTTCATACTCTGGAAGGTGACCCTTTTTGGAAGAAAGAATGTTAATATCCTAGTAGAATGGATCGGTTGGAAGTATAGTAAAAATTTGTCATTAGTGGCCAAGGGTTAGGGATAATAACTTGGCCAAGTTTTAAACGAATTTAACACTAACCCACCAAGAGCAGCTTATTAGGTAATGCATGGGCAGGTAACTCTTCCAAGGACCAAACGGATAGAAAATTCCGGAAAACCTGACTACTATTGTTCTTCCCTACAAATTGGGCATAAAACTAGATATTGCAGATAACTGATACACAAACTAAACTATTATCAATTACTGTTGGCAATATCTGGTTTTAGTTTGGCTTGGGCATAAAAGGAGAGATCTATGCCCAAGCCAAACTGGTACACAAACTAAACTATTACCAATTACTGTTTGCTCTATTTCCTACAAATTGGGCATAAAACCTGATATTGCCTTACTGTTTGCTCTATTTCCCTACAAATTGGGCATACAACCAGATATTGCCGACCTAATTTCTAAATTTGTACTTACGCGTCTAGCCTTATTTTCTTCAGAGCAACGTACTCATCGTCCTTCTCGTTTTCATTTGCACCTTCCTTTCCGCAAGCAAGGTAACGAGCTTTATACACCACGCCGTACGTTCCCTCTCCAATCTTTTCGATCTTTTGAAAATTTTCCATCTCTAACAAGACAAAGTGTATCCTACATACGACGGTGTCAAATCATCACTATGCCTCCATGTTTGTCTTTCACGAAACTTCCCGCGAGAGGCTTGCAAAGGCCTTTTTTGATTGGTCAACTGTCATAGTGTAGGGTGTCTAAAGCACGCCCAAAATATTGCAATAACGCTTTGATCCTATCCTATCCTATCTTATCCTATCCCGTAACTCTGAGGTCGTTGGGGCACAACAGATGATCGTTTAACCAGCATACTCCATCCTTCTCTGTCCTCAGCAACCCTCATGGCTTCGCTCAATGTCAAGCCAATCCATTCGCGAATGTTGTCCTCCCACTTCTTTTTCGGTCTCCTCCCTCTTCTTCTACCTCGAAGTGCTTTGTAGAATGGTCTTTGCAAGACCTGATGATCTGGTGGCTTGGCCATACCATCGGAGTTTCCGTTTCTTCACCACTGTGAGCAGGTCATCGTGTTGTCCAATGGCTTGTGTGATGGTCTGTTGGACTTCGTCGTTGGTGTTGTGCTGGGTATAGGAAATGCCCAGAAGTCTTCTGTAGCACCTGATCTCCATGCTTTGTATTCTTTGTATCGTGTTGTCCAATGGCTTGTGGGATGGTCTGTCGGACTTCGTCGTTGGTGTTGTGCTGGGTATAGGAAATGCCCAGAAGTCTTCTGTAGCACCTGATCTCCATGCTTTGTATTCTTTGTAGTAGATCTGCGGTGAGGGTTCATGACAAGGGAGCGCAGCGGCCTTACCTTGAAATGTAGACTAACGGTCCTGTCTTTCCAAATGGGCTTCAACCTTGCCAGGGCAGCAGTTGTTTGTGCGATCCTGGAGAGGACTTCCTGTCGGGATACATTGTCTGATACAATGGCTCCGAAATATTTTAAGCTATGCACTGTGTTGAGGGATTGGCCTTGGACTTTGATGTCCGTACGTGTTGATGCCATTGGTGTTGTTGGTCATCATTTTGGTCTTCTCTGCATTTATTTCCATCCCATAAGCTCTGGAGGTGGTGTCAAGCCTCTGTATCAGCTGTTCAAGTTCTTGTTCCTCTCCAGCCAATCCATCAATGTCATCCGCAAAACGAAGCTATAGAGCTGCATGCCAGACTCGGTCAAACGCATTCTTGAAGTCTATGAACACATGATATAGATGTTGTTGGTGCTGTAGGTATTTCTCACAGATTATTCTGAGGTTGAAAATCTGTTCAGTGGTACTTCGCCCTGCCCTGAATCCTGATTGTTGTAGGCCACTCCCCACTCTGCCAGATCTTGTTACAGATAATGGTGAGGGCATCAATCATCGCTTCTCCTCCTGCTTGAAGCAGTTCCGCGAATATGTTGTCCACTCCCGCTGACTTCCCTTTCTTCAGCGATTGCATTGCTGCCTCAAATTCTTCCCGGAGAATTGGGAGGATTTCTTCTCGGAATTTTTCGGTAGACATCAGCTCCCTGTGAGGTGTTCTTTTTCTTTTGTATGTCTCTTCGTTTATCACACAGATCCAAAAGTCCAGGTGTGATCCACAGCTTCTTCTTTGGTCGGTGTTTGCCAAGGACCTCAGTGGCGGCATCTGTCGACACAGCTGAGTTGAAGGTGGTGGTCATGGTGTTGACATCTACTTCACCAGTCCCCAAAATGAGCAGTGGTGCAAATTTCCCTCCAATTGTGGCCTGAAATAGTTCTGCCACCTCCGGGTCTTGCAGTTTGTCCAGGTCCCCAATTAATTAACTTATTTTTGCAATGTGTTGTAAAATGTGTTTTATAAAGGATGTGTATTTAGTGACTGAACTGCAAAGAACTTCTGGAAAGTTATCCCATAAAGTGGAACCTGAATATGACAGAATGGTTTTAAACAGATCAGTTTTTGGAAATGGGTCAGAAAATCTGGCAGTTTTTCTGTTAAAAAAAAAAAGTGGAGAAAGATAAAGGGGTGAGTTACCAGAAAGGATCTTGTGAATGAAAATTCCTTTATTAAATTTTAATCTTTTGGCAAAAGATAGTATGTTAATCTGTTCGTAATCATTCGGGGAGGTTTTATTTTTAAGAATAACCATTTTAATTGCACGTCGATCTATGAATCCTAACTAAAGGCTTCATGGCGTTGGTACAAGCAGTATCCCAAATAGTTGAAGAATAAATAAATGGCTGAATATTTCCTGAATAGAATAGTTTACAAGAATGCAAAGCTTGAAAAATGTGTCATCCTTCATAATTGATGTAGCCTAAATCTTTCTACAAATAGTTTTACTAACATCTAAAATATGTTTTAACCAAGACAAATTATTGTCTAATGTTATGCAAAGAAGTTTATGAAATTGTAATTCTTCAACCATTTCGTTGCCAAGTTTTAAGGGAGGGAGTATCATAAAGGAGCCTTGCCTTCTTGGTCTTGTTGTAATTAGCATGGATTTTGTTTTGTCAGGATTAAGTGTCGTGTGATTAAATTCAGTCCATTCCTGTAGTTTATTTGCCCCTTTTTTGAAAGAGGGGGTTAAGTTCCGCTGGTATACCAGCGGAACTGCTACAAGCAGGAGGAGAAGCGATGACTGATGCTCTCACCATTATCTGTAACAAGATCTGGCAGAGTGGGGAATGGCCTACACCATGGACCCAGTCGCTTGTCATCACTCTTCCCAAAAAAGGTAACCTTCAGGAGTGTGAAAATTACCGCACCATCAGCCTCATCAGCCATCCCAGCAAGGTCCTCCTGAAAATAATACTCAACAGGTTGAAACCACAAGCTGAACAAATCATAGCTGAAGAACAAGCAGGATTCATGGCAGGGCGAAGTACCACTGAACAGATTTTCAACCTCAGAATAATCTGTGAGAAATACCTACAGCACCAACAACATCTATATCATGTGTTCATAGACTTCAAGAAGGCATTTGACCGAGTCTGGCATGCAGCTCTATGGGCAACCATGAAAGTGTACAACATCAGCCCTAAAATTATAGAAGTCATCAAAAGCCTGTATGACAAGGCTACCAGTGCAGTCCTCCATAACAGCGTCATCGGGAACTGGTTCAGAACAACAATCGGTGTGCGTCAAGGATGCCTACTCTCTCCAACACTCTTCAACATCTTCCTAGAGCGCATCATGTCAGATGCTCTTGCAGATCACGAAGGCACAGTCAGCATAGGGGGCAGAGCAATCTCCAATCTTCGTTTTGCGGATGATGTTGATGGATTGGCTGGAGAGGAACAAGAACTTGAACAGCTTGTACAGAGGCTTGACACCACCTCCAGAGCTTATGGAATGGAAATAAGTGCAGAGAAGACCAAAATGATGACCAACAACACCAATGGCATCAACACGGACATCAAAGTCCAAGGCCAATCCCTCAACACAGTGCACAGCTTCAAATATTTAGGAGCCATTGTGTCAGACAATGGGTCTCGACAGGAAGTCCTCTCCAGGATCGCACAAACAACTGCTGCCCTGACAAGGTTGAAGCCCATTTGGAAAGACAGAACCATCAGTCTACATTCCAAAGTAAGACTGCTGCGCTCTCTGGTCATCTCCATCTTCCTATATGCTTGCGAAGCATGGACCCTCACAGCAGATCTCCAACGAAGAATACAAAGCATGGAGATGAGGTGCTACAGAAGACTTCTGTGCATTTCCTATACCCAACACATCACCAACGACGAAGTCCGACAGACCATCACACAAGCCATTGGACAACACGGTGACCTGCTCACAGTGGTGAAGAAACGGAAACTCCGATGGTATGGCCACGTCACCAGATCATCAGGCCTTGCAAAGACCATTCTGCAAGGCACAGTGCAAGGAGGTAGAAGAAGGGGGAGACCGAAAAAGAGGTGGGAGGACAACATTCGAGAATGGACTGGTTTGACACTGAGCGAAGCCATGAGGGCTGCTGAGGACAGAGAAAGATGGAGTATGCTGGTTAAACGATCATCTGTGGTGCCCCTACGACCTTCGGGTTATGGGACAGGATAGGATAGGATAGGGTTAAGTTACGCAGTTTTGTATTATTGGAGGGTAATGTGGTTTCATCAGCAAATGGTTCACACGAAGTAGAATTATGAAGGGAAAGATCATTTATATGGTCAGAAAATAATAAAGACCCTAATATTGTTCCTTGAGGCACTCCAGCAGTGTCAGCTTCAAACTGTGATATTTGGTTATTTATTTTAAAAAACAACGCACTGCTCGCTGTCAGAGATGAGAAATCTTAGAAGATTAAGGGAGTTAAAGGAAATACCATATAATTGTAATTTACGTAAAAGAAGGTCCTGGTCACTTACATCAAAAGCTTTTGCGAAGTCAACGAATAATGCTCCAGAAAATTTGTGCTCATTAATATTATTAGGCCATTGTTCTATCATATATGTAAGAGCTGTATGACAAGAATGCTTATCTCTAAAACCAGATTGATTTTCACGTCACTCGTTGCTGTTTTTTTTTATCAGTAGTTGATTCAGCCCCGATGCTTGAATCCTGATAAGTGTAACTCAGATTCGTTTATCCACGCAACCTGTTCACTCAGCAACAAGGCAGGAGTCGTCATATGAAGTTTTCCAACTTTATTCAGCGTACATCAACCACTGCATACAATCGCTCTTTTTCCCACTTTCACCCCTTTTACAAATCTCTCCGGACACATAAGCGTGTAGGGGACGATTTTTTTTTTTTGGAGTAAATTTACGTCCCCGGACACATTAAGCGTATAGGGGACGGGTACAACATGAAATAGTGCGGTACTTATATAGTCTCTCTATACTCCAGAGAACGTTCGAACATTCCAGCGTGACGCAATTACAGCCAATCACATTAAAATTCGTCATCAAAACTATGCCCTGTCTTACGTCATATAACTTTCTTCATCCCAAAAGAATCTCTCAGCTACTAATAGATCTATCTAGATGCTTCGATCGATAGTAAGCAAGCAACCCCAAAAACTTATCCAATAATATCGACCAACGAAAATCATCAACATTATACAAAGCTTCTTCCAACTACAACGCAAAATCAAATCAAAGGTAAATACACTCTGTTATTGCATACCTTGCAAAACAAAACGATTGGAGCTATCGTGCGCGTCTCACACGTACCATCGTCCGCGTCTCAAACGTAACAATGTAACAGGTTGTTTTCTGTGAAATGATCTAGAATATTGTTGTTAATGTGTTTTTCAAGCGGCTAAGGTCAAGGTCATAAGAAAGTCAGAGTAGCTTTAGGTCATAATACAACTTTCGCTTTATGTTATTTTATCACGGATGAGTGAGTATTCAAGATCATGTGGACATCATTACATTACATTACGCAATTATTGCTTTAGGTCCAGCGGACTCTTCCGAGCCAAATCATGACCAGTATAGCCGAATCAGGACCACAAAATCAAGACCACAACTTCGCTAAAAGAGGACTCGCCCCTGATCCGCATAAAAGATCTGCCGAAACAACCCTAGTGGTAACACTGAAGGCACTCCACCAGCCGGTCACTTTACAATAAAGACATCCCACGCAGGGGACGCTGAGGCTATACTCTAATTTATCGAACCCCCGTTTACAAAAATAAAATAGAATATAAACATCATTATAAAATACCAACAAAACACATACATATAAAATGCCTACATTGCCAAATAATAACATCATAGGAAGCCCCAGTGACCACCTGGCAGAAAGCGTCCAATATTTCCAAGCTGATCCAACAGGCCTCGCACACAAATGAGGAGTTTAGTCCCGGTGTCACATCCTTTAAGTTCCGGGTTTCCTAGTTTATCCGAGCGCATTTGCGCATGCGCTAGGTCATGTCGGGCCGGCTTTTTCACGAAGTTCTTAGGCGTCATAACCCTAACCCTAACCCAAACCCTAAACTCTTAACTCTAACCCAAACCCTAACCCTTACGAAGACTATGATAGCACTGTGCGCATGCGTCGAATTTTGTAACGCGTCGACCAATCAGAATGCTCCCATTCACTCCCAGCCCAGCTAAGATACTAGCAGAGCTGCCAACCCCTAAAAAAAATTTCAGTAGCAAACAAAGAAAAATATCAGTAGTTTCAGCTCAATTTCAGTAGCAAATGTACGAACAAGAATTTTCACATGATAAAATGAGCATTATTTAAAATGTTGATATTAGCTTAAATAAAAACCAAACACCAACACAAAAAGCATTATCTTTCAAATATTTATTTTTAAAATGATAGAAATGTTCCTGACTTAACATTTTGTTCGGAAAAGCTAACCCAATGGCTCACTACATGTACGAATGTAGTAGGAAAATTTAATAAGTGCGCGAGGAAACACCATACGCGGCGAGGGATCGCGATTAATCGCGAGTCCTCGCGTGTAATCGCCTGAAGGAAACACGGGGATCACAGGACATGACTGTGGTCTCTCTCTCTCTCTCTCTCTCAGTCTACCGCGCAGTGGCTGCTGAGCTAAAAATAGCGCACACGCAAAGCCCTATACGAAAGTCTATGATATTGACGAAAGCCTAGTAGGCCTACGTCTCTCGCGGCTTTGTTTCGATACTTGTAAAAAAATAGGTATGCTTTGAAATTTTTCTTCCGTAGTATTTCTTGAAATGGCGTAGTTGCGGAATTAAAGAACATTTTCCGGAGAAACTACGGACGTTCCGTAGGGGTTGGCAGCTCTGTACTAGGAACTGTGAGGATGTCACACCGGAAGAGTTTTCAAGAAAAAAGGTAGGTGACTGGTCTAGCGAAGAAAAAGATAGGCCTAGTATAGTAGATTCATAGAACAGAGTAGGAATGAGAAAGAACAAAGGAGAAAGACAGCGAGAGTGGGAATTTAAAGCACTAAATTTCCAGAAAGTGGAGATACTATTTTATACTAAAAAAAAACGGCACCCCCACGGGGGTATGTGGACAACAAGGTAATCTCCCTGTCTATAGGCCTATGTTTAGTTCTAAAATCCATCGCTGTTACAGGCATTCCCGTTTCCATTATTAAAATGTATAGTAGTCTCAAAGATGGATGTGAGTCATATTTTGTGGTTCGCCATTCTAGTTTACAAAATCTATACATGATATTTTGATCAAAGCTTTGATCAGCTTGGATCAAATTTGTGGGATCTTTACAGCAGCAGTAGTCTGCAGTAGCCTAATACATACCCAGTTTAACAACATGTACATACTTACAAGACACGCACACACATCGTTACCTACTACATAAACAGTGAGTAAATATGACTGTATGCATTTTATTACAATCATGTCAACAAATCTTTATTACCCAAGATGGAGAATCAATACATGCAGCACATGATGTTTAGCAAAACAATCCAGGAGAGCGCGAAAGAAAGTTGTACCCAGTGTAAGGGACGCAATCGCAAAATTCATTTTAAACACTACATTCGGTAGTCAGATCTTATTTCCCTTGGTTCCATGTAGTGTCGCCCTTAGTACTGGAACCCGTAGTGAGAGAGAAGCCTAAGTGGAGATGTGCGCTCTCTATACACAGGTTTCTCACATCCAGATACGTGCATCTGTGGTTACAAAGCCAGTGCGCTTATTTCCTATATGTGCGGGCTAAGCCGCCACATGACACGGGTAATCTCCATAATCACCCCTTGGGGACATGAGCAATCTTGCCACTGTAGATTGTTCTAACCTATAAAGGGAAAAGTGAAAGCACCAGTTGAAAACCTGTCTTTCCTTTATAAGCATGACAGATTCACTGCGGCAACAGTACCCCCGTTGGAGTGCTGGGGTTTTTAGTATAAATAGTATCCCCACTTTCTGGAAATTTAGTGCTTTAAATTCCCACTGTCGCTGTCTTTCTCATTTGCTCTTTCTCATTCCTGCTCTGTCCTATCAATCTGCTATACTATCTTCTTCTTCGCTAGATCAGTGACCTACCTTTTTTCTTGAAAACTCTTCCTGGACAAGACTCCTTGTTTGTGTATGAGATCTGTTGGATCAGCTTGGGAATGTTGGACGCTTTCTGCCGGGTGGTCACTAGGGTTTCCTATGATGTTACTATTTAGCAATATAGGCATTTTATATGTATGTGTTTTGTTGATAATTTATAATGATGTTTGTATTCTATTTTGGTTTTTGTAATCGGGGGTTTGAGTAGTTGGGGTAAAGCCTCAGCCGTCCCCTGCGTGGGATGTCTTTATTGTAAAGTGACTGGCCGGTGGAGGGCATTCAATTTTCCCACTAGGGTTGTTTCAGCAGATCTTTTATGCGGATCGGGGGTTGTCCGGTCCTGATTTGGCTCGGAAGAGTCCGCTGGACCTAAAGCAACAATCAATCAATCAATCTCCGTAATCAAGTGCGAAGCGGTTCATCAAAATGGACGTACGTGTTATTTCTACGAAGAGGTACAAAGTTACCCTCAGACAGCTGCTGATTGGTTGCTTTTCCCCGATGCCATCTTTGCCCGCTATGAACCGAACAGTTTAGTTCGAGCCATCCGGGCTAGCACGGTTCATCACCGGGGTCCTGGTCCGATTCTTCTTGATTAGTTGCGCATCGAAGGGGGCTAGCCCGTGCCAAATCGATAAGGTAAAACAAGAGCACTGAGTGAGAACAACTCACATCGCAACCATCCAGTAAGGTACGCATCACCATGTGGTTCAAAATTTTAATATAACAAATACTAACATCGTTTATTCATGTTTTACTGTGTAAATGCACTAGTCAATAATGGGGCTGTCTTAAATATTCACAAAATGTTGCATGGTACCGCTTTAGAAAAATAGATGGGGGAAAAAACCAGTTTGATCATCTGGGAACAATGACAAGAACCTTGGCACAAGCAATACTAAACCTGAATAAATGCAATACTAAACCTAAATAAATGAAATACTAAATATATACATTACATAGTAAAAATCTTTTTCTGACCCCAGAGTGGAATGCTAATACACTGAACGGATCAAGAATGTACTGTCCAAAAATCACTATGAAATGTCAACATATTAAACTTTAACATTCAAAGTTTACAAAATAATGACTAAAAAATACAAGAAAGGCGGGTGGAGGTGGGAGGTAGGGTGGGGGGTGGGGGGTGGGGTGGGGATCATTAGCTGACTTGCAAAATACAAAATATCTGACATAACGATAATACTAACAATCGTTACTGTTAAGTATATATATATGTCCTACTGTTTCAAACCGACTAACATACTTGTGTGAAATCAAGGATAGGTGACAAGTATAATCAAAATCGTCAATTTAACTCTAAACACTCCTATCCGTTTTGTTAAAACACTGGAAGACATAGGTGCTAGGTCTATATATCTCCTAAGAAGCATATGTTTGGGTTCAAATCAACGCCAACAGGAAAGAAGTATGTAGCGTCGCAAAAACTATTATGGAGCTATAGGAACCAACGTGTAAAAAATCTTTAGAGCTGAAAACGTAGGTACGGTGGTCTAATGGTAGTGCTTTGGCTTGCGGATCTGAAGGTCCCGGGTTCGAGCCCTGTCCGGGCCATTGTGTTGTGTCCCTGGGAAAGACACTTTACTCCCGTTTCCTACTCCTTCGGACGAGAGTATAAACCGAGCTCTAGTCTGTGTGTCGCATACATTCCATCATAACGGACTTTAAACGCTCATGTTCTAGACGGGTGAGTGCCGGTAACAAGAACACACCAAGCATGCACTTGGTCCTTCTCCCCCATCCCTGGCTGACCAGGATAATGATCAGTTGTCCGGGCGTCAGACCATGCGCCCAAAAGCTGCGAATGGGCGTCTCGGGCGGTTTGAGTTAGATCCTGTATCGGCCAGCGCCTACAGTCTGGTCATGTACAGCGAGATAAGTGCGCTATAAAAATCCTCAATAATAATTTTAAAAAAATAAAAAATAAATGGAACACATACTATGCATGAATTTCACGATTTACATTCTCTGTCAACATTTTATCCCACTCACATAAATACGTCGCCGAAAGCATAGCTGGTACCATTATATCCTTCTCCGATACAAGTTCTAAATAAAAAGAGCTAAAATGATCACTTTCGCAATGGTCACTGTCTATATTAGCAGTATGATTGCTCTGGTGGTTCAGTGTTGATTTAGATCCTTATACTCTACTTCCCTGGGATGGTTATCCCCGTTTGCCATATCGCTAATGGTGGGTGTAGGCGTTAAACTTCAATGTCCATTCATTAAAAACAAGGGGAGGCGTAGGGGTGGAGGTGCGGTTGGGGGAGTGGGCTGGGGATTGGGGGTGAAGGGGGGGGGGATTGTGTAGGTAGCTGTATTGGTGACTTGTCACGAGTCATTGGGTTGAATTCAACAGTCAAATTCCAACGACGGGGTACCTTTTGGTGTTTTTATTTCTTCTCCTTCTTCTTCTTCTCCGTCTTCTTCTCCTCCTCCTTCTTCTTCTTCTTCTTGTTCTTCATCTTCTTCGTCTTCTCCTCCTCCTTCTTCTTGTTCTTCTTCTTCTTCTTGTTCTTCTTCTTCTTCTTGCTCTTCTTGTTCTTCTTCGTCTTCTCCTCCTCCTTCTTCTTGTTCTTCTTCTTGTTCTTCTTCTTGTTCTTCTTCGTCTTCTCCTCCTCCTCCTCCTCCTCCTCCTTCTTCTTGTTCTTCTTCTTGTTCTTGTTCTTCTTCTTCTTGTTCTTCTTGCTCTTGTTCTTCCTCTTCTTGTTCTTCTTGTTCCTGTTCTTCTTTTTCTTCTTCTTTCTCTTCTTGTTCTTCTTCTTGTTCTTGTTCTTCTTGTTCTTCTTCTTCGTCTTCTTCCTCTTCTTCCTCTTCTTCTTCTTCTTCTTCTTCTTCTTCTTCTTCTTCTTCTTCTTCTTCATCTTCTTCGTCTTCTTCTTCATCTTCTTCTTCATCTTCTTCGTCTTCTTCTTCGTCTTCTTCTTCTTCTTCGTCTTCACCTCGTCTTTTGGTCCTGAAAAGAAAAGAAATTACTAGATATGTATCAGTACAACTTATGTTAATCTGATGAATAAAAATTGATGCAACAACAACAACAACAACAACTAGATATGTAGTCTAACGTCAGTGAAGATAGGTACTGTCTCGTGGATTAAGACCGTCCTCGCTTCTGCTAACATTTTGCAGCTTTTGTGATAAACCACCGAGACAGTAATCAAGTACAGAGGTTCCTCGATGCTGCTGCTGCTGTTACTACTACTATTAAGACTGCTACAGTTAAGCTGTCGAGGGTCCACTACCGCTTTGCTATCGCGGATTCAGTATGCGCAGTTAATGCCCCTAGATAGTAATTGCCTCCCTTGTTTATACAATCCAGCCGTCACTTTTCAATATATTCCACCGAAAAGTTGATTTGGTCCGCTATTACCTTGGTCGCTTACGTACTCCAATTGTCAGTGTAACCTTTTCTGTGTGTGCGGTTTACAACTCTTAGTCTTTCTCTTCGGTGTACGGCTACTTCTTATCTTGTTCTGTACTCACAAAATTGGTTTGGGATAAAACGTCCGGATACTCTGTAACAGAAACAGAGCAACAATTAATAACCTGTAGTTGCAGAGCGCATTATTGATAAAGAGCAATTAGATCTACGTCCAAACCCTAAAACACATGTTCCGTTATCTGAGTGATTAACAGAAAAATCGCTGCATAAAATAAAAAAATGTATGTGCAGGACAAGCATATTCTAACATTTTCTTATCCTACCTCCAGAACCTATGGAATGGAATCAAGTGCAGAGAAGACCAAAATGATGACCAACAACACCAATGGCATCAACCAGGACATCAAAATTCAAAGCTAATCCCTCAAAACAGTGCATAGCTTCAAATATTTAGGAGCCATTGTATCAGACAATGGGTCCCGACAGGAAGTCCTCTCTAGGATCGCACAAACACCTGCTGCCATGACAAGGTTGAAGCCCATTTGGACCACACGACCACAGCCAGTCCAGTACTCTAGAATTACCTTGCTATCCACAGCGAAGCCGTTGCAGAACTGCATCACTTTGCGGAGATGTCTGCGAGTGTCCACCTCTAGGGGTCCTTCCTCTGGTCTGTCCAGGCCTGGGTAGCGGTCGAACAGCGTCCCATGTGGTGGGGGTGGTCCTTGGTACATCAAGCTGTCTATGTTGCGGTGGTTCACTTCCGGTATCACTTTCCGGTTCAGAACATTCTCCAGCAGCTGCGACAACAACGGTGAAATATTTCATTAATCATTTCACGTGTTCTGAAACTCCCTGGTCCACTTACGTGATCTCGGTACGAGACTATTCAGTTCACAGAGGGTTTCTTCCGGGTACTCCTCTGCCAATTGGATCTATTCAACTTAACATTTGAAAAATAAAATGTATATTTCCTTTCCATCTCTCTGGCTTTACACCACATGTTTGAGTGATAGACAAGTTTTTTGTTGTGTATGTGAGAGTATGTGTAACATGTTTGCGTGTACGTTGGTGCAGATTGCCGCGCTTTGAGCCAGATTGGTGATTTGGCGAAAAGCGCGTACAGACAATCCATGACGTTGATCATGAATTTTATTATTAGTATTAGTGCTATTATTATTATTATTATTATTATTATTATTATTATTATTATTATTATTATTATTATTTAAAATCCATTCAAAGTAATTGCGACCAGTTAACCATGTAGGATCATAAATACCTTATGATAGGGGTTGTTAAATACAAGGTGTTCCAAAAGTCTTGGGCACATTTGAAGTTCCCATATCTCAATTACTATGAATGGTAGTAAGATAAAAGTTGTGCCATTTTAAAGCTAATTACATTAAGTTTTTGTAAAGCTGTTGATTTTTTTATTTCTTTTCAGACCCCTTAATGGCGTTTACTCAACAAGAAAATGCTGGGACGCGTTTGGCAAGAATTTGACTATCGGCTTGATGTGTTTCGTGTGACCAATGGTGCTCACATTGAACATCTTTGAACATTCCATGTAAAAATTGAGATTACAAGCTTTCTGAATTTACCAGATGCGTTTTTATATCCTTAATAGTTTCGGAAATATTCAATGTCAAAATGTGCCCAAGACTTTCGGAACACCCTGTATTATTCTGACGGTTTAGAATGCTTTTAACGGTATTATTTGTATAAAGCGGTGCCTGACCGTATCAAAGTGCCTCTTGTCGTACTGTGTGCTGAGGTTTTTGGGCATAGGCAGGAAAAGGTGCATTCCAGTCTCCAAGGTGATCTGGCTAAAACTGAAATGAGGAAAGATTTCACTTCATCGGTATTATAGTACGAATAATGTACGCCATCTTCGTACACCGACAGTTAATGTTTTCATGCATGTTAGTGTGTACCAAGCTAATTATCGGACGCAACAAAATTGTAGACAAAATATGAACTATCCTAGGTTATCCTATCCTATCCTATCCCGTAACTCGAAAGTTGTAGGGGCACCACAGATGATCGTTTAATTAACCAGCGTACTTCATCTCCCTCTGTCTTCAGCAGCCATTATAGCTTATAGCTTCACTCAGTGTCAAGTCAGTTTCGAATATTGTCTTCCCCCTCTCATTCTGTCTCCCTTCTTCTGCCTCCTTGCACCGTGCCTTGCAGGATGGTCTTTGCAAAGCTTGATGCTCTGGTAATATGGCCATACCATCGGAGTTTCTGTTTCTTCACCACTGTGAGCAAATCATCGTGTCCAAACAGCTTGTGTGATGGTCTGTCGGACCGTCGTCGGTGATGTGCTGGGTATAGGAGATGCCCAGAAATCGTCTGTAGGACTCGTCTCCATGCTTTGTATTCTTCGTTGTAGGTCTTGTGTGAGGGTTCTTGTTTAAGAATATAGGAAAATCGATGGAGATGACAAGGTAGCGCAGCAGCCTTACCTCGGAGCGTATATATATATATACTAAAAGATCTTTATATTTATTTATTTGATTTTGTGTGTGTGTGTGTGTGGGGGGGGGGGGGGGGTGTAGGTGTGTGTGTGTGTGTGTGTGTGTGTGTGTGTGTGTGTGTGTGTGGATGGGTGGGAGATAGGCGGATGTGTGTGTGTGGGGGGGGGGAGACAGGAAGTGAAGGAGGTGTATAGGCTCTTTCTAAGCATATTGCATTATAAAATATTTATCTAATATTAATGTATGCAAATTTTTTAACATCTTTTTTTTTTCTCACATTTTTTGTTCAAAATACAAAACACTGTTACACAATACACAAACATATACAATACGAGAAAAGAAAACACTGAAAGGGGAAGAAAAGAAAAAGAATAAAATAAAATTAAAGATGATGTATTTGCCTCTATCTCTCGCAACTATCAAACAGTTATCTGCTCAAACAAATGATAAAATGGTTTGAGCGTAGAAAGTTGGCTTTCATACAAACTTGAAACCATTGTTAATTTGCGCAGTCTTGGGCACATTTTAGTTGACGGGTGTGCTTACTGTTTAGTCATGTAGGTCGGGTTTTCCCCAGCAGGCAAACATGTACAGCTGTACATTCTTTGGCTATTCCCAACTTTCCGGCACCTCTCATAAAAACTCGTGGGTATCGCCATTATAAATCAAAACGAGGTTAGAGTGAAACCAAGTTCCGGACTGGCTTGTTTTGTTTTTCTCAAAGCTTGATGCATGACTTTTAAATATGGCAAATTGCCGAAAACGACGATTGTTAGAGCCAGAAAACGAGTGGGATAAATATAAAAACGGTGGAGGAAGTACATGCTCCGTAAAAGGAAGCAAAAACAATCGTAGAAGCCTGTATTTGTGGCGACTTCGGAGGTGCGTTGGTCACTACCCAATGGTTCATGGAGAGTGCGTGTGTCAGGAGCCCTACAAACTGCACACCCCTTCAAATAGTGACCAGATAAGAGAATGGCTGTCAAAACTACATTTAAAACGTCCACCGAAGACAATTTTTGTCTGTTCCTTTCATTTTTCTGACCGAGAGCCCACCATTCAAAATCCATCTCCCCAGCTGTTTCTTGGTTACGACAGCAAAGTGAAGACCGACTCGTTCCACGGCCAAGGTCACTACATCTGCAATGCACACCGACTCAACCAAAGCTTTTAGGTTTTGAAGCTAGTTCAGCCAGGCTAGCTATAAATAGCTTTGCCAGTACTCTTCCTTCCTTTCCTTTCACTGAAAGGGAGGTGTAGGCAAGCTATAAATAGCCCACAGCCAGCAAAATGTGGGATAACCTTGGGAAAATAATGATCATAGCATATGAATTATAATTCTAAAGGTTCCGTCAGGGTTAGGGTTAGCTTATCAATTTATAAGGTGTAAGAATTACCAAATTAGTTTGGTTGCATTAGAAAAGACATTCGCCAGCTCTGGAAACGTTCACGCTGTTCTCAAATTAAAAAACGGACGTGACGTCGGTGACCAATGACACGGCATGAGTCGGTCTGAACAGTATGCCTGTCTTGACAGCAAGGTACCGTGCTTCAACTACCTTTTTTATTTTTATTATAATTATTTTTTTTAAAAATATTATATTACGTGATTTCTAGTACTTCATGTTGACCTTTCATTTTTTGCTGAGAATCTGGGTGGAGCTTACTGAAACTATTTAGTGTAGGCTATAAGCCCATTTATTTGACCATAGATTCTAACAGTGGCTGAAGAATTCTCCTGTCTACGCAAGTCATGCTTTTTGGTTTTGTTTTTACTGTATAGGTTTATGAGATCGAGTGAGGAAGGACGCTGTACAAAAGTTTAGTAGTAGTAGTAGTAGTAGTAGTAGTAGTAGTAGTAGTAGTAGTAGTAGTAGTAGTAGTAGTAGTAGTAGTAGTAGTATCCTACATCCTAAATTACATCATAAAAAGACGGAAACAGTGGTTAGGACGTGATAACATTTATGACGTGACAAAAACTGAAGTTCCTATCCTACCAAGTAACTCGAAAGTCGTTGGGGAACCACAGATAATCGTTTTACTAGCCTACTCCATCTTTCTCTGTCCTCAGCAACCCTCATGGCATCACTCAGTTTCAAGCTAGTACATTCGCGAATGTTGTCCTCCTACCTCTTTTTTTGTCTCCCTCTTCTTCTGCCTCCTTTGCACCGTGCCTTGCAGGATGGTCTTTGCAAGGCCTGATGCTCTGGTGACGTGGCCATACCATCGGAGTTTCTGTTTCTTCACCACTATGAGTATGTCATCGTGTTGTCCAATGGCTTGTGTGATGGTCTGTCGGACTTCGTCGTTGGTGATGTGCTGGGTATAGGAAATGCCCAGAAGTCTTCTGTAGCATCTCATCTCCATGCTTTGTATTCTTCGTTGTAGGTTTGCTGTGAGTGTCCATGTTTCGCAAGCATATAGAAAGAGGGAGATGACAAGGGAGCGCAGCAGTCTTACCTTAGAGTATAGATTGATGGTTCCGTATTTCCAAATGGGCTTCAACCTTGTCAGGGCAGCAGTTGTTTGTACGATCCTGGAGAGGACTTCCGGTCGGGACCCATTGTCTGATACAATGGCTCCTAAATATTTGAAGCTATGCGCCGTGTTGAAGTTATGACAGGGTAAAATGTAAATAAATGAAGTGACAAAATGGATTTTATGACGTGGAAAAATTTAAATATATGAAGTGACCAAATTGATGTTATGACGTAATAAAAGTCAGGTTATGACGTTACTAAAAGGTTGTCGGTGATCGTTATACTCACGTGTACCAGGCGTGGAAAATAGCGGCCCTCCTGTTTTCTTTGCACTGTCTGATCCTGCCCTGCATTACCGTTCTCAATCCCCTGTGCTTGGCTTGCCAGGACTCGCGCCACTTCAACCATTGTTTGTACATCTTGTTCTTCTTTCCAAACAATTTGTACTTCGCGATCCTCTTTGTACACACTCCTGTGGTGAGGCAGAAGCAGTTTTATTATATAATTTTTGTTGTTGTTGCTTGATGCTAGCCATTGTAGGGCGAACCCAGGTTTTCGGTCAAGTGAAAGTATTGGTCATAATGGCACAGTATTCCAAACCTGGCCAACTCCGATGCACTCACGAATTGCCAGCATGCACACACGCACACGAATATAAATCATAATCTAGAAATTGAAAATATATATATATATATATATATATATATATATATATATATATATATATATATATATATATATATATATATATATATATATATATATATATATATATATATATATTACTAATAATAAATTATAATAAATGTATTTATATAGCGTCTTTTGCTAAAGTAAATCCAGTTCAAAGCGCAGTTCTCACGCGTTCATACTTATAATAACAACAATCATGATTATTTGCAAAGCGCTTTCCACAGAGAAGCAGTTGAAAGCGCTCCCTTTTGCAATCACGCACTCGTTATAAGTATCAAACACTGGAACTTTACATTGTACACATGAGGGACAGTAGAAATCAAAGCAACTCGTAATGCGCATGCATACACAATGGCTGAAACAGTATGGGAGATGCAGTTTGAAGATAGAACAGATCAGAAAGAAGACTTCAGAGAAGAAAGGGGCTTGAGGTTTGCTTTGAAGGTGTTGATATTTGTATGGTTCGGGCGAGAGAAAGGGTTGTATGACGTTATATCGAAAGACCGAAGATCGAACGACGGTTGATCGAAAAAATGTGATCGAAACGTCTATAGATCGAACCGACACATAATCGAAACGTCTCAAAAACGAATCGTCAATATATCGAGCTGACCAATGATCGCAGCGTCATAGGCTCGAAAGACAGGACACTTAAAACTTGATCGAACGTTATATGATAGAAAAGAAAGTAGATAGAACGTCATATCCTATCCTATCCTCTCTTATCCTATCTATCCTATCCTATCCCGTAACTCGGAGGTCGTAGGGGCACCGCAGATGAGCGTTTAACCAGCGTACTCCATCTTTTCCTGTCCTCAGTTATGTGTGACAAAAATGAACCACCTTTGTTCAACTATATAGGCTAAATAAAGGTCAGCACACTTTACAATTATCAAAATGTCTAACTTTTAACAAGTTGACAGTGTGTGACACTGCAAGTGGACAGCACGTGACACTCACTGCAAATAGCTGCATCCTTGAGGTGTAGTAGGTACATATTGACTATGATAGGAAGAAGCTTGTTATACGTTCTCTGCACTCGCACCAAACATTCCCCAGCAGTCTGAAAACGCCAGGAAAAAGCAATAATATTAATACCGACATTTTCGCACTGCCCCTTCTAGGCAAAAATGTTAGGCTACTCTAAGCACACAATTTGTAAACTGTTCAAAGCGCATTGGAAAACATGTTATTGTTCAGTATGAGATAAATAAAGTTGTATTGTACTGTATTGTCGTATGCCACGGTGATGCCTTGATCGCAGAAATGCAGACAAGAGTCAAGACTCACGTCAGCAAGTCATCCCACCTTCATTTTAGAACGGTAGACTTGCTGTTTTGTTCTTCACGTTATAAATCAGCTTCTGAGATGGTATATGCTTCACGCGTTATGTACCAAAACGGTGCCATTTATCGGGGTATTGAATGTCAAGTGGCAACACTGCAGCCCGTACAGGCAGTGGCTCCAATCTAGCTGCTTGACTGCCTGAAGTACCGAAACAAACAGTAACATGACCCCGAGGCAGTTCGAATGAGAGCATACACCAAAATCTAGTCTGTGCACGCACCCATTCCATAGAACGGACTTAAAGATCCTGACGCTCATGTCCTAGACAAATACATCCAGCAAGCTTCCTTCTCCCTCCTTCCATCCCATACCCGATCGTCCAGGATTGTGCTCAGTTGTCCTTGGCGTCGGAGGCTGTGCTTCGGGCGCCTTGAGTGAGCCTGTATCAGTCAGCGCTTTGAGTAGCTCTTGAGCTGGAAAAGCTCTATGTGAGGACCAAAAAAAAAAAGTATCAACTTACCAAGAAGCATCTTCCCGTTATTTTCTTGCGTTTCAAGAAGTCGTTCAGCAGCTTCAGGTTGTGTGGAATAAAGTCTTTGGGAAGCGTCAGGCTCCCTTCCGTCATAGTAAGCGGCTGCATCAAGCAAACGAAATGAACGTAATGAATGAATGAGCGAATGAAGGAAAAGAAGGATAAGGGAAGGAAATAGGGGCAGGGAGTCGCCATAGCCGCCGAAAGGGCAAAGCAATGTCAACCCAAGTGAACAGAATATCGGCCAAGCACGCAGACAGGAGTTCGTATCGCATAGCTTACCAGTAACATGACCATGTGCTCAGGCAATGCAGTGCCCCAACCCTTTCGGATGAGTGTATAAGCGGAGGTATAGTCTGTGCACTATGCCCGAATTCAGTCATTACATTACATTACATTATTATTGCTTTAGGTCCAGCGGACTCTTCCAAGCCAAATCAGGACCGGACAACCCCTGATCTGCATAAAAGATCTGCCGAAACAACACTAGTGGTAAAACTGAAAGCTCTCCACCAGCCAGTCACTTTACAATAAAGACATCCCACGCAGGGGACGCTGAGTCTATACTCTAATTTATCGAACCCCCGTTTACAAAAACAAAATAGAATACAAACATAATTATAAAATATCAACTAAACACATCATATAAAATGCCTACATTGCTAAATAATAACATCATAGGAAGCCCTAGTGACCACCTGGCAGAAAGCGTCCAATATTCCCAAGCTGATCCAACAGACCCCATACACAAATAAGGAGTCTTGTCCCGGAAGAGTTTTCAAGAAAAAAGGTAAATGACTGGTCTAGCGAAGAAGAAGATAGTATAGCAGATTGATAGAACAGATCAGGAATGAGAAAGAGCAAATGAGAAAGACAGCGACAGTGGGAATTTAAAGCACTAAATTTCCAGAAAGTGGGGATACTATTTATACTGAAATCCCCGGTACCTCAACGGGGGTCCGAATTCAGTCGCACGGTCCTGGCGCTGATTCCCTAGACTAGGGGAGTGCCAGATGTACCCTACACCAACACACCCACCATGTACTAGGTCCTGTTCCCTACCCTTCTCCCTGTCCTGGGTAGCGCTTCCCCGACGGCTGTCGCGCTTTCGCTGAGAAGGTAACGCGAAACGGCGCCCGAACATCGGCGAATAAAATCCCAAAATCCCCTTTATTAAAATTTGTTGTTAAAAATCATCCTTTAAAAAGTATAATTTCAAATCAAACTTTAGCAAGATGTACCTAGTAGCATATCAAATCAGCACACACAAAAACAAGATAGCCTTTTCTCTTTGCTCAATTTCATGTCTGTTAGTATTTAACTGAACAGAACAATATTGAATGACATTTTTCTGCTAGTATTTCAATGTTAACTGGGGGAAAAAAACCAGTTTTAACCGAAATCCAATTATATTAATTCAAAGGAAATGTAAGCATTCTATCAATGATTCAAGAAGTCAGATTTTCCGATTTGTGCCTGAACCTTAATTTTTAGGCCCATTCGCATAAATTTGGGTTGGGATGGGTGAGAGGAAGGGAGGGGAGGAAAAGGGGAGGGATTTGGGGGTGGTGGATGTGTGCAACAACAGAACATGGGATTCCAGTTTTCATGACAGTATCAGCAATTCAAGACATAAAACCACACACAAATCACATAATTCAATGAAAATAAATAACATATTTCAAGAAGTCAATTGTGAGACTCACAGTCCTCAACAAGGATGCTTCATCTGCCTTTCGAAACAGGTCGTACTTCGTGCCGCGGCACCTGTGTTCACAAACACATTACTATTAATATTAGGAATATATACAGGTAGGCGAGCCTCGCGAATGAACAACAAACAGTTAATAATAATTATAACATAAATAATAATAATAATAATAATAATAATAATAATAATAATAATAATAATAATAATAATAATAATAATAATGTGCGCGTAACGGTAGATTGGATCTCTATATCACTTCCCGTTTGTGACGTAGGGAAGGAGTACAAGATAGATAAATATGTGCTGTCTAGTATGACGGCCTACTAACGCCAAAACCGAGTGTTACCATTATCTCAGAATAATTGAAATTAACACGTGTTCTGTGTAATTTACAGAGATACCGGTAATCCACAGTGTTAATAATTATCAGTATTTGCCACGCCTTCCAAGCGTCAAAACTTGATAATTATAAATATTATGAGATAATTACAAATATCATAGGAAAATTACAATTATCAATGGATAATTACAATTATCATTGAAAAATTACAATTATCTCTGCGTGACCATTTTAATTTTCAGTTTTGGCTCTAGCAATCCGTCTAGAAATGGGCCAAAACCGAAAATTGTAATTTTCACTTGATAATTACAACTATTACTTGTAAATATGTCGTTGATATTTGTAATTATCACATGATATTTGTAATTATCAGGTTTTGGCGATAGTAAGCCGTCATATGGTGAATTACGCAGAACACGTATTAATTACTATGATCACTGATACCTGTAAATGCCCGTTTAGGCGCTAGTAAGCCGCCTTAGTCAGAATTACGTATGCTCACGTAAAAATTGTAATTATGAAGTTAAAATTGTAATTATTATGTAATAATTACAATTTTCGGTTTTGTCGCATTTCCAGGCGGATTGCTAGAGCCAAAACTGAAAATTAAACACGATCACGCGAAGATATCGACAATTTTCAATGATAATTGCAATTATCCCTTGATAATTGTAATTTTCCTATGATATTTGTAATTATCAGGTTTTGGCGCTAGTAGGCCGTCATAGTCTATGGGTGTGCCATTTTCATCCAGTCACAAGATGTGATATTAGCATGCACTGACCGCTAGTATTAAAGGCAATGGATCAGTTTCTGTCATGACTAGAAATGATTTTCAGGGTTTGTGACGAAAGAGTGGAAATTCCGGTTTTTGTCTCCCCCCGTTACGTTTTTCAACTGCATTCGGCAATCTTCGGAAACATGAACTTTGCTTGGGGTATAGGCTGGCCCCAGTGCGGGTTTAAAGACAAGGGGTTCGCGTTTAAACTACTGTATAGTCTGGCTATACACTTGAACCCACAAACGGGGTTTTTGAGGGGTTAGAACCCCTTTGAAGGTAAAGGGTAATTGAATACAAGGGGTGATCTTTCCCACCCATGACTCGGTCATGCAGCTAAAACAACAACAGGCTAATAGAAGATCATCATCAAAGACAGGCACAGGAAAGACAGAACATACTTGTTCCGAGTCATCTCACAAAGGTCCAAATGCATCATCCACAGATATCTGTACTGATCTTCCAGCTCCGACTGCCTATTATCCTGCATCATTATCACCATCATCACTTTCACCACAAACCACAATCTGTGCTGTCATGGCCCATTACAATCCCCATCGACGTAGGTTTCTTCTTCTTCTTCGTCGTCGTCATCGTCATCATCATCATCATCATCATCATCATCATCATCATCATCATTGAGGTAATACACATTGCTGCGATCGGTAGAAAATATCGCCAAAACTCCCGCTAGCAGCAGGTGAATGACAAAACGCGCTATACGCCAAAAATAACAAAATCGAGTTATATCCCTTGACACACTCAGCTCCTAAGGCTGCAACTGCCTGTAAAATTATTTCTGCACAAAACGCCCTATAACCCTTAATAACCGCCAGTGAAACATGACAGTTCTTTACAAAACGCGCTAGGAGCCACGGCCTCTTTTCGACAAAATGCTCTATATCCGTTCAGCCAATCAGAACGCCCGAAAGTATTATATCCGGCCACACCTCCAGCCTTGTTGATAATTGTAAGCGATTTCTTCACCACATTCGATCTATAATCTTAATAAACCGGAACCATCCGTCAAAATTTATGATGGATACCTTTGATGACAGTCTGAAAGATGTTAATTTGACAATTGGAGGGAGTAGAAAACGGAAGGATAAGGCGACACAAACAAGAAATAGTGAAGCGAGCACGTTACTCCAGTGGTGGCAAAATCCCAGCCATTGCCTACTCACACAATGACAATGCAGAGTGCAAAGGCTGCTTGGTAGCAAACCTGACCCCTCAGACCTTGCTCTAAATCAAGGGAAGTTTTATGATTCCTTTAACAAGGTGAGATAAGCTTTTTGATTGTTGAACATCATTATTACGGGTTGTTCACAAAATTGCATAACACCTAGGCTAGGAAAGAGGGCGGGGAGGCAACCAATACGATGTGACAAAGAGGAGGAGGGGAGTAGGACATGCGCTACATAGCCTTTCGCTGGATATAATGCGTTTTGTCAAAACAATCAATATAAAAAATGGTCCAGTAAATATGATATCAAACATTGATTTGGTGATTTTTGTTTTTAAGAAAGCTTTAATGTTCTCATGTTTTTAGTATAAGTACAAAAGCGGAATATTTGCTACAAGACCTGCCTTTAAAAAATGCCAAATATCTCAACTAGACAAATTTGGATATAGTGCGTTTTGTCATGCAACCCTTCAAGTATTCCCTCCATCCCTTCAAAGTATACTTTGGGCTCGCTTCTAGCCGCGGTACTGTTTAAAATTGACGGAAAGAGCGGAATATTGCTACAAGGGTTCGGGTAAGGATTAGTTGTAGATCTATCCCTAGCCCTTGCCCTAACCCTTTTCTCTACAAAAATGCTCTTTTTCCGTCCCAAAAACCCATTTGCCTTCTTGGATTCTTAAATTGTATGAAACCAAGTGAGGACACTATCCGGCGTCAATAAACGGTTCGAAAAGATTCTGAAACGGTTCGTAAAAGACAGTTGACCTACAAACAAATACAGCGTGACCTACTTCGTCGCCTAGAGGAGACGAAACTTTTCCGTTTATAGTCTTTCACCGACACTGTAACTGAGCACGCTGCTAACCTCTGGTTGATTGGTTGTTTTATTAACGTCTTCTTCATCGAGATGATAAGACGTACGCACGCATTCACACACATTTACACCAGATACATATTGTTACATTATTGCTCGATCATGTGCCTATGATCGCCCCAGAGTTATCTTTTATCCTTTTGTAACTGGGAGTTATTTCCCTTCCCTTTTTCTTGAGTTTTGGAATAAACCGGTCATGTTCATGAGCTCTGGTCTTCTTCTTGTTCTTTCTAAAAGTTCAAGCTACGAACTTTAACATGGTGGCAGCGGTTAAGTCTATTAATGTCTATAGAAGACCATGAACTGTGAGTAAAGCACTACTTTTCTCGTTTTCCTGCTGAAACATGGAAACCAAATTGCGTTTATTCCACTACTGACTGAAGCCAGATGGGCGCTTACGTCATTTGCTTCTGTGACAACTGCTTGCGTCATTTTCTGACGTTCCGTCTGGTTCTACAGTGATTTCATCATCTGCGAGCTTCAACTACGCCACAGTGTTCTAAACTTTTCCTTTATCGGACAGGTGATTGTGCATGTGCTGCGTATTATTTCTTCTCTACTATCAGTATGGCTGAAAATGTTGAAAACAATCAACATCAAAACGCTCATAGACCTAAAGTTAATCCTCCACCATCTTTAAACGTGAAGAAGGGTGCCGAGGAATGGAAACTTTTCAAGCAGATGTGGATCAATTATTGTATTGTTACTCGCATCAATACAGAAGGGGATGCTGACTATGTGAAGGCCTTGTTCCTACACACTATAGGTCCCGAAGGATTGGCTGTATACAATGGGATGCAGCTAGCTGATGGACACTCGGTGAAAGACATTAGTGAGTGTCAGCAAAGGCCGAAAAGACACTTTCGGTGGGGATTCCCTCGGTTTGTTGACGCCTGTGTACTTCCGCCAAGTAGTTCCTGTGGGCGAAAGCAGCCATTTTCGTGGGACTTTTGCAGGTTTCCACGAAAAGCTTCTCGACGGTTTTCGGTGAGTGTTTTGACACATTTATAGTATCAATACATGATTACAAATACACTTGGTACTTGCATTAGCCAACCTTGTTTTACCAGCAAGTTTTCTGTGGTGTAAAATGCCGAGAAACATGGTTGAAACGGTCTGCTTCAAATGCAATGCAGCGGCTCTGTTTTGAAGCAGTCAGCGACATGATCATAAAGATCGCAGTGTTTACTAGTCCTTGGAGCTTTGTTTTTATGCACACTGCAGTAGATTTTAATTTAATGAGGTAATCTGTGTGAGATAAATCTGCCTGACGAAAATAGTCAACGAAAACACGAGTGCTGACCCCAAAACTCGTGTGACGGTGGTGAGACAACTGTGACGTTGTGTAACCTGGAAAACACCGGTAATTCCCAGTGACGTAGCAGCCACGAAAACCTGATTTTCGGTCATTGCTGACACTCCCTATTATTGCTGCTTTTGATGAGCACTTCATCGGTAAGACTAATGAAACTTACGAGCGATATGTCTTCAACAAGAGGGACCAAAAACTTGATGAAAATGTAGAGGACTACATTGCTGCTCTTCGCACTCTGGCGAAATCTTGTAATTTTTGCGATTGTCTATCTGATAGTTTATTAAGAGATCGCATTGTTCTGGGTATCAGAGATGATGATACCAGGAAACGTCTGCTGCAAGAATCCCAGCTAACTATAAAGACTAGTGTTGAGATGTGCCGGGCTGCTGAGGCAACTCATCTACAACTGAAGACCATGGGATCTGCAAACTCTGCTTCTGATACTGCTGACGGCGCTTGTGCTGTGTCTTCTGATGCTACAAAAAGGAAGAGTTCTTCGACTGCTTCTTATTCTCACGCTGATGCTCAGCGTAGCTGTAAATTTTGTGGCCAGAAACATATTCTGAAGAAAGAACTCTGTCCAGCTTGGGGGCAAGTCTGCAAGCTCTGCAAGGGGAAAAATCATTTCGCTGTGAAATGTTATAAGAAAAAGAATCTACACTCTGTAGATGATGATGAAGGCTGCTACAAAACATCTTCTCATGGAGAACTATTGCTGACTGTCAAATCTGAACGACGAAATAAGTTGATCAAGGCTGAAATGATCATTCTTGGACAAAAAGTTGTCTGCCAAGTTGACTCTGGGGCCAGTGTAAATGTTATTCCTGTGAAGTTTATTAAAAACGCACCACTGTCTTCAACTTCAACAACCCTACATGTATATGATGGGAATACACTGAATCCCATTGGAAAGACAACTCTTGCTGTAAAGAACCCAAAGACTGGGAAAATCTTCAACATTGAATTTGTCGTTGTTGACAAAGCTCTGATTCCGCTACTGGGAAAAGAGACATCTGAGAAGATGGGTTTGATAACTGTGAACTACAGTAACTTTGAGAGCGTGGACAAGGTGACTACTCGGTCTGACTCCCAATCTGCTACTTCTATTGAAACACCTGCGCCCACAACCTCACCGTCTGTTGATATCTTTGACACTTTTGCTGATGTTTTTGATGATTGTCAGGGTGACTTACCTGGTGTTGCTCATTTGGAAGTTGACCCTTCTGTTACGCCTGTTTCTTCCCATAGTGGACGTGTACCTCTGTCTATGGATGCAAAAGTGAAAACTGAACTCGAGCGATTGATTGAGAGAGATGTCATTGTACCTGTGGATGAACCTACTGACTGGACAAATAGAATGGTTATTGCCACGAAGAAATCTGGTGAACTTCGTATCTGCCTTGATCCTCGCCCTCTGAATAAAGCTCTAAAGCGTGAGCGTTACCCTCTACCTGTCATGGAGGACATTCTGCCGAAACTATCTAATGCCAAGCTCTTCTCTAAACTTGATCTCTCCAGCGCTTATTGGCACGTTCATCTTGATTATGAATCTAGTCTGCTCACCACCTTCCAAACTCCGTACGGTCGGCACAGGTGGAAAAGACTGCCCTTTGGAACATCTGTGAGCTCTGAAATGTTCCAGAAGCGTCTGAATGTTGCTCTTGATGGTCTTGAGGGTGTAATAGGTGTATCAGACGATATCATTGTCTACGGCTCTGGTGACAATATTGAAGCTGCTACTCGAGACCATGATAAGAATCTCTCGGACTTGCTGAACAGATGTCGTTCTGTTGGCATGAAACTGAACAAAGACAAAGCTGAGATAAGAAAGACTGAGATTTCTTTCCTAGGTCATCGGATCACAAGTGAAGGCTTGAAGATCGATCCTGAGAAAGTTAGAGCTGTTCTGGAAATGAAGAAACCCAAGAACGTTGAAGATGTGCAGCGCTTCTGTGGTTTTGTTAACTATCTGTCTAGGTTTTTGCCGGCGCTTTCTGACACTCTCGAACCCATTCGTCAGCTGACTCGTGCTGATGTTGAATGGAGTTGGTCTGCAAAACATGATGATGCTTTCCATGCTTTTCAGAAAATGGTGACCGAAGCTCCTGTGCTTGCATTCTACAACCCTGCTGAAGAGTTGACAATACAGTGTGACTCCAGCCAAAGTGGCCTCGGTGCTGTATTGATGCAGAATGGCAAACCAATCGCATACGCTAGTCGTTCTTTGACTGACACTGAAAGAAGGTATGCACAAATTGAAAAAGAGATGCTAGCCATTGTTTTTGCCCTAGACAAATTCCACCAGTATACTTTTGGTCGGCATACCAACGTTGAAAGTGATCACAAACCACTGGAAGCGATACTCAGAAAATCGCTATCGGCTGCTCCTCGTCGTCTGCAAGGAATGATGCTCCGTATTCAAGACTATGATATCACTGTGAGTTACAAGAAAGGCAAAGAAATGTATCTTGCAGATACTCTATCTCGAGCATACATTGACTGTTCTGATAACAGCCAAGGTGACTTTGAATTTGTCAACATGGTTAGCTATCTGCCTATTGGTGATGAGAGACTCTCTAAACTGAAAGAGGCAACTGAGAGAGATGAAATTCTCCAACAGATGAAATCTGTCATCATTCGTGGATGGCCAGATGACAAAACTCTACTTCCTGCCGATTTGACTCCATATTACAGTTTCAGAGATGAACTGTCGGTACAAGATGGGCTTCTCTTCAAAGGTGAGAGAGTCGTTGTGCCCATGTCAATGCGCTCAGAAATGAAAATGGCTATACACTCTACTCATACAGGGATCGAAGGATGCCTGAAGAGAGCGCGCGAATGTTTGTTTTGGCCTGGAATGACTGGCGAAATCAAACACTATATCTCTACTTGTGAACTATGCCAGACATTCAACTCTGCACAACAAAAAGAAACCCTCATGAGCCATGACATTCCTAATCGTCAGTGGGAGAAGATAGGCGTAGACCTGTTTGAGCTTGAAGGCAAAGACTATCTAGTCACTGTGGACTATTTTAGCAACTACTTTGAGATTGATCGACTGGAGGACACTAAAGCTTCCACTGTTGTCCGCAAACTGAAAGCTCACTTTGCCAGATATGGCATACCCTGCACTGTGATCTCTGATAACGGTCCACAATTTACGTCAGAATCATTTTCAAGGTTTGCCAAAGATTGGGACTTTGAACATTGTACTAGTAGCCCACACTATCCAAGATCTAATGGGAAAGCTGAATCTGCTGTCAAGACTGCTAAGACTCTGCTGGTGAAAAACAAGGATGACCAGTTCCTAGCCTTGCTCAATCATCGCAACACTCCTAACCAAAGTGGTACCAGCCCGGTACAGTCTTTTCTGAATCGAAGAACAAGAACTCTAATGCCGATGTCTGAGAACCTGTTGAAGCCTAGAACTGTTGAACTTGAGAAACACAGAGCAAAACTACTGGAGAAACAGAAGAAATCTGCTCACTACTATAATTCCCATGCTAAGGACTTACCTCCTCTTGAGGAAGGTGACGTTGTGAAACTGAAACCGTACGGTGTCTGATCCAAGAAATGGGCAAGTGGTACTGTTATGAATCGACTTGATGAAAGATCTTATGAAGTTGCTTCTGGCGATGCTATCTATCGTCGCAATCGTGTACACTTGAAGAAAGTGTTATCCCCTGCTGACCAGACAACTGGCGCTTCTGATCCTGCTTCTGACGCTGTTCCTGATGTTCAGAGTCCTGAGGACCAGCTATCTACATCACCCTGTAGACCAAGCCCCTTGCCTGTAGTCCTGATGCCAACTCAACCATCAACACCCTTTCGACCGATAACCCGATCCTATTCTGAAAAACCTGCTGCTGTTGGAAGTTCGCCAAAGATTCCAATTCGAACGCGTTTCGGTCGCGAAGTGAAAGTGCCAAGACTGAAAGACTTTGTGTACCTGAGTTAAAGACGATTTAACCCTCGATTTCGAATCGAACCGTTGTCTTTGTATTTCGGTGTCGTTCGATCTATTCGTTCGCTCGCGGTTTCTGAACGCGTTCCGAACTTACGCACTCTGTTGATCTCGGACTCGCTAAACGATGGGGGATGTTACATTATTGCTCGATCATGTGCCTATGATCGCCCCAGAGTTATATTTTATCCTTTTGTAACTGGGAGTTATTTCCCTTCCCTTTTTCTTGAGTTTTGGAATAAACCGGTCATGTTCATGAGCTCTGGTCTTCTTCTTGTTCTTTCTAAAAGTTCAAGCTACGAACTTTAACACATATATACATCCATACATATAAAATACATAATTATATGAACTGAGCAACTGGAGAATCAATCAAAGCTTTTGCTACTCTAACGCTTATATCAAAGCTTATGTTATCAATGGAATCGATAATAGAAACATCAGTTGACAAAAAATTGACGCATATTACTGCATTGAAGTAATACATGTTTCAGAGAAATAGATTCACCACATATACATTTTACATTTTTACAATATTTGGTTTTAATTGAGTTTAATATTATTCTATGTGCCATACTTGAAACTGATCTAGCAATTCCACAAGGTTTATTATAGTTGCAAGTAAGTTTAATGTCTTTTACAAATTTATTTTCTATAGAGTTTTGAATTTCTTTAGAAGACAACGGTATTTTTATTGTTTGAGAATTAATATTTGAAGCACCAAGTTTTGCAGCCCGATCAGCCCAATCATTATAAAGGAAACCACTATGTGAGGGAATCCAGACAAAATTCACCTGAGTGCCATTAGTTATCAAACTGTGAATAATATTTTTAATTTCCAAAATAATTTCTTTTCTTTCACCATTATTATCTGACTTCAATGCTTGTAAAACTGACATAGAATCTACGCATAAAACAACGCTGCATATACTCACAGAAAGATTAACCTAACCTCTATCGCTTCAAAGTATACTTTGGGCTCACTGTTTAAAAGTGACGGAAAGAGCGGAATATTGCTACTAGGATTCGGGTAAGGGTTAGTTGTAGATCTATCCCTAGCCCTTGCCCTAACCCTTTTCTGTACAAAAATGTAACTGAGCGGGCTGCTAACCTCGCAAAAGTATCCCTTCAAGGGACAAGGGACATACTTTGGTCTGCTGCGCAGCGTGTGCCTGGAGTATACTTTCGATCGTAGCTATGTGCAATGGGTGCATCATCATCATCATCATCATCATCATCATCATCATCATCATCATCATCAACACCCACATTCTGTGCTATCACGACCATCATAATCCTCATCGCCGTAGAAGTCATCTGGTCATCATCTTCAGTCGTCGTCACACTCATCGTCGCATTTATCCTGGTCATCATCATAACCACCACCACCACCACTGCCGCAACCACCATGTTTGTCGTTGTAATAACCATCATTATTTCAGTTGTCATCAACGGATGTATCGCCATCAACATTATTTTATTCGTCATCGGTGCATACGCAGCTTAGTACATAAGCAAAAATATCTCGGTGTTTTTTTTTACAACTTTTTTAAAAATATTTTTTTTACGACTGAATACTAACCAGGATAATAAAAATAAATTATTTAATCAATTAATATTATATGTGTATTTATATAGCGCTTTTTTCTAGTGATAGATCAGTTCAAAGCGCAGTTCTCACGCATCCATACCAAACGTTTATAGTAGTAGTAGTAGTAGTAGCATGTTGAGGACAAAACAGGCCCTCGGGCCTTTCTGAATGTCCCATCTTTCATATGATTTACTTGGGTCTGATAGTGCCTGCAATTTATATCAAGATACACAGGGGAAAAAGATATATCCAGCCACTAATGAGTTACGCAAGGAAGTAATACAAGCATGGAAACTAATATTGACAAGTGAAATATGAAAGACGAGGCGGTAGTAGACGAAGGAGTCTGACGGCGGTGATATGAATATCAAAAGAAGGAATGATGATGAGAGACGGTGAAACCGGGCGATATCCTCTGTATACAGCACCCTGAGCGTAATCCGGTACTGGTTTACACTGCGAAAAATGGACGTGAATAGAATTCCTCGTCAGGTGTATGAAATGTTGTGTACCAGCAGTTTTAGAAATAACGTTCAGCAGAAAAACTGGGCGATTAAGGTTAAGTGTACGCTTGACAATTATGGGTTTTCATATGTCTGGCCAGATGGAGTTGGGAATGAAAAAAATATTTCTGAAAACTTTGAGGCAGAGAATGATTGATTGTTATCATCAGCAGTGGAATGCAAAATTGAATGGAAGTGAGAGGTTTGAATTCTATCGATCTTTCAAGTCATTACTATGCCCAGAAAAGTATTTAGCTAAACTAACGATAAATAAGTTTAGAGTGTTTTTCATCAGATTCCGGTTAGGTCTTACTGATTTGAAAATCCATCATAGATACACTGCAGTTAACCCTTTGTGCATTTATTGTGATGTTATAGAAGATGAATGGCATTTCTGTTTTGATTGCTCACTGTATGTTGATTTAAGAGCAAAATATCCGTCTAAACACATCGTTGGTATGAACCTGAGAGATCGTATAATTGTTTGGAAACGTCTGTTGAGTAATGAAGGTGTCGAGGTTACGAGAGATATTGCAATGTATGTTTTCTATGCTTTGAAAGAAAGAGAGAGGGTTATGCCTGTGACTTGAGGAAAGCTGTTGTGAAAATTTTGTGTAATACTGTCCTCAGCAACCCTCATGGCTTCGCTCAGTGTCAAACCAGTCCATTCGCGAATGTTGTCCTCCTACCTCCTTTTCTGTCTCCCTCTTCTTCTGGCTCTTTGCACTGTGCCTTGCAGGATGGTCTTTGCAAGGACTGATGCTCTGCTTACGTGGCCATACCATCGGAGTTTCAGTTTCTTCACCACTTTGTTATCTTCGTTGTAGATCTGCTGTGAGGATCCATGTTTCTCAAGCGTATAGGAAGATGGAGATTTCAAGGGAGCGCAGCAGCTTTGTCTTGGAATGTAGACTGATGGTCCTGTCTTTCCAAATGGGCTTCAACCTTGTCAGGGCAGCAGTTGTTTGTGCGATCCTGGAGAGGACTTCTTGTTGGGACACATTGTGTAATACAATGGCTCCTAAATATTTGAAGCTATGCAATGTGTTGAGGTATTGGCCTTAGACTTTGATGTCCATGTTGATGCCATTGATGTTGTTGGTAATCATTTTGGTCTTCTCTGCACTTATATTTTCATTCCATAGGAGGTATTGTCAAGCCTCTGTATCAGTTGTTCAAGTTCTTTTTCCTCTCCATCCAAACCATTAATTTCATCCGCAAAACGGAGATTGCAGATTGCTCTTCCCCCTATGCTGACTGTGCCTTTGTGATCTGCAAGGGCATCTGACATGATACGCTCTAGGAAGATGTTGAAGAGTGTTGGAGAGAGGAGGTACCCTTGACGCACACCGATTGTTCCCGATGGCGCTGTTGTGGAGGACTACACTGGTAGCCTTATCATAAAGGCTTTTGATAACTGCAATAATGTTAGGGCTGATGTTGTACACTCTCATTGTTGCCATAGAACTGCATGCCAGACTCGGTCAAACGCTTTCTTGAAGTCTACAGATGATATAAATGTTGGTGCTGTAGGCATTTCTCGCAGATTATTCTGAGGTTGAAAATCTGTTCAGTGGTACTTCGCCCTGCCCTGAATCTTGCTTGTTCTTCAGCTATGATTTGTTCAGCTTGGGGTTTCAACCTGTTGTGTATTATTTTCAGGAGCACCTTGCTTGGATGGGTGATGAGGCTGATGGTGCGGTAATTTTCACACTCCTGAAGGTTACCTTTTTTGAGAAGAGCGATGACAAGCGACTGGGTCCATGGTGTAGGCTACTCCCCACTCTTACCAGATTTAGTTACATATAATTTTGAGGGCGTCAGTCATCGATTCTCCGCCTGCGTGAAGCAATTCCGCGGGTATGTTGTCCACTAACCGCTGACTTCCCCTTCTTCAGCGAATGCACTGCTGCCTCAACTTCTTGTCGGAGAGTTGGGAGGATTTCTTCTTCTTTGTTCTGGGGGCATGCTAGAACTGACGGGTCGCCGTTTGATGTGTGGTTGTAAAGGTCAGAGCAGTACTCTGCCCATCTATCAAAGACTTCTTGTTCTTCTGTAAGGCATATGCCAGACTTGTTTTGGATCGTGGAGACCTTGGACTGTTTAACCCTTGTCTTGTTTACAGTCTGGTAGGCCTTTTTGCTGTTGTTTTTGTTCAGACTGTTCTCTATTTCCTGGCATTGATCTTCTGTCCAGTTCTCCTTTGCTGTGCGCATGCCTTTTCGAATCTCATTGTTGATTTATCGGTAGGCATCAGCTCCATAAGAGGTGTTCTTTTTCTTTTTCATCTCTCTTCGTTTATCACACAGATCCAAAAGTTTAGGTGTGATCCAGGTGTATGAAGCTAACACCAGCTTCCCATAAGCAGCTGTGGGAGGGGGGGGGGACCTTGAGTGACATTTTTATGTATAAAAGCTGAGTAAAACACTTTCTACGTTTCTGGGGAAGTTAAGGATGGGAGACATATTCTGTGTTCACTGTTGACTGTAAACCTTTGCTTAAAGGGCTACCTGAGTTTTTCTAGTGGAAGAAGGTTTCAGCGAGAATCTTCCTAAAGACTTTAAAGTTTGGAAGAGTGGAGGAGTTGATTTTTTAATTTTATTATTATCTGTTTAAAATGTGGATGAATAATTAAAATCTTAAAACTGTTAAACCTACTCTGTTGGTGTTTGGATCGTGCACATGATAGTGTGGCCAGTCGGTGTTGTTTGAAAGCGAACTTGTGACAACCGATCCTGTATGGAATGAATGGTTCTTTTCATCATGTCTTGGGCAAGAAAGACCTGGCAGGGCCCAATCCTCTCCAGGCTGTTGGCCACCGCCGAAATCCACAAGTACAGTGTGGCTCGCCTTGGCCCCGAGTACGTGGTCGTTGAACCTTTAGTAACATGAGGTTCCTCCACTCTGGCCGTTGACTTCTGTGTAGAAGACTTTCGCCCAGTGATGCCATGCTGACATCACCCCTGTTAGTCGCCTCTTACGACACGCCGGGAAACGTTGGATCTATTCTATTTAGTGCCTGAACACCCAGGACGTTACAATAGCACGAATATTACAACGCGTGGTTCTTATCGCGGAGCGCTTGCCAACTCATAGAGCTGCTCGGAGCGCTGGGCTTCCACACTGGGCATGCTCAACATGGTTTGGGAAATCTTGCTTCAAGCTGGTGATTTACCGTATCCTTTAGTATTGTCAGGGGAATGTGGCATGCCGCATTACAAAACCAATGACAACGATGTTTAGCTATTGATGACTTCATAGACTTATCTCTGGGCGCAGCCATAAGTGTACTATAAATAGATATTGCCTAAGTTTAGGTGCGACACTTCCGGTTTGTAACCATAAACAATGGAGGAAGAGAAGAAGCGACCGGCAAAAGCGTATTCAAGTTCCAAACAAACTGGTACATGTTGTGCTGTGAGAGGCTGCCATAATTCGCAGCGAAAGTTGAACGAGGTTCTGCTTTCACAATGCTTCGATCATAAACCTCAGTTACGCCAAGAGTGTTCTTGCCCAAAGCCATTTAGCTTCTACAAACCCAAGAACGATGATGAACGGCGTGAGTGGAATGCGAAGCTGACACTCAAGAAGCCTCCCACTTCATTGTCCGTGTGTTCTTTCCATTTTATTGATCGCAAACCAACCCAAGAAAATCCTTTCCCCACTCTCTACCTTGGTTATGAACACCAAGTCAAATCAAGAAGGATTCTCACACGATGCAAAAGTAGGCCTATGGAATCAGATCAAGAACTCTAGCTTCTAGCTATTCTAGCTATTAATTACTGCCATTATAATTATAATAGGCCATGATATGTATAGTTTAAGACAACAACTTGTGCTGTCATTACATTATTTTGTGTGTGAAAGTGTGTGTTTGTGCTTGCTTTCTCTGCGTGAATGTAAAACTACTAGTCATTATTGAAGTGGGGTTTGGATTGCCAATGTCTGCACTTGATTGGAATTGAAGGATGTTGCTGTGTCATTAAGAAATGAATGTGTTTTGCTGGTTGTGTATATAAAATGGATATATTGCATGCTTCTTGCGGACGACAAGCCAAAGACAAATTTCTGTATGTGATGAAAATCAGACAATAAAGTTTATTGTATTGTATTGTGGAAAGCCGTATCGAAATGATTAAACATTTGTCGTACAATAGCTTGATAAAATTTTAATTTGTAATATCTGAAAACTTTGCACATGTACATTTATGCTAAGTTGGCAGTACCTTGTGTACATTAGACCTACTTTCAGGAGTGCCTTTTGTTATTGTTTTTCTTTGCATGTGTATAATGTTACATTTTTTGTTCAGAAAACAATACATAAAAACTAAGTATGAATTCACTATGTGTATGTGTGTATGTAGCAGCATGTTAATTTTCTTGAAAATTTTGATTTCTCATGCTTCATGATCATGATAATACTGCTTGTACTATACATTGGTACATGGTAAATCATTTTTAGCAGATTACACCAGCTGTCCTCCATTACAGAACCATCATGAAAGAGGGAAAGTGTCCGTAGCTTAGGAGGTTCCAAAACTGGAGAAAACAAAATCAATACAAATCATTCAATTTGTTCCCAGCAAATGCCAGTATGTCATTTTTTAATCCGTAATTGAGGACATCTGGTATAATCATTATTTAATCAACAAACATTGCATTCTTTCACTCATCTTGCACACTTTAAGACCTGGGACCAAACTTTATGGTTGCACCACCTTCATGTCAAACAGTAGTAGCATTAATTTAATTATTTGGTTCAAATTATTTCTGATTTTGTAAAACACACTTTTTAATGCTGTATACAATAATATTAATAATATAAATAAAGCCAGCAATTAAAACATTAAACATGTCTTACAAAGCGCTCACATACAGTTTACACATACATGTAGTGATGTACACGCAAGATAAACAAATAAATACATAAATAAGCTTACCCACAGCCAGAATGCATAGATAATAGCAAAACAAGTTCAGTAATTACCATGACAAAAACTACAGCAACAAAAAGTCAAAACATATTAAAAAACAATTTTCCAAAATTACTAGAACAAAAGGCATGTTTTGTCCTTTAAAACAACATGTAGATAATTAAAGTACAGAAGCTAAATGTGGTCAGAATGGTTACGATAATCAATAACAAAATGTGACTTATAGGGCTACTATCAAATATGCTCACACTCACAGATCAGATCGGCACAACAGTGTGAGCAACAGAGATTACATATATGTACACAGAATACATATTTTTACATCAGACAAAAACGCTGAAGCAAATAGGATCTTGCTTGTGTATGCCTATTGCCAGTATGGGTACATCTAACCACTAACAAAAACGCTGAAGCAAATAGGATCTTGCTTGTGTATGCCTATTGCCAGTATGGGTACATTCTAACCACTAACAATAAAAAAGGTAAAAGGTAGGTAAAGGTAGTCCCATAGCCTTGTGGCCGTAGGGGAGCGTGATGGTTGGAGATCACATTATCTTGGGGCCTGCGTAATGAGGGTGATGCCCAACTCTCTCCTCGTGCTTTACCTTCCCCACCCTCAAGAGAGTAGGTACTCAATCACAGTTGAGTAAACTGGGGGCGGTTATTGTTTGTCGCTTCACACCTTAGCGGTCACCCATTCCAAGTGCTAACGCACGGACGAGTGCGTCACTTTACGACACCAGTGGCGAGTGCTCAACCTCTGCACTATCCGACACCCCACCACTAAACAATACCAGATATAAATCAACAAACACCACAGAGCTTTAGATATTTTAAAAAAGATGGGTCAAAGGATCCATTGCAAGACAACTAGAGGGTTGGGGTGGGGGAGGGGGGAACAATAGGTCAATATACAGTTGTAGCAATTGTAGCTCTGATTTTTACCGCCAGTGGGTTAACGGGATGTGAAAGATACGGGTAATTTTTTTTTTAAATGTGTCAAAGTGTTAAAGTTCTGCACCTGTGGATTAACACTCAAGATTCAAAACCACTTCTATTTTATTTCTCAGAAGTGAAATTACACATAAGTTTTGTAATGATCAAAATCAATAAAGTAACAAAACTGAACAAAAGTACAGGCCTAAGTACATCAAAAGTACCAAAACATAACATCATTACTTATATTCACTTTCTTGGTTATCTTACTGTCACATTCTTGCCTCTTGCATCATGACTGGTCTGGTCACACAATGAAGATTGAACAATAATCCAAGTACTAGAAATTACAATTTTATTCAAAAGATAAACTGATCTGGGCACAAAAAATCTGCTCTGATTATTTTAACACATAGGAACATACAATCTATGGCCAGACAGAAGAACACAGGTGCCTGTAACCAACAGAAAATTTGAGACGGCCATCATGAAAGTCCGTCGCCAAACGTGGGAGCATGTGCACAAAAAAAACGTTCTCAATCGTCCCACTTCCTTTTCTGCATAAAGCCTATCGAAGGGAACTTCGACCAAAATACATTCCTGTTCCGTGAACACAAAAAATAAACACATCTGTTGACCTGTGCACAGCTATGGTCAACTGAACTTGTTTAAAGTAGCCTCTGGAGCCATTGACTTTGAGTCCAATGCTTCCATCTCTGACTTCCAAGTCACAAACATTGTCTTTTAATTTCTCTAAGAGGTTTTCTCCCTCTTTCATCACAGGGCACTTTACTTCCACAATGCCTTGTGGTGTCATGCCATCTGGACTGGCAGATAGCCATGGCTCTGTAGGGCAAACAAATGTTCCATGAGTGGTGACACTGTAACCCATGTTGGCAAGTGCTTCCAGTGCCTTGGGCTCACTGGCGTTGCCATGGCGTGTAGCCGCATTCCCCTTGAAGGATGGGTAGATCTGTTCCCTCATGAAATTGTCAGGATTAGTCTGCAACCTGATGGGAACCTTCTTGGCAGAACTTGCCGTGATGCGCAGTCGTCGAGCATCGCGCCACATATCCGATGATGCCTGCCCCACAGTTCCTCTCTCCAAGGCCTCTCGTTGTGCTTGGTTTAGCGCAACATACTGTTCAAAAAAGATCTTACACGTGCTGCAGGTGGGGGATGGCGCAGAGTGCTCCTGATGGTGACAGGCAACGGAAGCAAGCGATTTTGCTTTTGCAGACATCGCCTTCCCCATCAGCCCAAACTTGAAGAGCCCACTGATTGATGACTTCTCAGCTGCTTGAGTCATGTCCTCACTGGTCAAAAACACAGGCAGCTTAGGCATGGGCTCTGGGAGGAACACTTCCCCAACATCCTCATCAATAACAGACGTTTTCTTCCTTTTCTTGAAGGAGATGTCCTGTAGACGTCGAGGCTCCGTGTTGCGCAGAGTGCCATGGTTCCACTTCTGCTGTTGGTCGGTGCAGGACAGTCCAGACCGCCCAGTTGTAGCAGCATATTCTAGCTGAAACACACCAAATGAAATGGCATATTCCCTCAACATCTTTACTGTCATTACAATTTTTTTTTCAATTAACAGATGGCTTTAAAGTGATATTTACTGATAACGTTTTTAAAATTGGTGGTAATTTATGGAAGTCTTTAAAGCAATTTATACTTTTTATTTAGTTATTGTTTTTAAATAGAATTAATAACTAATATTTTTACTGTTTTACATTAAGGTGATTTAGCATGGAAAAAATGCAGACTGTGGAAAATAGGGATCTAGCCTGCAGAACTATGTGTTGTCAAATGCTGCTAATAATAACAGAAACAGACTGTGGAAAGCTGCGAATAAATAATAGAAACATCTTTTTAAAGACATGTAACACACACCTTCCAAAGGATGGCGCCTGCATGACTGCAACTCTTCCCCTGACCAGCAATGCAGCTGCATCCTGCTGTCTCGATGATGCCAGTGTCTGTTACATGAACCCAAGCTTGATGTTTGGAGCTGTGCACCGACTGGCTTGGAGTAACCTGAAAATAATCGTATAAATTAAATTGAGTGTAATGAAGTTGATATGGACACTAAAAGGCGTGTTATGTTATTGTGTGCACTGCATTTTACAAAAAAAGAAAATAATATGGACCATGAATAACACATGTTTGGTTCGCCATTAAAAAATGGCTGATAAAATAATGTGCAAATTATAATTAAACTATGCAATATTTCCTGCAATTAATTATTTTATGTTATGTTAAAATGCTATAGGCTAAGTGCCTGATGATTGTATGCAATTTTATACACTCTAGGACTGATTACAGACGGAACAAATTCTTCATCAATTGGATCGAATTCTGTACACGAAAAATAATATTAATAGGCACGAAAATATTACATACCTCAGCTTTCAAAAAGCACAGGCCAGTGGAAACCTTATGACACAGAAGTGCCCCAACTTTGTAGGCCTGGAAAAACTGGTACGATTCCATTGCCTTATAGTTTTCCATCGCCTCTCCGTCTACCCCCTCCGACAGAACGAAGTAGTTAAAAATGTTTTTGTATGCAACTTGTGGCCACAGCCTTGCATCGTCGATCCACGATGTCGGCGCAATTACAAGCGGATGCGGAATCACACGACCATCCACTGAAGAAAGCACTGCTTTTCCATGGGTCCATCGCTTCGACATTATCTTCACTTCAAAGAACTGAATACAAAACTCAAAAGATCGAAAACTGTTGACACAAGCAGAACAGCAGTTGAAGAAATAGAGCGTGACAAACGTAAACCGGAACTCGCGCACCTGCAGCGCTAAAGCTTTCGCTTTTCAATAGTGACCGTTTAGGGATACATTGGTTTGATGAAAATAAGGTGAATTGATTGGGTTATAGGAAGATTACTCACCAGCTGGCTGGTTTTTCGGTAGATTGCTTTGATTTGTTTCTGGAAAGAGAGAATACCAAAATCGGTCATCATTTCATTGGATACGAAAGTAACAAGAGGACAAGCCATTCAAATGTATTTCCAGATTCCCTCTTTCACTTTCACCCCCACACACACATACACACACACACCCACATACTTGCAAGTAGGAATCGGAAAGTCATTTTTTGATGGAAAAGGGTTAGGGCAAGGGTTAGTTGCAGCGCTGCAACTAGCCCTTACCCTAACCCTTCTCTAGAAAGTTGACCTATTTCGTCTCTAATAGGCGACGAAATAGGTCGAATTTTGCTTCAAACTTTTCCAAAAATTCACTGTATTTTCTCCGTCCCGGATAGTGCACTCCTATGTACTTAAAACACTCTTATGCACTACAACTGCACTCCCATGCACTAAAAGAGCACTCCCGCGCACTTAGAAAAAAGTGGGTTCCTGGAAAAAAGTGGGTTCCAAGCAAATAAACCCATTTGTTACTAGAAAAGACAAGGTCTGCTACCCATTTGTGCGCTTTTGTGCGTTCCCACGAACACCCACACACACAAACACACACACACACTCACTCACACAAACACACATCTGGAAATCAGCATTTTCAAAACTGTTAATCTTTGAGGCGATGTTGCGCCTGGACTTCATCTTAAGGAAGCAAAATGAAAGCACGGAAGGATGGGCCATTATTTGCAAGCAAAACATGATTAAAATCCATTCAGCCAATATTGAGATTAACCGTGCAAAACGTCTTTATATTATAATAAACATCAGCGACCTTGACACGTTGTAAAGAGCAAAGGTCAAGGACACGAAAGGCTGAGAGGTGGTTAAAGTGCGCACAGTACAAATAATTAAAATAGGTCATATCATTCTTGAGGTAAAGCAAAATAATGTGTTCTAACAACTGTGGTTGGAATCGACGAACCGACCAGGAGACAACCGGAATCTCACTGAATGATTGGTCATGCATTTTAAAGATCCACAAAATCGGTTGAGCCGTTGAGTTACAGAGCAAAATGATTTGGACATTCACTACTTATGAAATTGAGAATTATCTTTACCTCTCTCCATTTGGTGATTATCTGCCGGACAGGCAGCCGTCGACATTCTTGCATGGTCTCCAGCACAGCGTCCTGTACCTTACTGAAATCTAATGAAGCGTGTGTAACAATAGTTTATAACAGTCAGTATACGAGAAGAAGAAAACTTCAGCAACTCAATACTTGATAAGCATTCTCCCTTTTTCCCAGAAAAGCGTCAGGGCCTGTCTTAACTGGAAGGTTCGTGGAGGATCAAACTTTTTTTTTCGAGATTCTCAGATCCTAAACCTAGGTTGCTGAACCCTTTAGGAAAAGTTTTGTTTTTTAAGGTTCAGGAACCTGGGTTCTGGATCTGAAATTTTTTTGGGGGGGAACACCTTCATGAACATTCCACGAGCCATCCAATTAAGGCAGACCATTAGGCTACAAATATGAATACGACAACTGTAATCTCCCTGAGAAATTACAATGTGGTGTACATAATATAAACAACTCACCCACAACCTCCCAACGTCACACCCCGACCACCACATAGCTATGCTTATCCTCAGTGGAAAGGAGGAGGTGGAGAAGGATGCACCATGAACCGTTCATAGTCATCCAGACAATGTTCATGACCATTATCGTAGCAGTTTCACAAAACGTGTTACCTTCCGTTCCCTGTTTCTGGGACACCCCGCAGCCTAGCCTTCGCGGAGCAGTTAATAACTTCGCGTCAGAGGCAGCACAGTCACTGTAGTATGTATGGTGGCAACTTCGTACTCGATGCATGTGCTAGACCGTGCATTTCTCGCTTCGGCGACTGTGTTTGGTTGGGCGTGAGTGTATGTGTGAGATTTTAGACTTCCCCCATATACGTGAGAATGTCATTGTCGACTAATTGTAATCAATGTTTAATTATTATTATTAGTATTACGTTTTAAATGTATTTCAATTCAATTTGGTTTGTAGTTTGGAATACATTTAGATTTTTGAGTATGTTTGGTATGGTTATTTTGGATGGGTGCCTGTTTATAATAGCTAACTGAATGCAAAATATAACTGACTCCTAGGTCAAAATAAAGTGTGCATGTAAGTATCTCTGTTAACTACCACACCCACAAATTCTCATTGACACAGGCAAACACCAACACAAATATAAGCTCCACGTTCACAATACTTTATGTAAATAAACAACAATACTTTACACCATACTTTTACACCACGTGTTTTAGGATTCGAATTTAGAAAATCGACTGCTGGCAATCTCTTGTCCCGAGCCAAAATAAACACAAAAAACTTGTTACCTTTGGTAACGTAGAGAGTCCGTACACAAGTAGGCCTAGACGAGCAGTTATCCCCGTGGGGGTGCCGGGAGTTTCAGTATAAATAGTATCCCCACTTTCTGGAAATTTAGTCTGATGACCAAGGTTCGAATCCCGTGGTGGGCGATATAAAATGTGGCCATTTTCACTGTCCATTTTAGCAGTATGATTGCTCTTGTGGTTCAGTGTTGGTTTAGGTCCCTACCCCTCTTTCCCTGGGATGGTTATCCCCGTCTGACATATCGCCAATGGTGGGTGTAGACGTTAAACCTCAATGTTCATTCACTGGAAATTTAGTGCTTTAAATTCCCACTGTCACTGTCTTTCTCCTTTGTTCTTTCTCATTCCTACTCTGTTCTATCCATCTACTATACGATCTTCTTCTTCGCTAGACCAGTCACCTACCCTTTTTCTTCAAAACTCTTCCGGGACAAAAATCCTCATTTGTGTGTGAGGTCTGTTGGATCAGCTTGAAATATTGGATGCTTTCTACCAAATGGTCACTGGGGCTTCCTATGATGTTATTATTTGGCAAAGTAGGCATTTTATATGTATGTGTTTTGTTGATATTGTATAATGATGTTTGTATTATATTTTGTTTTTGTAAATGGGGGTCCGATAAATTAGAGTATAGCCTCAGCGTCCCCTGCATGGGATGTCTTTATTGTAAAGTGACCTGCTGGTAGATAACCTTCAGTATTACCACTAGGGTTGTTTCGGCAGATCTTTTATGCGGATCAGGGGTGAGTCCTCTTTCACTTCTCTGGTCCTGATTTGGCTCGGAAGAGTCCGCTGGACCTAAAGCAATAACCATGTAATGTAATGTAGACGAGCAGTTGATAAACAAGAGCTCCCTAAAAACGCACTTGTTCCGCAAGGCGTTTTCTGTGTAAATAATAGCATGAACAGTAATAATACTTTTTGAATGATGCTGTACATGATGTAGTGTGAATGTTGTGATGATGCGTACGAATGATGTGTGTAACGCATTGAGTTGTTATTCTAATGAAAAATGTGTTGTATAAATGCAATTTTTATTATTATTATTATTATTATTATTATTATTATTATTATTATTATTATTATTATTATTATTATTATTATTATTATTATATACGTAGACAGGCAGATAGGCACGTCTGCCTATCTGTCCGAGGTTGCCAACGTGTCTTGGTCAGGTAAAGAAGTATGGCTGACCCCTCCGATATGTCACGAATCGTCCTTTTACCCGTTGTCCGACACAACCCCGTGTGTCCACGTGTTTGAAGCTACCAGCCTCCCGTAGGCAGCTAAAACAATATATATATATATATATATATATATATATATATATATATATATATATATATATATATATATATATATATATATATATATATATATATATATATATATATATATAGTTTCTTCACTCTTCCAATTCCGCTCCACAGGTGATCGTTTCTTTCCTTCTCCCACAATGTTATCCATATCCAGGTATAATTATTCCATGAATGAAAATTACTATCAACATACTCACACCTTCCATTCATTCTACACTATCTACCACCCTATAATGATAGCCCCATGTAATTAATAACATTATTACATCAATGAAAATTATATTTCATCTTAGTGGACAACAGCTCACCACCTCTCAACACAATACATCCAATGCAAAAATATACTTCTCCAACATTTCACAATCATGAAAAACATAAATACCTGTAATCTTTACAGCACAATATATAATCCAATTTCAGAGAGAAAGTCCACCGAATCTATACTCCTATATAAGTCCTCGATGCTTTCTACCTCTTCAATCTTTACATTTTTGTCCTTTATCTTTTTTTTCCCATACACCTGCCACAACTTCACATGACATCACACCTTGGGCCACAATACTCTAGTGAGTTCCAATTGCCCTTATTTCCAGCTATTCATTATTTCATTGATTCAGCATTTTCAGCCAATGAAAATCATAACATGAGATATATTTATTTTGAAAAAAAAAATTACTCACATTCTAAAAATAGAAATATTATTGAAAATGGAAAATTCACGTTCTCTACAATGTTGCTGAATACTGCATACAATTCTCCGTGTGAATATTTATGAGGACAATTAAGGATTCTGTATTATGTAAATATGAACTGTATGCTACAAACAATATCAAAAATCAAACGTCGTAAAGCCCATCCTGTAAAAATAGCCTACCACCCTCCCGGTTTCCCCAAATCGGACCGTTATTTTTAAGGGAAACAGCGCAACACCAAATAATAACTAGTAGTCCAAAGCCCATATGACTCACATGGTCCTTATGGAACTCGTTATATTTAACATTAAAATTAGTGCTCAAAATGAAACGGTGTCATTAAAATGAAAAGTAATACCGACTTTGATCTTTCTTTACTCCAAGGTAAGACTGCTGTGCTCCCTTATCATCTCCATCTTCCTATTACGCTTGCGAAACACGGACCCTCGCGGCAGACCTACAACGAAGAATACAAAGCATGGTGCTACAAAAGACTGCTGGGCATTTCCTATACCCAGCACATCACCAACGACGAGGTCCGACAGACCATCACACAAGTCATTGGACAACACGATGACATGCTCACAGTGGTGAAGAAACGGAAACTCTGATATGGCCACGTCACCAGAGCATCAGGCCTTGCAAAGACCATCCTGCATGGAACGGTGCAAGGAGGCAGAAGAAGATGGAGGCAGAAAAAGAGGTGGGAGGACAACATTCGAGAATGGATTGGCTGCGAAGCCATGAGGGTTGCTGAGGCCAGAGTAAGATGGAGCTCGCTGGTTAAACGATCATCTGTGGTGCACCAAGACTTTCGAGTAACGAGATAGGATAGGATAGGATCCTTTTATGTTCTTGGCCTTGAGATGACTTTGACATCCTGCCACAAATACACTCATGTACTATCCAATGAATAAACAGCAAAAGTTGTATTATGCCAAGAAAACGGTGACCTTGGGAAGACCTTGACCTTCAGTGACATTGACCTTGGGATGACCTTGACCCTCACGTGGCCTCTCATGCATATCTGATGAAATAACCCAATGTTGCATACTATGGGTTAAAAAAAGCCAATCCACTGTACGATTACCTTCAGAGGGGCCGGGTAGCTCAGTTGGTAAGAGCGTCTTGCTAGTAACCGAAAGGTCGCTGGTTCGAATCCCGGATTGGTCAACGTGTGATCATATTATTTTCCCCTTTACCAACAACTGGCCCGCTGGTGTCAGTATAAATCGGTCCAGTAGTCACCTATATGCGAAAGTGTCGTGTGACTATAATCTACAAACAACAACTACGATTATCTATTCTTTGTATGTTTTTGCTAGGCATAAAATGACTCTGAACTTCAAGATCAACAAAAATACCGAACAAATTTGAAAGATCAACATATCACCTCTAAGGTCAGCAAGTTTGACGTTTATTTGTCTCATAGTTTAGGATCAAAGTCACTTCAAAGTACCTATACTAACCCACGTGGGACAACTCCAGCGACGTTGACCTTGAGTGAGGGTGACCAAATTTGTATAGTATGTGTCTCATTGATATCTATCATGCAACCAAGAACCATAAGTTCAATATTAATAACCTTAAAAAAAAAGTATTTAAAAAATTTAAAGTAATTTTTTTGACTAACATTTATTGCCCTTTTGTAGAGAACGTGAATTTTCCGGTTCTCAATAATATTTTGTATTTTTAGAATGTGAGTAATTTTTTCAAAATAAATATGTCTCATGTTATTTTTTGGTTATTGTGTCCCAAGGTGTGAGGTTGTGTCAAGTCATTGTGTCAGGATAAAAAAGAAAAATAAAGAAAGAAAGAAAAGATTATTGGAAAGATCTGAGAGAGCATCGAGGACTAATCAAGGAGTATTGGTTCGGTGGACTTTCTCTCTGAAATTGGATGTGTGTATTGTGCTGTAAAGATTACAGCTGCCTATGGGAAGCTGGTGTTAGCTTCATACATCTGGACACACAGGATTGTCTCGGACAACGGAGACAAGACGATACGCGAGACATCGGAGGGGTCAGCTATACTTCTTTACCTAACCAAGACACGATATCCTACCTCAGACAGATAGGGCAGGTCTACAACATCAACTGCTCGTCTATCTGCCTGTCTACAACATCAACTAACTGACATCAGCTAACTGCCTGTCTACAAAACTCTGTTGCTCGTCTAACCCCTCTGTAGGCACAAGCTCCCTCAGTGACTCCAGGTAACAATTTTTGTTTTGATTTGGCTCAGGACATGCGAATGCCGGCTGTTTGAGTTTCGCAGACATTTAACCTGAACAGTGAGGTGTGAAAGATTGGTGTAAAATATTGGTGTTTATTTATATAAAGTATTGAGAGCGTGGAACTTATATTTGTGTTGGTGTTTGCCATTGTTAGTGAGAATCTGTGAATCTGTGGGTGCGGTAGTTAACAGAGACTCTTACACGCACACTCTATTTTGATCTAGGAGTCAGTTATACGTTGCATTCAATTAGCTGTTATAACCAGGCACCCATTCAAATATCCATCCTTTACACCCTTCATACCGACTCAACCAAAGCTTTTAGGTTTTGAGGTTAGTTCAGCCAGGCTAGCTATAAATAGCTTCGCGGATAGCTTCGCCGGTGCTTCTTTCCTTTCCTTTCACTGAAAGGGAGGGTGTAGGCAAGCTATAAATAGCCCGCAGCCAGCAAAATGTGGGGGAACCAAAGAGTGCTGCTCACAAAGGCATTGAGCTGGTGTGTTCCTTGTGACCTTGACCTTCAAGTGAAGTCATTCACTCACTGATCATTTATGAGGTCTCAGTGGTTTTTGCTATTCTATTTTCTGTCTTTTTTGTCATTTGTGTACATAGTTGTAAATAGTATATCTTTGTCTTTTTTGTAATTTATGTACATAATTGTAAATAGTCTGTACCTTTACTGTCCCGTCTTTTGGTGTATTGTAGCAAAAGTAATGTTTCATCGAGTGCATGTATTTATATGTTATGACTATGTAAAGCGTGGTGAGTCTGGTCATAGGCTGGAGTACCCGCTATATAAAATTCCGTTATTATTATTATTATATACACCATCTTACCATGTTTGGTTGTGATAGCTGAAGTAGGTTGTGAGATATTAATCCATTTGCACAGACAGACGACGGACGGCGGAAAGACAGAAGCGGATGGACATTGTTTTAGATGTCATTTTTGGACTATTAAGGACTCATCTCGCACAGATTTGCAAAAATCTGAGAAAATATTTTTTTGTGGGGTGAGTACACAGACGCACATTGTTATGCATGAGATTCAAAATGTACAAACGACTAACATTGCGCAATGCTCGGTAACCCAGTGATCCATGAATCCCTCTTCCCCACCTATGATATGATGATAATGATGGCGATGATGATGATAATGTTGATGATGGCAGTGGAGGTGATGATGTTGATGATGGTGGTGGTAGCAGTGGTGGTGGTGATGATGACGATGAAAAGATCTACTCACATAGGTCAATGGTCTCTTCCAGGTTAGTGGCAATGACTTCGGGATCTTCTTCTTCAAGCTGCCGACATGACATGACAACATTCAGTGAAGCACAGGCTACAACAGCTACTACAACCCAGGGATGAAGTTATGTAATGGGAAAACTGGAGTTTGTATCTTTGCAATCATGGCAGTGCAACGCGACTTAGTAAAAAAAAAAAAAAAAGCGCTGTAGGATTTAATTACCTGTACTCTTTAAAAACTCAATCTTTAACCTCCGTTTTGCGGATGGCATTGATGGATTGGCTGGAGAGAAACAAGAACTTGGACAGCTGGTACAGAGGCTTGACACCACCTCCTGAGCATGTGGAATGGAAATAAGTGCAGAGAAGAGCAAACTGATGACCAACAACATCAATGGCATCAACATAGACATCAAAGTCCAAGGCCAATCCCTCAAAACAATGCATAACTTCAAACATTGTATCAGACAATGGGTCCCAACAGGAAATCCTCTCCAGGATTGCACAAACTGCGGACCTGAAAAGGTTGAAGCCCATTTGGAAAGACAGGATCATCAGTCTACATTCCAAAGTAAGACTGCTGCGCTCCCTTGTCCTCTCCGTCTTCCTGTAGGCTTGCGAAACATGGACCTTCACTGCAGATCTACAACGAAGAATACAAAGCATGGAGATGAGGTGCTACAGAAGACTTCTGTGTTTTTCCTATGCCCAGCAAATCGCCACGACGAAGTCCGACAGACCATCACACAAGCCATTGAACAACACGATGACATGCTCACAGTGGTGAAGAAACGGAAACTCCTACGGTATGGCCACGTCGCCAGAGAATCATGCAAGGCATAGTGCAAGGAGGCAGAAGAAGAGGGAGACAAAAAAAAAGGTGTAAGGACAACATTCGAGAATGGACTGGCTTGACACTGAGTGAAGCCATGAGGATTGCTGAGGACAGAGAAAGATGGAGTACGCTGGTTAAACGATCATCTGTGGTGCCCCAACGACCTTCGAGTTACGGGATAGAAAATGACAGACGGGAAACTTTGGAACTTTGTCCTTTTGTTAACATAACGACACACATTTTAAAGCATGAAACGAGGCGCATAGCCCAGGGGGGCATTTTAGCCAAAAGTAAGGGAAGAAATTGGGGATGGAGTGGGATCTCAAACTCTTTGCCGTACCTAAAGATCCTGCTTCCGTGATAGGAGAAAATAACAGAGGGTGGTGGGTTATTATTCTCGAAGTAAAAACAGACCCAGGCTAGTTGCAGTTATCGATGTTCTCATCAGCACCTGTGGTAGCAAAACCCGATTACCTTGTAACATGTTATTGTGAATGTATGTGTTGTGAATGTAAAAATAATTGTGAATCGCCATTTTAATCATGCTTACGACGATTATATTCACGGCATTGCTGCGAAGCGAATTTCCGTGACTAAAATAATTACCTTTTCATAAAGCGGCAGACAGGCATCGTAGACCTTCTCGGCGATTTTACTCATCTCTGTCACCTCCAGCAGATGTGCCAGCGAACGGCCGACCTCCAGGAACTGGCGAATGATGCTCAAACACAGCTCGGGCAGGTTGTGGCCAGCTGGATGGTGAACAGAACTGCGCCTATGAGTAGGGTCTATCGCCTCTTCGCTGAACCTCCGTAGTTCAGCTCTCAAGCGTATTTTTTTCGCACTACGCTTCTGCTCTTCTGTCACCTTCTTCTTCTGCCCTTGTCTGGACAGCATCTCTTCGATAAAAGCTCTGCTTTCCACATCCACCATGGTAGAGGCAGTAAGGACCTCTGAGTCGGTCGAACGCTTCTGCTTCGTTTGAACCAAATCACGTTCGCTTGGAGAAATCATGCGCTGAAGTTTGAAAGATTCCTTCTGCCTGGGCATCTGGTCTTGGTCCTCGTTTGCCTCCGACAAGGCTAGGTGTGTCGGGATCTGCAGTGCTGAGGATGACGTTCGACCCACTCGCTTTAATATTGAGCTTCTCTGCTGAGGGATACCTATAGACTCTTTCTGCTCAATGGGTACAGATGGTTTTTGTTCAACTTGGAGAGATGGTTTTCGATCACCAGAGAAAGACACTTTACGGTTAACTTCGGTCTTTTGGACAGCCGACCCGGACTTTTCCGTCTCCTTCTCTGGAGAGGAAACGCTCTCTCGTTCAGGCGTTTCCTGTTTGGTATCTTTTAACGGCGATATCCTCCGCGTTTCAAGCGATGTTGTTGCTGTTCCTTTCTGTCCATCCGATCTCGGCGTTTCTGGCAGGAAAAATGTGCTGCTTTCTCCATGACCTGACTGAAACTTCTTGGGTTTGACTTTTGCGGCTTGGCGTTTCCACTCTCCCGAGCTCACTTTCTGTTTCCAGTCTTCCAGCTGCTTTTGCCTCATCTTCTCTCCATACCTGTGGGTGACAGGAGCGGGCTGACACAATCTCCTATGAACACTATGAAAACTAAGCTGTCTAGATTTGTCTGAATCTCCAATCTCTTGCCACAGCAGCTGAGAAAGCTGAGAGTTCAGAGATCTCTTACCATACAACCTGCTCAGTGAGGGCGACAAAATGGACACGAACTCAGCCGTGGGCACCAGCACAACTCTTTTGGAAGGAGCGTCAGGGTCTGGAGTGTGCTTGTGACGTCCAAAGCTGGTGGTCTCTTCTTTCTCGGCCAACGGACCCGTCGTTTTCTTTCGGTACCAGCGCATATACTCTGGCTTTTCCTTCATGTCGCTGGCTCCAGACCTAGTATCAATACAAATACTGTGCATACTTTCTGGCATCGCCTTTATATATGGATGACCTCTGGCAACCCCTTCGTGAAGCACCTGCTGGCTGGGCCTACACGCTGTTTCAATGTGGAAGACACGCAAAATGTCCGTCACCGGTAACTCAGAACCTGAGGTGGCCTTCATTGTAGGTGGTGCCTGAACATGAAGCAAACCTTTCTGACGCTCTAAAGATGATCGTTCGACTGCTGGTGATTTTACATACTTCTGAGATGAATCGGCCCAGTATGGCTCGTGCTGTGGATATCGTGATGCCTGCCCCTCCTTGCATACTGCAGGACTCGGAGGCTGACCCTCATCTGGAAAGTAGCCCCTAAGCCCCGGTGGCGCGGGCTGCCTCCCGGACTTGTAAGAAGAGACCTCTGGAGAAGAGAGTTTTGACATTTTTATTTTGGCCTTCATTGTAGGTGGTGCCTGAACATGAAGCAAACCTTTCTGACGCTCTAAAGATGATCGTTCGACTGCTGGTGATTTTACATACTTCTGAGATGAATCGGCCCAGTATGGCTCGTGCTGTGGATATCGTGATGCCTGCTCCTCCTTGCATACTGCAGGACTCGGAGGCTGACCCTCATCTGGAAAGTAGCCCCTAAGCCCCGGTGGCGCGGGCTGCCTCCCGGACTTGTAAGAAGAGACCTCTGAAGAAGAGACCTCTGAAGAAGAGAGTTTTGACATTTTCTGGCCCTGGAGACCCGTAAGCCAAGAGAGGTCTTGCTGTGACATTTGCTTGCGAAAAGTGATGATACCACCAGAACGAACGACGCTCCTGGCTACATCATCGGCTGTACGTCTGGAGAACCTAACTTGGGGATAGGCCAAACACATCACCTCTGAGGCGATCTTGTGTTGTATATCCATGGGCTGGGTGATTTTTTCTGGCAAGGCCCGGGTGATGTGTACTGCTGACATCTGTTCGAACGACGCCTCCCTTCGAGGACCAAGCGAAGTCAGTCTCGGTGCTGCTGCTTCCGGCAATACGCCCGTTTCTCCAGTGTCCGTTGGCAATACGCTCATCTCTCCAGTGTCCGCTGGCAATACGCTCATCTCTCCAGTGTCCGCTGGCAATACGCTAATCTCTCCAGTGTCCGCTGGCAATACGCTCATCTCTCCAGTGTCCGCTGGCAATACGCTCATCTCTCCAGTGTCCGCTGGCAATACGCTCATCTCTCCAGTGCCTGTTTTAGGTACCTCCATCTGACTCGGGCTAAGCTGTCGCGGTGCCTGAATCGTGTCCTCCTCCTCCTCGATGGTTTCTGGCACGACCACAAAGCGGAGAGAACTGTCTCTGGATCTAACGGGACCCAGAATGGTCTCCACTATATCCAATGAGCTGCCCTTAACAGGCGTGGCAATAGGGGACCCAGACCTGCTCAGCTGCCTCTTGAAAGCCTCCTCATCGTCAGGTTGGCGGCTCTTCCAGTCCAAGCGGCCGTCTGAGGGGATCATGACGGTCAACTTGAACACAGACTCTTTAGAACCCACATTCAGCGTTTCGGTTTTCATTTCGCTCCTCGCCAGTCGTGCCGCTTTCTCATCTTCCAACAATTGCTCGTCTTCTGTAGAATTTTGTACGGACTCCTGTTCTGCCACAGTAGAGTCGTGCGTGGGCTCTACGGACTCTCTGTCGGGCATGAAACGCGATCTACTCCTAACTGTTGTAGCATTTGGGGGGAGATTTGTGGATTTCACCAGATCCTTAACTTCTGCGTCGATACCAGTCGCTTGTTTGGATCTCACGTATTTTCCTTCGGACGTTAAGGTTCCATGTTTTTTGATGATGTCCCTCTTTTCCGGCTTGGCCTTGTAGCCCTGGGTCAACTGCCTGGACGGGTCCTTTTTTATGGTCTTGGTCGTTAGCATAGTGCCTGCCAAAGCCTTCCCCTTAGAGACATGTTCTTTCCTCTTCCTCTTTCCCTTGCCCAAAGCTTTCTTGTCCTTTGCGTTCGAGATGGGTTCTTGGACTTCCTCAGCAACTTTTGGCAAGGAGGGTAATCTCAGGGCATCCAAGAGTCGTGATCGATCTCTGAAACACGCCAACGTAGGCAAGGTGTATTCTACTACTGCTGCTGCTATTACTACTACTACTACTATTATTATTACTACTACTACTACTACTACTACTACTACTACTACTACTACTACTACTACTACTACTACTACTACTACTACTACTACTACTACTACTACTACTACAAACACCTGACATTGGCTCGGACAGAAGAACACTTACAATTATGACTCAGTTCTTTCTTTTGGAGAAACAACAAGATGGCAAACCATTTAAATGGACACGCACATGCACACACACACGCACACACACACGTAAAACAAAATGTGTTTGTGTGCGTGTATGTGTTTGTGGCTAGGTAGAAACGCCGTTATTCTGACATACACTTGAACCTCTACGTACTTTTTTTTCACGGACCCCGTTATTTTGACGTCAAAACAGTGTTCCGTTAGGGTTAGGGCTGTGTAAGGCTTAGGGTTAGGTTAAAGGTTAGAGTTAGGGTTAGGGTTAGCTTAAAAAAATGGACAAATTTGTATAGATGTCAAAGTAACGTAAAAATGTACAACATAATGTTAAAAACATTCAATAAAAATATTACATTGAAAAACATAAAAAGGCAACAAAAACTATAATTAAAAAAGCGAAAGCGAACACCATTGCCCATGGAGCGCCACGACATGTGTGCATACTAGACTGATGATGAGATTAATTCATGTGTGTTATTGAGAAGGAGCTATAGAAGGTGTTTCTGGAAAAGATATGTTTTGAGTTGTCGTTTAAACGCTTGTTGTGTTTGCGCATGGCGGATATTGTGTGGAAGGGAATTCCATTGAGTGGATGCACAGAAAGCAAAGGTGCGTTCTACACAGGTTTTTCTTTTGACAAATGGGATGATGAAGGTGCGTGGTCTGATGAGGGACGGAGCTGTCTGCGTGGTATGTAGGGAATGAGCATGTCAGAAAAGTATGCAGGGGAAGGGCCGAAGAAAAAGTTGAAGCAGAGTGTGGAAAGTTTGTATTCTATGCGTGCAGATATGGGCAACCAGTGCAAGGAACGTAGTAGGGGAGTGACATGATCTCTTCTGCAAGCCTGGAGAACAAAGCGTGCAGCTGCATTTTGTACTTTTTGAAGATTGTAATGAAGATCTTGGGAGCAGCCTGCAAGAAGAGAATTGCAGTAATCCAGTTTTGAAAGAAAAAATTAGCAGACTAAGAAGATCGTGGTTTGTTGTGAACGGCAACAGCGAATAGAACTGATTTTGCGAAATTCAAAATATGCAGATTTACATGTGTTGGAGATGTGAGTGTCAAGGGATGCGTCAGATGTCGTAATGAATCCTAGGTTACGAGCAGAGGTGCTGAAAGGAATGTCGGAATTGCCAATTCGTTTTGAGTGTGGTTAACCATCTGAAAGAATTGTGCTCTTTTTCTTGAGAAACAGTGCTTCAGTCTTGTAATCGTTTAAGCATAGTTTATTTTCTATCATCCATAACTTGATATCAGACACACAAGTATGAATGCCTTGGACAGTGGTTGTGACTTCAGAAGGAGGACAGGATATTTGAAGCTGCATGTCGTCAGCATATGACTGATTAGAAATAGAACGAGATTGAATCAGAGACAACAAAGGTTTGGTATACAAAATGAAAAGAATGAGGCCTAAAACAAATCCTTGGGGAACACCATAAGAAAGAGTTGTAGGTGCGGACAACTGGCCATCGACTAACACGGTCTGGGTCCGACCAATCAGGTACGACTCAAACCATGCCAGCGCCGACCCAGAGATGCCGTACAGGTTTTGGAGGCGTTGAAGAAGCGTGATATGATCGATCGTATCAAACGCTGATGACAGATCAAGGAGAGTGAGAAACGACACGTCACCACCATCCTAGGCAGACAGATTGTCGTTCATAATCTTGAGCAGTGCGGTTTCAGTTCTGTGAGAAGGCCTATAGGCAGACTGAGTGTGTGGAATAAGGTCGTGATGGGTCAGATAGGAAAGAAGTTGTTTCAAGGCAAACTTTTCGAGTACTTTGGTAAAAAACAGAGATTTGAGACTGGCCTATAACTCTTGAGTGTGTTGGAATCTAATGAGGGTTTCTTAAAGAGTGGTTTGACTATGGCAGTTTTGAACAGGGAGGGGAAAACACCAGACGTTAAACTGTGGTTGAGAATGTGAGTGATTGAGGGCAAATCATGTCAAGGCATTCCACGAGCAATGGCGCAGGCAAGGGGTCCAACGGACAGGTTGTTGGCTTGGATATGAGAATAGTCTTCTTCACTTCTTCTTCACAGACTGGCTGGAAAGCACCAAATGATTGTCCAAAAGACACTGGCTCATCACACGCCTCAGCGCTGGAAACTGTCATGCTGTCTAGCTCATCACGGATGTGCTTCACTTTCTTAATGAAAAAGTTACAGAAGACCTCTGGAAGCTTTTGAGGGGAAAAATGGTGGGGAGAGGGGACACAGTACAACGACCCATCAGCCGGCCACAAATGTCAAACAGCTTGCGGCTCCACTTGCAGTTACTGATTTGATCTCGGAGGAAGGTGATCTTTGCATTGTGCACGAGCGTGGAAACTGCGCGCTTGGCAGCTTGGAAGATTTGCTTGTGCACAGTTAGCCCCGACCGCAGCCACGCCCGGTCTCCGCTCTCGCTTGGCAACGCGCAGCTGCTGGCAGATCTCAGAGTACCAGGACCTTTGTCACGAAGTGAGTTGGCAAATATTTTCATTTGTGTATACATCACGTGTCTATAGGGCTAGTACAAACGATGGTTTTGACCACAGGCGCTTGTATATTAGTATTTTGGTGATGAGACTCAGCTATATAAAGACTGCAGAACAGAAGGTTGCTCCCGTCGCATTCGCTGAACAGCGGCAGGCGCGGACGGTCAGTCAAGGACAAGGTAGCGTGAGCTCCAAGGAGACTGGCCCGCCTGTGTCTGCTCTTTCGAGCTACAGCGCTTTCCACTCGCTGAGGTGTTGGGCAATTCCCCTGTACCATCTGCCAACCTGCATTTTACACTGCGGCGGTTCCTGTTCAGCGTGCCTAGCCTACCTGCATTTTCCACAGCGGCGGTTGCCGACCAGCATTTTCCACTGCGGCGGTCCATAGGCTTTCTTCGCGCCCACACCTGCTCACGGAGGCGTTCTGTCCCACAGCCACACAGCCTGCCTAGATGAGGAGGACGCACCGTCGGTGCGGCTCCGCACGGCGGTGGCAGTACAGAAGTCGAAGCTACTGTTGCGGACTGTGGGAGATCCCGAAACGCCACTCCACCTTAACCTACACACTACATCTCCTTACCAGTAGGGCTCCGCTGGCCTTGGCGCCGGTCGTGTTGCGTCGCAGGCGCCGCTTCGCTAGACTTCCGTCCGCCTGACCATCGGTTGCCCTCCCTCTTTTACTTCGTCAGGGCAACGTGGGATTCCCTGTGGAGCCTGGCAAACTCCGGACAGCAGGTGCCTACCTCCTCGCGGCTTGCTTGGCCACCTTCACATGGCTGCATCGACACCCTCCTTATGCGCCTCATCGGCACACTTCCTCCCGAACGGACTTTTGGCAACTTGGCACGCACCCACGCGTCTCTTCCTCTACTGGTCTTCTTATCACATCGGCTCTACTGACTCATCTTGCCTTCGAGCGCTCCATCTTATAGCGACTTGTCTTCAGCAACATGACTTCTTACTTCACCGTGCTTCATCTTCTTCAACTCGCCTTCTTATTCATCGGCAGTCTTCTATCCAAGTCCCTTATACGCTTATGTGTCCGGGGACGGTAATCTACACAACGCAACGCAACGCAACGCAGGTTGTTCCCCTATGCACCTGAGAGTGTCTGTGGTTGGATGAAATAGGACTAGGATAGATTATTAGTGGAATGAAAGATAGACTGGGTGAATGCTTATTGTGCCTTGGAATATGTGTTACCGAGTAGGCTATTTCTGTTTTTCACTGTGGTGATTCTGGATTCTGTTGATGACAGACATGGTAATTTGAACATTTATGTGTTATGATTTACTTGTTGGAAATATAATATTGAAACTAATTTTGTAAATGCAAAAAATATTTTTATAACTTTACATCACCATCATCCAGGCCTATGCCCCAACAACCGGCTATGACGACAGCGAAGTGGAAGATTTATATGAAAATCTACAGGCTGTCCTTGACAAGATGCTCACCACAACTGGAAAGACACATGTGGACCCCACTGCAACAAAGAGACAAATGACAGGGGTCTGAGACTCTTGGAGTTTGCCAGATACAACATCTGATACTGGCAAACACGCTTGGTCTTCACAAAAAATCCAGACGATGGACACGGCACAGTCCCGGCGGGGAGCATCACAACCAGATCGACTACATCATAGTCAAGAAACGCTTCAGATCAAGCATCAACATTGGCAGGACACGCACTTTTCCAGGAGCACACGTCGGAAGTGGCCACGATCTCGTGATGTCTTTCCGGCTCCACTTGAACTTTGAAGAGAGTAAACAAAGCAAAGTGCACTAGACTGAAGTTCGACCTGGACAAACTGCAAGAACCAGAGGTAGCAGAAATATTTCAGGCCACAATTGGAGGTAAATTTGCACCACTGCTCATGTCAACATCATGACCACCACCTTCAACTCAGCTGTGACAGATGCCTCCACTGAGATCCTTGGCAAGCACCGCCCAAAGAAGAAGCTGTGGATCACACCAGAAAAAGAACACCCCACAGGGAGCTGATGCCTACCGAAAAATCAACAATGGCATCCGAAAAAGCATGCGCATGGTTAGAAGAGCAATGACAGGAAATAGAGACCAGTCTGAACAAAAACATCAAGGTCTACCAGACTGTGAAGCGGCTGACAAGTGTTAAAAAGCCCAAGGTCTCCACGATACAAAGCAGGTCTGGAATATGCCTTACAGAAGAACAAGAACCCTTGGATAGATGGACAGAGTACTGCTCTGACCTTTACAACCACACACCAAACGGAGACCCATCAGTTCTAGCATGTCCAGAGAACAGAGAAGAAGAAGAAATCATCCCAATTTTCCGATAAGAAGTTGAGGCAGCAGTGCAAACGCTGAAGTGGACAACATACCCGCGGAACTACTTCAAGCAGGAGGAGAAGCGATGATTGACGCCCTCACCATTACTTGTAACAAGATCTGGCAGAGTGGGGAGTAGCCTATACCATGGACCCAGTCGCTTGTCATCACTCTTCCAAAAAAGGTAACCTTCAGGAGTGTGAAAATTACCGCACCATCATCCTCATTGTCGCGATAGGCAAGTTCAACCCAGCACTCAAGCTTTATGCCTACACAGTCAGTCTGCTTTGACCTGTGTACAGTAATTCGCTGACTAGCAGACGACAGAAGAAGGTTGTGTTAAGCATACCTAGGCTACAGCTTCATAAGATAAGCCATGACGTCACCCAGCTGACCAATCACCCGCCATCCCCGCAGTGGCGCTACTAGTCTTGTGATCTCGCGCACTTTGGCTGACCACAGCATGACGATAGTTAGTATTTGTCCGAACATCATCGTAGCAAGACGCACGTTGATGGATCTCTCTAGCGAAAGACTACGCAGGTGACGGATGAAAATCATTCATGGACAAAACTATTGTTTTTCCTATTTGTATTATTGCAGACCAGTGGCTGTACCGGAGAATGTGTATATTATTAATTACTTCTCCCTGTGTTTATTCCAGCCATGATATATATATATATATGTATAGGAATTATGTTGGAGATTCCAGTGGACCTCGGACTTAGAAAACTGTTCGTCTCTTAATTAAGGGCTATTTCTGCCAACAGTGAGAAGCTCTGCACAACCTTTGTAAACAAGGCATTGCAGAAAATCATCTCATATTTTGAAGATGAGCAGGCATCTTGGTCCACGGCTGGGAACAAACTCCCAAGAGAGGCTACCCTGACACGTGGCCTGCAACCTTGAGCAGCGAGAGCAGTGTGCTCCACTGGCTCACTGGTCTACTACCCAGAAGACGAGGCCACAACACCGCTCAACGACGAGACAGTTAAGTCACTAGAAACGTGCTTCAAAACTGCTCTAGAAATACTGTGCGATAGTCCACTCTTCCAGAAAAACGAACGATAGGACAGAAAGCACTATTAGCCCAATGATGAGACAGTAGCTGCATAGACCTATCAAGGAGCAAACTACTTGAAGTGAAATTTGGACATTTAAGTTAGTATGGTGATTAGAAGATTTGTATAGAGTAGAGGAAATAAATGTGTGATATTTACTGTTAACAAGTGGCTGGACTACCTATGTTTCATAGCCATCCTAACACAGACCGGGCCAAACTTATAAATGTATTAAGATTAGTCATAGGATGATTTACTAGCCGATCCCCGCAGACGAACGACGAGTGGGTAATAGCAATCTATTGTGCAGAGCCCAGCAACAATAGACCCATCGTCACATCTCAATTGGCAAGCCTTGTCAGGATCTGTGTATAATAGGATCTGGGTATAACAGGGTCTGTGTATAATAGGAACTGGGTATAACAGGATCTGTGTATAAAAGGATAGGAAAATAATAGTGGTAGATTATAATTTAGAATAGTTGTCAGTGTAGTACAGAAGACAGTGTTGGTGCACCATATTTTCTAAAACCTGTTTTTTGCTTCAATTCTTTTTGTGCTTGTATGTTGCATAGTTCCTTTGCAGGTTTTGCTTAAGTAGGTATTGTATGCCATTTCACTCTTGTTTTATTCTGTTGTTGATTACGCATTTTGTTGTCTTTGCATTATTGCCATATTGCTAGTGTTTTTGTATTCCGCGTGATTCAGAGGTTGGTCAAAGACTCTTTTGACAATGTCAGACCCAGTATCTTTGAGATTGCGCTGCAAGGAATTAGGAGAAGCATTACACTTAGTAGGAGCAGACTTAAATGCGTATATCAACACAGAGGTAGAGAAGCAGGAGATAAGGCAGAGAGAGCAGCAGAGAGAGAACAGAAGAAACTAGAAATAGAAGCAGAGAGAGAACAGAAGAAACTAGAAATAGAAGCAGAGAGAGAGAAGCAGAAGTTAGGCGAATAGCAGCAGAGAGAGAGAAGCAGAAGTTAGGAGATTGGAATTTGAGAGGGCAGAAAAAGAACGAGGCAGACAGCATCGAGTTAGAATTGAGGAGACTAGGATATGGACCCTCAAGTTCTGCCACAATCCCTCCCCACTCAGAGCAACTAGATGCAGCCACCCACCCCGTACTAGGTATGTCGTTTACACTTGGGCCATTCAATGAAAGAGAAGAAGGTCTAGATCTCTATCTGACTAGGTTTGAGCGCCTAGCAACAGAGTACAAGTTGGAACACACCCATTGGGCTTTTAAGCTTAGTCAATGGCTTAGTGGAAAAGCATATGACATCTACAATAAGCTACCAACTGACAGAGCGAATGATTATGACAGAGTAAAAGAAGCACTCCTAACGGGATTCGAAATCACAGGAGAATGCTACCGGCAAAAATTTCGCACCAATCAGAGATTGAAAGGAGAAAGTTACGCGCAGTTCTCGGATCGTCTGTCCACACTGCTGGATAAGTGGGTCAGCCTGTCAGCCCCTGAGAAGACGTATGACGGACTGACCAAACTATTCGTGTGGGAACAGCTACGGGAGACCATGTCCCCCGAGCTAAAAACATGATGATCTGGTCAAGGTCGCAGATAGGTAGGTGGCCGCCCACGGCGAAGCCAAGAGCTTCAGGCGAGACCTAAAGCCTAACTGGAAAGAGGTACCGAAACTAAGCACTCACCGGGACGAGCGCACCGCGAATCGGCCGACTCACCCCAGACCTGGGCCAAATAGAGGACCCATCGCGGAATTCGGTAAAAGATGTCCCGCAGAACAGAGACGGTATTGCTCGTTTTGCAACAAAAATAATCACTCCACCGCGGGAATGTTTCAAGTTGGCAGCACAACATAGAGACGAGCGCGAGAGCCGGCCAGCTCAGAGAGTACTAACACAGAGCAACGGTACAAATCCACACCCCATCGGAGATCACCCATCGGTGACAGACACGGTCAAGGTCAACGGTAAAGAAGCGAACTGTCTGTATGATACCGGTCTATCATATGATGCAATAGTTTGCGAGTCTCTTGTATCGCGCACTGACTTGACGGACCAGGCAGTCGAACTACAAGGACCGGACTTGACGAAACCGACGACCACTTGCCCGATTGCTTGGATAGAAGTAGATAGCAGATACGTCACTGGACGGATCCAAGCCGCAGTTTTACAGAAACTCCTGTATGATCTAGTGCTAGGTTGTAGGTAGGTGTATTTAGGCACGCCCCCTAAAACTGTAGAGATAGCTGCAGTGCAAACCAGGGCCCAAGCTAAAACCCAACCAATCCAGCCCGAGTTAGCCACTAATCCAGGACTCGCAGCTAGAGAGATCAAAACTGCACAGAAAGCAAACGCCTCGATAGCGAAGTGCTTTCAGAAGTTACCAAAGGCGCGCACACCCCAGCACAAAGGAGACTTCTACATGGAAGATGGAGTGCTACATTGACAAGGAGGTGGAGATCACACTCAACTAGTACTGCCTGCCACCTTTAAATCCCAAGTACTAGAGTTAGGCCAAAGCATGCCACTCAGCGGACACATGGGAATTTGTGCCACAGTACAGAGGATCAGCGCACACTACTATTGGCCAGGGATAACGGAGAATGTCAAGCGGTACGTGAAATCTTGTCACCAATGTCAACGATATTACCTGCGCCATCACACCGTACCAGTTACCTTAGGACCATCAGTTGTAGTCGGCGTGCCATTCCAACAAGTCTCAGTAGACATAGTAGGACCATTGGCCATGACGAAGAAGCGGAACAGATTTCTCCTCACACTCGTCGACGCCTGTTCGATGCGGTGCGAAGCAGTCCCTTTGCCAGCGATCGATTCCGGGAAGATTGCAGATGCACTCATCGCCATCTTTACCATAGTGGGATTACCTGACAGCATTAGAACGGACAACGGACTTCAGTTCACCGCCCGCCTCAGAGACACCGAATTGACGGCAAGACCCACCAAATGCCAGATTGGGTTCACGGAATTAGAATTTCTGGGACACACCATCAGTCAAGGGAGCCTGCGGCCTTTACAAAAGACCGTGGAACGCCTGCTCGACGATCCAATGCCCAAGACCAAAAAGGAAGTGCAGTCGTTTCTGGGGCTCTGTGGATTCTACCAGAAATTCATCCCCAACTACAACAGCTTCGCCGTGCCACTGACCAATGGGACCCGGAAAACCGCCCCGGACAAAGTCATTTGGACAGCCTAATGCGAGACAGCATTCCAAGCCCTCAAGCACAAAATGACATCGACGCCAGCCCTCCATCTGCCAGATTTGACTCAGTCCTTCGTTCTCCGCACCGACGCAAGTGACTTAGGCCTCGGAGCAGTACTGCTACAGCGCGACATAAAGAATCCAGAGACGCTTTTTCCCGTCGCATACGCCAGCAGAAAACTGAGACCCACCGAGACACACTACGCCACCTCGGAGAAGGAATGTTTGGACTGGTCTGGGCCATACAGAAATTCCAGCTCTACATGTATGGGACCATTTTACAGCCCAGGTGGACCATCAACCTCTATCATTCCTGGCAGCATCCAAATCCTTGAACTCTCACCTGATGAGATGGGCACTCATCCTTCAGGCATACCCCTTCCGAATCGAGTACATCCCCGGCAAAGAGAACCACGGAGCTGACTACATAAGTCGTCATCTCGTGGAGGACACACCAGCTGTCGCCCACCCAAACCAACTAAGGGCCACGGCACCAGAATTTGTCCCTGTCAAGTAACCCCTTGTCACTAGTGTCCATAGCTACCTGGTATAGCATTGCAGCTACATGGTTACTGCTTTAGGTCCAGCGGACTCTTCCGAGCCAAATCAGGACCAGCCAAGCATTGCAGCTCAGGTAGAGCAACTTTAGCAGTTTGTAAATAGGACCCTAGGATAGTTCAGTGTTAAACTTGGCTCTGTAGTAGAAAAAGGTCGAATCCAGTAGTCATCGCCTTTTTCAGTTGAGGGAGCCTGTCGCGATAGGCAAGTTCAACCCAGCACTAAATTTTCATGCCTACACGGTCAGTCTGCTTTGACCTGTGTACAATAATTCGCTATGTTTCATAGCCGTGTGAGAGCTAGTGTGTCAGTGAATCTTTACACTTTTCTCCCTAGACTAGACCTCGGTTTATACTCTCATCCGAAGGAGTAGGAAAACAGGAGTAAAGTGTCTTTCCCAGGGACACAACACAATGGCCCGGCCAGGGCTCGACTAGTCTGTGTGTCGCATACATTCAATCATAACGGACTTTAAAGATCCTGACGCTCATATCCTAGACGGGTGAGTGCCGGTAACAAGAACACACCCACCATGCACTTGGTCCTTCTCCCCATCCCTGGCTGCCCAGGATTGTGCTCAGATCAGTTGCCCGGGCGTCAGACCATGCGCCCAAAGGCTGCGGGTGGGCGTCTCAGGCAGTTTGAGTTAGATCCTGTATCGGCCGGCGCCTTGATCCTTAGGCTAAGGCGCCTTACAAATGACGAACATTATTATTATTATTATTATTATTATTATTATTATTATTATTATTATTATTATTATCTCTGTAACCACATCCTAACACAGACCGGGCAAAAATTATAAATGTATTAAGGTTAGTCATAGGGTGATTTACTAGCCGCTCCCCGCAGACGAACGACGAGTGGGTAATTTCAATCCATTGTGCAGAGCCCAGCAACAATAGACCCACCATCACACTCATCAGCCATCCCAGCAAGGTTCTCCTGAAAATAATACTCAACAGATTCAAACCCCAAGCTGAACAAATCATAGCTGAAGAACAAGCAAGATTCAGGGCAGGGCGAAGTACCACTGAACAGTTTTTCAACCTCAGAACTAAATGTTTTCCCACAATTCAAACTGAGGGTATGGATGAAGTGATATATGACAAGTGGTTACCGGAAACACTGAAACAGGAAGTGCAAACTGTTTTTCTAAAACATGTCGCTACTGTCACAGATTTGCCAGGGTTAACACACTTGTTGGTCCATCCCATCAGATTGAACACGTCAATCCAGTTAATGTTAAACAATACCCACTGACATTTGGCACTGATAAGATCATGCAGGAGGAATTGACAAAAATGCTGAGACAGGGTATTATTGAACCATCAACATCTCCATATTCCTCTCCAGTCGTGCTAGTCAAAAAAGATAAATCTGTGAGATATATATATATAGCGCTGCCATTTATACCCAGAAAAAAGCGCCGATTGTTGAACTGAACTCAGAAAATGCAAGCCTTTCGCGTGCAAATCACTTTTTAATGTTGAAAATTTTGCTTTATTAGCAAGACAACAGTAAATTTAGGTCATTTTTTTGGTAAAAATTGGGTTTGTTTTTCAACTCAGTGCAGAAAGTTCAAAATCATACATGTGATTACTTGTCAGAATAAGATTGTCTTGAATGTTACTGTACAGGATAAGTTTTGAAATAAGCAATATAAGCTATATTATTGATAGCAGCACAGAATAATTAAACTAAATGAAATACGAGAGTGGCCCTTCAATTATTTTGAGTAGTATATATATATATATATATATATATATATATATATATCCTATCCTATCCTATCCTATCCTGTCCCGTAACCCGAAGGTCGTAGGGGCACCACAGATGATCGTTTAACCAGCATACTCCATCTTTCTCTGTCCTCAGCAGCCCTGATGGCTTCGCTCAGTGTCAAACCAGTCCATTCTCGAATGTTGTCCTCCCACCTCTTTTTCGGTCTCCCTTTTCTTCTACCTCCTTGCACTGTGCCTTGCAGAATAGTCTTTGCAAGGCCTGATGATCTGGTGACGTGGCCATACCACCGAAGTTTCCGTTTCTTCACCACTGTTAGCAGGTCATCATGTTGTCCAATAGCTTGTGTGATGGTCTGTCGGACTTCGTCGTTGGTGATGTGTTGGGTATAGGAAATGCCCAGAAGTCTTCTGTAGCACCTCATCTCCATGCTTTGTATTCTTCGTTGGAGATCTGCTGTGAGGGTCCATGCTTCGCAAGCATATAGGAAGATGGAGATGACCAGAGAGCGCAGCAGTCTTACTTTGGAATGTAGACTGATGGTTCTGTCTTTCCAAATGGGCTTCAACCTTGTCAGGGCAGCAGTTGTTTGTGCGATCCTGGAGAGGACTTCCTGTCGGGACCCATTGTCTGATACAATGGCTCCTAAATGTTTGAAGCTATGCACTGTGTCGAGCGATTGGCCTTGGACTTTGATGTCCGTATTGATGCCATTGGTGTTGTTGGTCATCATTTTGGTCTTCTCTGCACTTATTTCCATTCCATAAGCTCTGGAGGTGGTGTCAAGCCTCTGTACCAGCTGTTCAAGTTCTTGTTCCTCTCCAGCCAATCCATCAATGTCATCTGCAAAACGAAGATTGGAGATTGCTCTACCCCCTATATATGTGTGTGTGTGGGTGTGTGGGTGTGTGTGTGTGTGTGTGTGTGTGTGTGTGTGTGTGTGTTCATGGATCTTGAGAATTCATGCATATGTTGAAGAGGGCAATTATCTGGGAGTACTTCGGATGTTATTTCCCCATGATTTGTTTTCCTTGTTTGTAGATAACTTTAAATAGATGTCACGGGTGACAAGTGAGTCTTTGTCTATAGATAGCTTTAAGTAGTTGTCGCGGGTGACAAATGAGAGGTTTTGATCGCGGAGATACCTTATTGCTACTTTTATAACTGACAGTTTGCGGATCATTGAGTAAAGTTGAAGAGTCTTTTTTTTTGTTATAACGTGTTTTTTTCTGTTTTGTGAAAATAAAAATTCTTTGTCCTCGGTCGGTTAAAGATTTTTTTTTAAATCGGGGAATTGGGGGAAGTTGTCACTTGTGTATACATCACGTGTTTATAGGGCTAGTACAAACGATGGCTTTTTACATAGGCAAGTGGCGTATGTATTCGCTTTGCGTGGGTACAATATTTCCTAGTTCATTAATATTATGGTGATGAGACGCGGCTATAAGACTGTTTGGAGAACAGAAGGCTGCAGTTCTCGTATGCATCTGAGAGTGTCTGTGGTTAGATGAAATAAAACTAGGACAGAGTATTAGTGGAATGAAAGATAGACTGTGAAAAAAAAAAGTGAATGCTTATTGTGCCGCTCTTGTTTTTTTTTGTTTTTTTTTTGGTGGTGATTCTGGATTCTGTTCATGACAGACACGGTAATTTGAATATTTATATTTTATGATTTACTTGTTGGAAATATAATACTGAAATTAGCTGTGTAAATTCATACAATATTTTCATAACTTGATGAATATGATTTTCTGTCAGACCGGAAACGGGATTGCTTCAGAAAAAATACGATTATAGTATAGTTCAGCTATTTCTTATTTTATTACTCTGGACTTAAAGTTTTCTTGAATATAGTTTTCTTGAATTCCGTTTTAACTATTATTCTACTACCTTGAGTGAGAAAGAAAAGAGCCATAAAGTTAGCAAAACGTATATGTATATTGGTTATGTTCCAACTGTAGTGTGTAATACGTCTTCAGTGTTTCAAGTTTATCTCTGTCTCAACTTGTGTAATTGTATAAGATGGTCCTGATTTGGCTCGGAAGAGTCCGCTGGACCTAAAGCAATAATCATGTAATGTAATGTAATTGTATAAGAAAGACCTTTTAATGATACGTGAAATTGGAAACATTAAAAACTGTTTACAAACTAATATCAAGTTTGTTGGAATTTTCCGAGAATTAAACTAATTATTCTATAACACGCACAAGGAAGTTTGTGATAACCTTGACCTTTGAAAAAGTACAAATAGGACTGACCTAACATTAAATAAAGTATCCAAAAAGAATTAAAAAAAACACCAAGAGATACATTTCGGTTCATTTATTTTGTTTTAAATAAGGCATAGAGTGTGTTTTGAACAAAAAAGTTCAATTCCGGACAGGACCGACTGACTGATTGACCGACTGACTGATTGACCGATTGACTGACCGGCCACCGAATTGCTACCGAAGGAGGGCCCATAATTTCAAGTACCCGAAACTCAACAAAGTCGCTTTAACCGTTTTTGGGAGATGTTGAGCACAACATGTTTAGAAGCAAAATGATGGTACGGTAATATTGCTATGAAGGTGGGTCAAAACCCGTTATCTGCTTCACATATGGCTTCCCGCGGACCGGCCGTCAAACGAACGGACTGACGGACATTTGGCGCTCTCTGGTCCATCTCATCCCCTCTCCCACTTTTCTCCCACTGTTTCAAAATATTTCGAGAAACCAAACAACCAAACACAACGATTACTGTTACCAAGATGACAAATAAACGAAGAGCAAGACCTTGGCCTGTTTCATGGATAAACACTGACAATGATAATATATTTATGAGTACAGCTTATGTTAATCTGATGAATAAAAATGGATTCAACAACAAAAATATGCAAGTAAAGCACGAATGCTCGATAACCAGGACCTCACAATGTAAACAACGATTGATTTATGCTTGATAATCGTTTTCCAAGTACTTCAAATCAACAGGCAGATTTTAAAAGGGGCTAGACTACAGCATCACATAGTCAACAATTATTGAATTTGTACACAATCAAGCGTTAGGCCTTACTTATAGGAGGATCCAGTGCGCTTGTCAATGATCTCCTCGGCCTTTTCCAGGGCTGCCAGGGTTTTCTTGTCTCGCGCCGCGATCTTCTCCATGGACGTCAGCTTCTGGGAAAGGTCCTTCTTCCAATCCTTGAGGCCCGCTGTGAACAATGTCAATGCCACGGACAGCAGTCCCTCAGACACAGCAGTTTTCTTACCAACAATAATAAATATTACATTTTTCATCCAGGTCCGAACGCAATCACAGCTGTATCCAATGAAGCTGATTTTGTTTAGAATTCAGCTCTCTCAAATCTTGCCCCCAAAACCTCCTCCGTCAACCGACTATTACCCATCCAAGTCAAATGAAACTTAATGACGTGAAATTGAATGCAACAAGCAGCACCAAAGATAGGAAGGAAGAACACATGAAACGAACAACGGAAAATGATCCACCTTCAATGAGCGTCCCTGATGTTGATCAAACACAAAAGCAACAAGATGGCAAGACATTCAAATGTATTTCCAGACACTCCCACACAGAGCTAAAAATAAGCATTTTCAAAAGTGTCCACCTTCTTGGCGGTGCAGTAATTTCGGCTGTGTCCTAAAGAAAAGAATGAAAACATGGCAGGACAGGCCGCCATCTGAAATACCGGTAAGCAAAATATTATTACAATCGTTTCAGTCAATTTTCAGATACAGCACAAAAAGTTTTAAAATAATGAATTACAGCGACCTTGACCTTTGAAAAAAAATGCAAATACCAACGACATAAAACGCTTAACAGTAAGTAAAGTATCAACAAAGAAAAAAAAGGAGGGGGGGTGGGGGTGGTGGGATGGGAGGGTCACGTCATGCTGAAGATACGGCAACAACAACAAAAAAATTGCTTTAAACGACAACAAAAAAAGTGACATTGGGTGCGACAAACCAAACAGACAACAGAATGACCGACACGCCGGCAACCAGACTGCAATTGCATGATTGGGCATGAGTTGAAATATCTTTATACCGAACATCAACAAATTGGGTTGAAATATTGGCCCAAAACGTGTTTTACAACAAAAGTTACTCCAACGACCACGACCTTTGTGGTAGTGCACAGGCGCATGAACCAAGAAGAATGGACCCCCGGCAACAAATTTGAGGATCCCCGATAACGGACTGGTAGCGCAGTAGCACGTATATGCGGGGATCCAAAACATTCTTGCCGAGGGTCCATTCTTCTTGATTAATGCGCCTGTGGGTAGAGCTAATATGCTGGTGTAGGAGGCTGGCCACGAAATTAGGTCATGTGCCTATGAAGTTTGGACGCAATCCAGTCAGTGGTTCTTAAGACCGACCGACAGATATTGGGCTCGTTCTGTTGAACTACTACTTCAAAATATTTCCAGATAAAATCTTATAATGTAATGAAAATATCGGACATGCAAAAAGGCTAACATACTCCCTAGGTGAGAGGCATAATCCCGCAGTCTGTCGATCGATATTTTCAGATCAATCGTCGTCTCCTGCCAAATACAGACATTTGCTAAATACTCATAAAAATTCATATTGTATTAATGTACATATTATCAGTATTCTGCTATTTTTATAGAAGTATAATATCCTATTCTATCCTATCCTATCCTATCCCGTAACTTGGAAGCCTTTAGGGTACAACAGATGATCGTTTAACCAGCGTACTCCATCTTTCCCTGTCCTCAGCAGCCTTCATGGCTTCCTATCATATCCTATCCTATCTCTTAACTTGAAAGTCGTTGGGGCACCACAGATGATCGTTTAACCAGCGTAATCCACCTTTCTCTGTCCTTAGCAACCCTCATGGCTTCGCTCGGTGTCAAGCCAGTCCATTCTCGAATGTTGTCCTCCCACCTCTTTTTCTGTCTCCCTCTTCTTCTGCCTCCTTGCATCATGCCTTGCATGATGGTTGTTGCAAGGCCTGATGCTCTGGGGACGTGGCCATACCATCGGAGTTTCCGTGTCTTCACCACTGTGAGCAGGTCATCGTGTTATCCAATGGCTTGTGTGATGGTCTGTCGGACTTTGTCTTGGTGATGTACTGGGTATAGAAAATGCCCAGAAGTCATCCGTAGCACCTCATCTCCATGCTTTGTTTACTTCGTTGTCGGAGTGCTGTTAAAGTCCACGTTTCGCAAGCGTATAGGAAGATGGAGATGACAAGGGAGCGCAGCAGCCTTACCTTGGAGTGCAGACTGATGGTCCTGTCTTTCCAAATGGGCTTCAACCTTGTCAGGGCAGCGGTTGTTTATGCAATCCTGGAGAGGACTTCATGTCGGGACCCATTATCTGATACAATGGCTTCTAAATACTTGAAGCAATGCACCGTGTTGAGGGATTGGCCTTGGACTTTGATGTCCATGTTGATGCCATTGGTTTTGTTGGTAATCATTTTGGTCTTCTCTGCACTTAATTCCATTCAATAGGCTCTGGCGTGGGTGTCAAGTCTCTATACCAGCTGTTCAAGTTCTTGTTCATCTCCAGCCAATCCATCAATTTCATCTGCAAAACGAAGGATGGAGATTGCTCTACCCCCTATGCTGACTGCGCCTTCGTGATCTTCAAGGGCATCTGACATGATGCGTTCCAGGAAGATGTTGAAGAGTGTTGGAGAGAGTAGGCATCCTTGACGCACGCAGATTGTTATCCTGAACCAGTTCCCGATGGCGCTGTTGTAGAGGACTGCACTGGTAGCCTGGTCATACAGGCTTTTGATGACTTCAGTGATGTTAGGGCTGATGTTTTACACTCTCATCGTTGCCCACGGAGCTGCATGCAAGACTCAGTCATAGACTTTCTTGAAGTTTACAAACACAAAATATAGATGTGCTGTAGGTATTTCTGCAGATTATTCTGAGGTTGAAAATCTGCTCAGTGGTACTTCGCTCTGCCATGAATCCTGCTTGTTCTTCAGCTATGATTTGTTCTGTTTGGGGTTTCAACTTGTTGAGGATTATTTTCAGGAGGACTTTGCTGGGATGACTAATGAGGCTGATGGTTTGCTTCGTATGGCTTCGCTCAGTGTCAATCCAGTCCATTCTCGGATGTTATCTTCCCACCACTTTTTTCTGTCTCCCTCTTCTTCTGCCTTCTTGCACTATGTCTTGCAGGATGGTCTTTGCAAGGCCTGATGCTCTGGTGACGTGGCCATATGGTCGGAGTTTCCGTATTATATATTTATAGTGAAATAGGTGTTCTGTTTTGTCGAGCTTTATTTTAGGTTTAGAGAGTATAAGCATAGGAATTTACCCAGAGTCGCGTGCAAGCGTGTCGTCTGCTGCAGCATTGGCTTGTCTATTCGGCGCTGCCTCACTTTAAATCCAATAGCACGCGTATTATAAATCTCCATTATCAAAATCATGTTCATCAATCACACCACTTTTTAACACATATATTATCCACTTTCCCTTTTCACGCATTGCCTTGGTCCGGCTTCGCGTACGTGTACACGCGGCTGCGCAAATTGTACAAAAAACGTTTTGGTACTATCGTTAAATACCATTGAGAGATGCTAAATGACAATCAGTGCGTTTTTGTAATGTTAAGCAATTTTTTTAATTTTCGCACAGTCATTCGCCTTTCTTGCAATGGTCAAATTAATTGGTAATTATACATATAAAAATAGAATGGACTCCGGGAGCAACAACTGCTACTTCCTCGGCTTGGGATTTGTGTATCTAAATTAGTACAAACCATGCCTAAATCCGAGTATTTCCAAGCAGTGCAATGTCATTGTTACGTGCAAGAATGGAGGTCATTTTTAAATGTCTAGTTTGAGATAACTTTGTATAATTTGTAGAATATTCTGTATCTTTGAGAAGCTACTTATTATTGGCCTGAACAGTAAACAGATAACTTGGTGTCGGTGTTCTTGGTGCAGAGGCGAATGTTCTTTTCTTACCTGTTAATGTTCTCTTGTCCATTATATTTATGGTGGTTATGTATTAAATATTCATAATAAGAAGGTATTTTCTAAAAGCAACCGTTAGTGTGGTAGGCGGATTGGTGTATAATTTTACTTGTTAAACGTTACTATGAATAATTTCTATCGGCGTTATTTGATTATTGCTTTATTGCTTTGTTTTTAAATCCCTGTGATTGTCATGGATAAGAGTAGTTACGCGAATGAAAAACTGAATACCGGGTTGGGCCTCTGAACTTTGCCCGGCGGGTGTATGTGCCGTGGCTTGAAAACGTTATAGGGTGTGGTTGGGGAGTGTGCTGGGTGAGAAACGGGGAGAGGTTGAATGCTCGGGTTTGTTGTTTAGTTCAGCTGGGAGCTGAGGTGAAATGGTTGAATGGAAGTGTGGCGCTACTTGCTTTTATGAACTGATGTTTTATTCTATACTGGCTGTATTGTGTGACACTGGAGGTCACTGACAGATAAGACTGGAGGTCACTGACAGATAAGACTGGAGGTCACTGACAGATAGGACTGGAGGTCACTGACAGAGATAGGACTGGAGGTCACTGACAGATAGGACTGGAAGTCACTGACAGATAGGACTGGAGGTCACTGACAGAGATAGGATTGGAGGTCACTGACAGAGATGGGAAGTCACTGACAGCGATGGGACTGGAGGTCACTGACAGAGATAGGACTGGAGGTCACTGACAGATAGGACTGGAAGTCACTGACAGATAGGACTGGAGGTCACTGACAGAGATAGGACTGGAGGTCACTGACAGAGATGGGAAGTCACTGACAGCGATGGGACTGGAGGTCACTGACAGATAAGACTGGAGGTCACTGACAGATAGGACTGGAGGTCACTGACAGAGATAGGACTGGAGGTCACTGACAGATATAGGACTGGAGGTCACTGACAGATAGGACTGGAGGTCACTGACAGAGATAGGACTGGAGGTCACTGACAGAGATAGGACTGGACGTCACTGTCAGAGATAGGACTGGAGATCACTGACAGAGATGGGACTTGCGAAAAAAGTCTTCCCAATGTGGCTGGTTGGCAACGGAACTGGGAAGAAATCTAACTTTTGAAAAAAAAAATTATTGCCAAATTTTTTTGTTTTTTAAATTTAGATAGATATATATTCAATGCTTAAAGGGTCCAGCGGACTGCCAAGAGCCGAATCAGGACCACTTTTAATTTAGAGTTGCAGTCTAGGTCTAGGTAGTTTTGAACAAGAATTTGTTTATAAAATGACTGCTGGCGAGTTAAACAAGGGCATTTTCTATAGGCTACCTAACATTCTACACACTTTTATCTCCCTTGTTGAATTCTTCGTGAGACAGTTGTGTACAGGACGTTATTTAAAACCTATGGACACGTGCACTGTGAGCGCCGCGGCTTAGTCTGCCAATGCTATAATGTGTCGTTTCTTCATTATCTATTGAGTGGAGAGCGTGAGGTTTACCTCGTACGAGTCTAGCTCTTTCTTCAAAGCCTGCTGGACTTCCCGTGATTCAGATAAACCCATCAGTCGTCTATGGCTACTGCTTTTTGCAGACAGCAACCAGACCCCTACAACAACAACAGCAACAAAACTAGAAGGCTAAAGCCGATATGAGTCAAATACTCCTTCCCAATTACTCGAATGCTTATTCCCAATAGTTTACATTAATATGAGATCCAAGATGCGTATTAAACTTACAAAAGACAGAAGCCAAGCGGTAGTACTGAAACGCCAAAGTAACACTGACTTTGATTTTGAGATCACCTTGACCTGGAATGACCTTGATCTGCACCTCCACCTAAACACAAGTGTAGGAACAAATACTCTAAAGCAGAGGCTGTATTATGCCAAAAAACCCAATAGTAGACCTTGCGATTACCTTGACATTGAGGTGACGTACTAGTACATAAGACTCCTACATATGCATGTGAATGAAGTCCCACCGCCGTAGCTCAAGTGGTAGAGCGTTCGCCTGGCACACCGATGACCCAGGTTCGTATCCCGTGGTGGGCGATATAAAATGTGGCCATTTTCACTGTCCATTTTAGCAGTATGATTGCTCTTGTGGTTCAGTGTTGATTTAGGTCCCTACCCCTCTTTCCCTGGGATGGTTATCCCCGTCTGCCATATCGCCAATGGTGGGTGTAGACGTTAAACCTCAATGTTCATTCATTCATGTGAATGAAAAAGCAATTTCCGTGCAAACACAAATCTACTGACGGAAACAGGAAATGTAAATGGCATTTATTATGCATGCAATTGTAATGATAACAATGATTACATGGTAATAATACCAACTATCATAATTGATATTTTTGCCAATAAGAATAAGAATGTTTATTGCACCAACAAACAGCGAGGACGATTATTTCGCCGTGAACAATAGTCATTGATTGTCCCATTCACGTCATTCAGTCGGTATAAAATACAAAATATTACCTGGCGCCTCAGCCTCTGAATGCGTTTTCTTTTCCATGGGAACAAGTAGTTGTTCAACTGTTACAAACAGACTTTCTAAACTTCCTTCCTCTTTAGCCTTCTCTTTTGTCCTTTCTTCTTCACTTAGTGTTCTTTCCAGTTTGACTTCTCCTTTCTGTCCCCGTTCAAGTCTGACTTCTTCTCGTTCTTGTTCTCGTTGAGGTTCCCGTCTGACTTCTTGTTCTCGTTCGCGTTCCTGTGACGCTAAGGCTTCATCTAAACTTCCTTTCTCTGCTGTCTTATCTTTCTTCATTTTTTCCTCATTGAGTATTCTTTGCAGTCTGATTTCTTCTCGCTCGCGTACTCCTGCAACATCACATGCGTAACTGGAATAACGTTTTACACAAACCCGCTTTTATCCAACCTCAAACGGTTATGTGACATTTAAACACACGACAGATAATCACGCGACCCTTGAACATACACTTAATCACGCGTCAGAATATACACAGCACAGATATTCACGTGAAAGATGAAACATATGGACAGATAATAGGGGTCTTTCGGAACGGGTAAAAGTGAAAGTGATTGTGTGTTCGTTTCGTCCAACGAGAGGCACGCCGGGAGATTCTTACGCCGCGTTACGAAACGAAACGAACGTGTTTCTGTGCGCTTTCGATTCCAGCACCTAGTTTCGTTGTGATTTTATTGAGCACACACAGGGCAGGCCCAGAGGCAGAGCACTATTATGCCTACGTAAGGCTTCTTCTAACAAATCATGATTTGACACGAATGTAACGATTAGGTTGAACTTTAAAGATGGATTAGTGCTCTAACATTGAAGATATTTTACATTCTAGCTTCGAGTTTCATTTTTGTCACATAAAACAGTTTTTGGACTGCTGATTGGTGATACAGAATAGATAGATTCTAGACAGCCATGACGGCTTTTCAGTAGCTCGTTTGAAAATACGTTTTAAGTCTGAGACCGAGTTTAGATCCCCATTATTCCTTCTAAAATGGTTGAGTAATGTACCATATACAAATTCAAATCATTTGTGGACATTTTACAAACGATTTAATAACCAAAATGTACTCACTAACATTAGTTCGTGGAAATCAGGTTTTCCACGAAGTTTTATTCCTTGTGGTAGGCAGACTTCGTGACCTTTCACCACGGGAAGTTAAAGCGTCACATAAATTGCTGACGTCACAACAATAAGTAGTCCCGATTCACATTCACTTTCACTTTCACCCGCTTTCGAAAGATCCCTAATCACAGCGACTGTGACGGTGGGTCTATTGTTGCTGGGCTCTGCACAATGGAATGCTATTACCCACTCGTCTATCGTCTGCGGAGATCGGCTAGTGTAATCACCCTATGACTAATCTTAATACATTTATAAGTTTAGCTCGGTCTGTGTTAGGATGGGGTTACAGAGATAGGGAGAAAAGTGTAAAGATTCACTGACACACTAGCTCTCACCATATGACTAACCTTAATACATTTATAAGTTTAGCTCGGTCTGTGTTAGGATGGGGTTAAAGAGATAGGGAGAAAAATATAAAGATTCACTGACACACTAGCTCTCACACGGCTATGAAACATAGGTAGTCCAGCCACTTGATAACAGTAAATATCACCCATTTATTTCCTCTACTCTATACAAAATCGTCTAATCTCTACACTAACTTAAATGTCCAAATTTCCCTTCGAGCAGTTCGCTCCTTGATGGGTCTATGCAGCTACTGTTCTCGATATTCGTTACTGTCTCATAATTGGGCTATGAGTTCTTTCTGTCCTATTATTCGGTTTTCTGGACGAGTAGACTATCGTAGATCAGTGTTTGTGCACGGTTTAAGAGGACTTTACTTTCTAGGCGATGTGCGGTGTTGTTGTCTCTTCTTCTTGGTAGTTGACTACGGAGCTAGTGGAGCCCAATGCTCTCGCTGCTCAAGGTTGCAGGCCACGTGTCAGGGTTGCCTCTCTGTGGAGTTTGTTCCCAGCCGTGGACCAAGATGCCTGCTCGTCTGCAAAATATGAGACGATTTTCTGCAACTCCTTGTTTACAAAGGTTGTGCAGAGCATCTCACTGTTGGCAGAAATAGCCCTCAGTGAGATCATCTCCACTTATATAGTTAAGATACGAACAGTTTTCCAAGTCCGAGGTCCACTGGAATCTCCAACATAATTCCTTTACATATATATATATAGATAGATAGATAGATAGATAGATAGATAGATAGATAGATAGATAGATAGATAGATATAGATAGATATATAGATACACTTGTATATCATGGCTAGAAAAAACAACTGGAGAAGTAATTAACAATATACACATTCTCCGGTACAGCCACTGGTCTGCAATAATACACATAGGAGAAACAACAGTTGGACAGTGGAGGATACCTCGTGGTGCCGAAACCTGTCGCGTGTCCGCCACGTGGTCAGCAAAGTTTTACTAACAATCACAATTCTAAAACATGGCAAAACTTCACAAACATAATCCAATAAGTATATCAAATAATCGCAAAGAAACAAATGATTGATCATTTACCTTCTTGACAATGTCAGGCTCTGGCTATACTGTTGATGAATGCTTTTCATCCGTCACCTGCCGAGTCTTCCGCTAGAGAGATCTATCAACGTGCCTCTTGTTACGATGATGTTCGGAAAAAGACTAACTCTCCTCCCGCTCGGGTCGGCTATCGTGCGAGACTATGAGAATAGTAACGCCACGTAGTGGGGGTTGCGGGTGATTGGTCAGCTGGATGAGGTCAGGGCTTATCTTAGTGAAACTGTAGCCTACACATGTGTAGAACCACCTATTTCGGTCGTCTGCTAGTCAGCGACTTAACTTACTTAGGTCAACGCAGACTGAAAGTTGGAGGTTTGAAGCCTTAGTGCTGGGTTAGAACTAGCCTCTCACGACAGCGACAGGTTAACATAAGAATTTTAAGCGCGCGACATATAGTCACAATAAAAGAACATTTAAAACTCACAACATTTAATGATTCAGAGAAAATAAAGCAGGGGGGTATGGGGAGGTATCAAGGGGGATATGGGGAGGTATCATCGTCCAAATGAAACTCGCAGACAACAGTTGTCTCTGTCTACATTTTAAACAGCAACCTGTGTACCCTGGCTTGCCAGGGTACAAAACCACTAGTACAACCATATTTAGGATGGAAGCGTCTCTAGTTACCACTAGAATTATCCACACCCTTCGATCGATAGTAAACAACCAACTCTAGAAAATTCTCAAATAATATCGACCAACTAAAATTATCAACGTTATACAAAGCTTCTTCTAACAACAACGCAAAATCAAATCAAAGGTAAATACACCCTGTTATTGCATGCTTTGCAAAATAAAACGATCTGATCTATCGCACGCGTCCCTTTCGCACCGCCGCGCGAATCTCAACGTAACAAGTATATAGAGACTATATAAGTGTCGCACTGTTTCAAAAAAGTTTGTTGAGAGTTGAAAAATAAGAGAAAGTTAAAAAGTGATTGAGCGATTGTATGCAGTTGTTGATGTACCCTGCATAAAGTTGGAAAACTTCATACGACGACTCCTGCCTTGTTGCTGAGTGAACAGGTTGAGTGGATAAACGAATCTGAGTTAAACTTTTCAGGATTCAAGCTTCGGGGCTGAATCAACTACTGATAAAAGACCAACAACAGTGTAACAAATTGAGACCAAAATGACCCACTTGAATTTTAAATAAAAACTTTTTTTTAATCGTACAGGATCATATCCGCAAACCGTTATGGATCGTTAAAATTTGTGTCAGATGGAGGAGGAGGCAAAATAGCTCCGTCGCTGTCTGCCAATGCAGCTTTTCTGCGGCGTTGAAGACTTCGAGCGAGGGTTGCTCGTTTTGGTAACGCCTACAGAACATGACTGTCCAGTTAACAAGAAACTATTCCTACAACTGCGGCCGGTGTTGCAGATATTTCTTTCATCTTTTCCTCCTTTTGACCGACAGCAAGACGAACGAGTGATGTTGAGAGGTTGCCTTGATGAGTGTGTTCTTGATCTTTGTTGCTGACGATTCGATCTCCTAATGTCTTCAAATGAGCAACACACTTGTAGGCTAACTCTAATAATAATAATAATAATAATAATAATAATAATAATAATAATAATAATAATGTAGGCTTGTATAGCGACGTACCCCTGCTCAGGACTGAGCTCGCCGCTCTTAACATAGGATATATATTAGATAAGATAGTACACCGATCAGAACAGACATATGAACAATAAAAACAAAGTATGCAAGCATTTACACCAACCGTACTCTAATACACTTTTCAACTCCAATAAATTCCCCCATTCTTATTTTGACACACTTTAACATACTCAAAATGTCTGTGTATTAGTATAGAACGTCCCCCTGTGTAAACATCAAAAGTATTATAATCTGCGTTTGTCGCCATATCAACCAGTAACCAGAAAACAAATATCCTTTTAAATTGAAATCTGTAACTTTTAACTCTACTAACTTTATTAGATTTTTACTAGGTTTATTTGATCTAGACTCGCTTTTCAACTTGCCAATGCAATACAAACAATACAAAATGAAATATTATTTATCAAGTTTTGAATGTTGCGATTATACATCGTGGGTTTAAAATTCTTGTCGCTGTGATTATCTGTCCATATGTTTATCTGTCGTGTGATTATCTGCCCATATGTTTATCTGTTGTGTGATTGTGCTTAAATGTCGCGTAAAGATCTGTTGTGTGTTTAAATGTCGGGAACAAGCACACAGCCTTGCCGAGTGCCGTAGTAGTAGTAGTAGCAGCAGCAGCAGCAGACGTGGCAGTAGCAGCAGCAGCAGCAGCAGCAGCAGCAGCAGCAGCAGCAGTAGTAGTAGTAGTAGTAGTAGTAGTAGTAGTAGTAGTAGTAGTAGTAGTAGTTGTTGTTGTAATAGTAGTAGTAGTCAAACCCACGAAAAACACGATCAACACTGTCACATTCTTTCACAATTATCTACACAAGTTGCTCGTTGCACTGTAAGCAACGACCTTGGCTGTGAAATACAATCGTAATAGTTTGTATTTTTTCATTCAGACATACCTGTTAAGACAGAGAGACAGAAACTTACCTATCTCCTTCTTGACCTCCGCGTACTCTTCTTTTAATTCTCCAATTTTGTTCATTAGCTGCGCGTTTGTCCCTCTTGCTGCTTCCTGCAAATTGATGGAAACACCGTCAAAACGACAACAAAAGAAAAATCCCCCGCTGTAACGATCCTACTAGAGTTCTGTTCTCTGGTTACCACAATGCATCTTTGAATACACAGCAAACACCCCCCCCCCCCCCCCCCCCCCCGTAGTACGTGTGAGACGCGCACGATAGATCCGATCGTTTTGTTTTGCAAAGCATTCAATCAATAACAGAGTGTATTTACCTTTGATTTGATTTTGCGTTCTTGTTAGAAGAAGCTTGTTATAATGTTGATAATTTTTGTTGGTCGATATTATTGGAGAATTCTCTAGGGTTGCTTGTTTACTATCGATCGAAGCATCTAGATAGATCCACTAGTAGCTGAGAAATTCTTTTAGGATGAAGAAAGTTGTATGACGTAAGACAGTGATGACGAAGTTTATTTTGATTGGTTGTAATTGTGTCACGCTGGAACGTTCTAACGTTATCTGGAGTATTAAAAAAAACTATATAATTGATGCAGTGTGTTGTGAAAATGGAAAAAGCGATTGAGCGATTGTATGCAGTTGTTGATGTACGCTGAATAAAGTTGGAAAACTTCATACGGCGACTCCTGCCTTGTTGCTGAGTGAACAGGTTGCGTGGATAAACGAATCTGAGTTACACTTATTAGAATTCAAGCATCGGGGCTGAATCAACTACTGATTAAAAACAACAACAACAACGAGTGTAACATTTTGGTGGGGCCAAGCCGCTATCTACACCATAGCCATGGGTTCAACTGCTAAACAAGCGAGTCAACGTTACGAGAGGCAGTCATCGAGGATAGCCGCCAACAAGTTGCGTCGCGAGGGACCAACATACTGGGTCTACATCCTTGATAGATTCCGGTTGACTGCAAGGGCGTGTAGTCGCCGAAAAGTTGCTTCGTAAACGAACAACAAAACGGGACTACGTGGCTGCCGCAAGACTACGTCGAGGGACAGTCTCGGAGCTACATCGCCAGTATTACAGAGAGCGACGAACGGAAGTCGCGTCTACTTCAGCACAGGAGCGTATACATCAACACCAGCGTGGTGCAGCGTCGCATACGACGAGGACAGCGGGTCCTGCGTCAGCGAAGGCGATTAAAGGACTTGAACTGAATCTAAAAGGCAAACAGCTGACGGAGTACGTCAATTCCCAGGAGAGAATTTTGCGAGAAGAAAGAGAAGAAAAAGCGACGGTGTGAGTAGAGAGAATTAGAAGGGCAACGTCGGCGTAGAAGAAATAGAATTAGAAGAGAGGCGTCAAGAAAGGGAAGACCTACGCAGGCGTGAAGAAAGAGAAGAACAACGTCGGCGTGACGAGATGGAAGAGAGACGATTAGAGGTTGAGCATCAGTACCAGCTAGCGTTGGCGCGTATCCAAAACAATCAGCATGCGCCACAAGTCATAAGCGACCACAAGGTTCCAAAATTGCCAGCGTTCGTCGACAGGAAGGACCAGATTGACAGTTATCTGGCGAGATTTAAAAGGTTCGCTGAAAGCTCTAACTGGCAACCTCAAGACTGGGCGATTCGACTCAGTGCACTTCTGACGGGACAAGCACTCGAAAGTTTACTTCAAACTGTCGAACGATGACGCCAAAAACTACGACGTCTTGAAAGAGGTGCATTGCTACAGCTTTACAAAGAAGGGCTACCGTAAACGCTTCCGTGAATGCCGGCCTTTGTCAGACGAGACACCAAAGCAATTTGTGGAGCGCCTGTCGTCATACTTACACAAGTGGGTGGAATTATCAGGCGAAGGGAAGTCTTACGATAATAGTCTCCATTACCTGATCGTGAAGAAGCAATTCCTCAATGCCTGTCACAAGGACCTGGCGAACCAATTAGAATTACAAAAGCTGCAGACGCTTAAAGATGTGACCGAGGCTGATGAAAGATATATCATCGCTCACGGGAAGACGCTGGGTCCACCCAAGGCGACGAAACATTTTCAGAAGACTGGAAACCATAGGAACCAGATCCAGGGGAGTCAGACGAGCCAGAGACACACGGACTACACGCCACCTTCCAGGGAAAGGGCATTCAAGAGGCTGTTTCATCTGCAACGCTACAGACCACAGAGCTGCCAACTGTCCTCAAAACAAAAGTAGCGGACAGCAGAGCAATAAGGACAACGCAGCGGCGGGCAACCGACAGAGACGTTTATTCAATCGACGGCAAACCAGTAGCTCTGACCATCAAGTGTGCGGCGGGAGCGTCATTCTTCTGAGTGAGACTGAGCGCACATCTACTCCTGCGGACGTGCAAGAGTGCATGACTGATGGTCAGCTTCTCCTTGCCAACGGGAAATCCATCCCCGTCGCCGCCAGCGGCACTGTGATCGTTCAGAACATGCCTGTTTCCAAGGAACGCGTTGGAAATCATGAAGTGACTGTCTAAAAGACTCAGGCTGCAGTGGGGTCATCGTCAGAGAAGATCTAATCGCTAAAGAACAGTTCACTGGCGATTCTAAATGGACACTCATGGCCGACAGCAAATGTGTGAAAGCGCCAGTTGCGAAGATTCACGTCAGCACACCTTTCTACATAGGCAAAGTAGAAGCGGTTTGCCTGAAGAAGCCGCTATACGATTTGATGACCGGGAACATCGAGGGCGCGAGACGACCCGACGTCCCCGATTCAGAATGGAGTCCTGCCTGAACCCAACGCGTCGAAGTTGCGGAGGAGGATCCCTTGCCATTTCCCAATGGAGACCTTAAAGAGCTGCTAAGGGGAAAATGTGGCTACTCTGGCTCAGCCCTGCCGACCCGAGATCCGGTGCCACGACTGCCCGACACTTCCAAGGAATTCGTCAGCGGACGAAGGCATCGGCGCCATACTGATGCAAGAACACGAAGGGAAAACTATTTCCGGTCAGTTACGCCAGCAAGAAACTCTCGAGGGCTGAGAAAAATTATTCGACCATGGAGAAAGAGTGCCTCGCCATCATACTGATCACAAGCCGCTAACCTACTTGAACTCTGCCAAGTTTGTGAACTGTCACATCATGAGAGGGGCTATGTACTTGCAGAACTTTAACATGCGAGTAGAATCTATTAAAGGATCAGACAATGTTGGTGCGGACTTTCTCAGCAGAGTGTGTGAGTAAAGACTACTGACAGTATCCAGACAAACAGAAATAAGTTTTGATTCTGGACTTTGGTTGCGCATTGAGTCTCAACGTTGTTGAAAGAAATTAAGTAAATTTCTTCTTGTCTATGGGGTTATGTTACGTTTGCGACGCGCACGATAGTACGTGTGAGACGCGCACGATAGATCCGATCGTTTTGTTTTGCAAAGCATTCAATAGAAGAGTGTATTTACCTTTGATTTGATTTTGCTGTTGTTGTTAGAAGAAGCTTGGTATAATGTTGATAATTTTCGTTGGTCAATATTATTGGAGAATTCTCTAGGGTTGCTTGTTTACTATCAATCGAAGCATCTAAATAGATCCACTAGAAGCTGATAAATTCTTTTAGGATGAAGAAAGTTGTATGACGTAAGATAGTGATGACGGAGTTTATTTTAATTGGTTGTAATTGTGTCACGCTGGAATGTTCTAACGTTATCTGGAGTATAGAAAAACTATATAATTGATGCACTGTGTTGGGAAAGTTGAGAAAGTGGAAAAAGCGATTGAGCAATTGTATGCAGTTGTTGATGTACGCCGAAAAAAGTTGGAAAACTTCATACGACGACTCCTGCCTTGTTGCTGAGTGAACAGGTTGCGTGGATAAACGAATCCGAGTTACTGTCATGAACTGGCTAGTCTTAACTCTGCTTGTTGACTATTTAGCCATGTGTAGTCTTTGTAACAGTAGAGAAGTTAGACTATTACACAGCAGCAATTAAATTACACAGCAGACCACACACCGCGAGCCCGACCCACATCGCAGTGACTCAGCACTTGAGCTTTGAATCGGACCGTTTTAACCAATCAGAGCAGGCTCAGTGGGTAGAGCAGTTTTGACTGTGTCAGAGCCTAACACAGTTTGAATCAGTCGTGTGTGAGACGAGGTAGAGTCAACATCTCCACAGCTAGAGAAATCTCTTCACTCATAGACCAGGAAGCAGGACTTAGAATCTCAGAATTCTATTTAGTCAACACGGGCCTGAACTTGTCAAACAGACGAGCAGGCGAGCTATCCCGAGCTATCCCGAGCTATCCTGTGCACCCCACTCCACAGAAACGACTAGTTGGTTGAGGATCCTCTACCGCACAAGACGGAAAGAGCTGCCTTGAAAGACACCCTGTCAGACCCCACAGCGTGGCAAGGGAACCCAACTACACAACTACAAAGGTGTACCAGAAGCTACCTCACAGAAGGACTTCGACCGCACCATAAGAAAGTTAAGTGTACACCCAGAAGTGCACTTAAACTGATCATAACAGGACCACAGTAGTCCAACTCTTCAGAAACTGTAAAACGGACCACAGTAGTCCAAATCTACATGAAATATTATAGCAAGTGCCCGAGGAAGAAAAACAGCGGCCTAGACTATCAGCGATCGAACTATTAGCAGTGACTGAGACTTTTTAAGTTAGATTAGTACTTAGAGAATCTTGTATAGAGTAGAAGAAATAAATGTGTGATTTTAACTGTTATCAAGTGGCTGGACTACATATGATTCATAGCCGTGTGAAAGCTAGTGTGACAGTAATCTTTTACCATTTTTCTATCTATTTCTGTATCCCAACCTTAACACAGAACGAGCTAAACAAATAAATTTATTAAAGTAATTCATAGGGTGACTTACTAGCAGTTCCCACCGAATAAACGTGAGGGTCCATAATTCCATTGTGCAGAGCCCATAAACCCCACGTGACACTTTAATTGGCGAGCCTGCCAGGATATGTGTATAATAGGAATTGGGTATAACCGGACCTAAGTACAATAAAATTAGATAACAGTAGGAGTAGTAGAATAACTTAGAATAGTGTAAGGGTATAACACTGATCAGTTGTGGTGCACTATTCTTTACTTAAAAACTTTTTTGCTTCAATTCTTTTTGTGCCTGTATGTTGCATTGTTCTTTTGCAGGTTTTGCTTAAATAACTGTTGTATGCCATTTGACTCTTGTTGTATTCTATTATTGATTACGAATTGTATGGTCTTTGCATTGTTTTTATTGAATTGCAATATTGCTAGTGTTTTGGTATTCCACGTGATTCAGAGGTTGTTCATAGACACGTTTGGCAATGTCGGACCCAGTGGCCTTGAGATTGCGCTTCAAGGAACTAGGAGAAGCTTTACACTTAGCAGGGGCAGACCTAATTGCGTATATCAATGCAGAGGTAGAGAAACAGGAAGCTAAGGCAGAGAGAGCAGCAGAGAGAGAGGCGAAGAAACTCGAAGCAGAACAGAGAAAAGCAGAACTAGAAGCAGAGCAGAAGAAATTAGAGGCAGAGAGAGAAACGAGGAAATTAGAATTAGAAGCAGAGCAGAAGAAATTAGAAGCAGAACAGAAGAAATTAGAATTAGAAGGAGAACAGAAGAAGGCAGCATTAGCAGCAGAGAGAGAAGCAGAAGTTAGGAAATGGGAGTATGAGCGGGCAGAAAAAGAAAAAGAGAGGGAAGAAAAGGAAAAAGAAAGACAGCATGAGTTAGAGCTAAGAAGATTGGGATCAGGAGCTTCAAGTTCTTCCTCAACCCCTCCCCACTCAGATCAGCTAGAGGTAGCCCCCAACCCTGTACAAGGAATGTCATTTCCACTGGGAACATTCAATGAGAGAGAAGAAGGTCTAGATCTCTATCTGACTAGGTTTGAGCGTCTAGCAACAGAGTACAAACTAGATCCCACTCATTGGTCTTTTAAGCTTAGTCAAGGGCTTAGAGGAAAGGCTTATGACATCTACAGTAAGCTACCGACTGACAGAGTGACTGACTATCACAAAGTAAAAGAGGCACTCCTAACGGGATTCGAACTAACAGGAGAATGCTATCGGCAAAAATTCCGCACCAATCGGAGAGTGAAAGGAGAGAGCTATGCGCAGTTCGCGGATCGGTTGTCCACAACGCTGGATAAGTGGATTAGCCAGTCAGCCACGACTAAGACGTATGATGGACTGACAGAACTGTTAGTATGGGAACAGCTACGGGAAACCATGACCCCCGAGCTGAGAACATTCTCAGTAGAGCAGGGCGCGGAAAGACTAGAAGATCTGGTCAAGGTCGCAGATAGGTACGTGGCCGCACACGGAGAAGCCAAGAGCTTCAGGCGAGACCTAAAGCCTAACGGGAAAGAGGCACAGAAACGAAGCCCTAACCGGGAAGAGCGCACCGCGAATAAGCCGAATAACCCCAGACCTGGGCAGAATAAAGGACCCAACACGGAATTCGGGAAAAGAGGTCCCGCAGAACAGAGACGGTATTGTTCGTTCTGCAACAGAAACAATCACTCCACCGCAGAATGTTTCAAGTTGGCCGCACAACGTAGGGAAGAGCGCGAAAGCCGGCCAGCGCACAGAGTTCTAACTCAAAGTAGCGGTAACAAGCCACACACGATCGGAGATCACCCATCGGTGACAGACACGGTCAAGGTCAACGGAAAAGAAGCGAGCTGTCTGTATGACACAGGTCCATCATACGACGCGATAGTTAGCGAATCTCTTGTATCGCGCGCGGACTTGACAGACAAGACAGTCGACTTACAAGGAGCAGACTTGACGAAACCGACGACTACTTGCCCAATAGCTTGGATAGAAGTAGAGAGTAGGTACGTCACAGGACGAATCCAAGCAGCTGTTTTACAGAAACCCCTGTATGATCTAGTGCTAGGTTGTAGGTATGTGTTCTTAGGCACGCCCCCCAAAACTGTAGAGATAGCTGCAGTGCAAACCAGGGCCCAAGCTAAAACCCAACCACCCCAGCCCGAGTTCGCTCCGAATCCAGGACTCGAAGAGATCAAAACAGCACAGAAAGAAGACACCTCGATAGCGAAGTGCTTCCAGAAGCTACCCAAGGCGCACACACCCCCGCACAAGGGAGACTTCTACATGGAACAGGGAGTTCTACATCGACAAGGAGATGGAGATCACACCCAACTAATACTACCAGCCACCCTTCGAGCCCAAGTACTAGAATTAGGCCACAGCATGCCACTCAGCGGACACATGGGAATTGGAGCCACAGTGCAGAGAATCAGCGCACACTACTATTGGCCAGGAATCACGGAGGATGTCAAGCGCTACGTGAAATCTTGCCACCAATGTCAACGATATTCCCCGCGACATCACACCGTACCAGTTACCTTAGGACCATCAGTAGTAGTCGGCGTGCCATTCCAGCAGGTCTCAGTAGACATAGTAGGACCACTGCCCATGACCAAGAAGCGGAACAGATTTCTACTCACACTCGTCGACGCATGTACGATGTGGTGCGAAGCAGTCCCGTTGCCAGCGATCGACACCAAGAAGATCGCAGATGCACTCATCGCCATCTTTACCAGAGTCGGATTCCCGGACAGCATTAGAACGGACAACGGATCTCAGTTCACCGGCCGCCTGATGCAAGACGTGTTCGAGTTGATACAAGTTCATCACATTCGCACACCACCATACCACCCAGCCAGCAACGGACAAGTAGAAAGACTGAATGGAACCCTTCTCACCATACTCAGGAAAGTCGCAGACGACAATCCAGAAGCGTGGGACACCTACGTGAATGCGGCACTGTTCGCATATAGAGAAACGCCCCATGCAGCCACAGGCTACACCCCGTCAACATTGCTATTCGGCAGACCTCTAGCAGGACCGCTAGAAGCCCTACGCAGAAGTTGGACGGAGGCCAAGATAGACGACACACCAAGAGGTGCCACCAAGTACGTCGCAGACCTGCAGGAAACCCTCAAAGCAACGTGGAAGAAAGCTGGTGAAGCACTGAAGAAGGCAAGAGCCCGTCAGGCGAAGTACTACAACCGCCACGCGAAGGACCGAGAACTGCAAGTCGGCGATCAAGTGCTACTCTTACTTCCAAGTGGAACCAACAAGCTGGACATCGCTTGGAGAGGACCGTACCGGGTGACTGCCAAGAAATCCAAGACAGTCTACCAAGTAGAGGTGAACGGGAGAGCCCGATACCACCACATCAATCTCCTCAAGAAGTATACGGACAGACCAGCGACCCCCAGCACTCACAACTTGTTAGCCATCGCCATCGCGGAAGAAGGAGAAAGCATGGAGACCAATGCAGTAGAGTATCCCCTGCACTCCAAAGAAACCTACAAAGACGTGATACTCAACGGAGACCTAGCCGCTAAACAGCAACAGCAAGTACGACAGGTCATTCGCCAACATCAGACTGTGCTCACAGACCGACCAGGGAGGACAGACCTCGTCGAAGTAACCTTAACGGTGACCGACCCAACACCCGTCCGCCAGAAGCTCTACCCGATGCCACTGTCTCAGCAGCGAGCCATCAAGGAAGAGATAGACACCTTACTGGCAGCCGGAATCATCTCAGAGTCTACTTCACCCTACAGCGCAGGCACGGTATTGTTGCGAAAACCCAACGGAGAGCATCGACTGTGCATCGACTTCAGACTCCTGAATGCGGTAACGCAGTTCCAGCCAGAGCCACTCCCGGACCAGACAGACCTATTTGCCAAGCTACAGCGAGCGAAGTACTTCTCACGCATCGACCTCAGCAAAGGATACTATCAGATACCAGTACAACCACAAGTCCGAAAGTACCTAGCTTTCAGCACTATGGAAGGACACTTCGAATTCAACGTGCTTCCATTCGGACTCCACAACGCACCCAGCATCTTCAGCGCAATGATGCGGAAACTCCTGGCACCCCTGAGCAGCGAGCACCTACACTCGTTTATGGACGACATCCTCATCGCAACACCTACGTGGGAGGAACATGTCACGCTCCTACAACAACTCCTCGCCCGCCTCAGAGACACGGGATTGACGGCCAGACCCACCAAATGTCAGATTGGATTCACAGAACTAGAATTTCTGGGACACACCATCAGTCAAGGAAGCCTGCGACCGGTAGAAAAGACAGTGAAACGCCTACTCGACGCTCCTAGGCCCAAGACCAAGAAGGAAGTGCAGTCGTTTCTAGGACTCTGCGGCTTCTACCAGAAATTCATCCCCAACTACAACAGCATCGCCGTCCCACTGACAAATGGAACCCGGAAAATCGCCCCGGACAAAGTAGTTTGGACAGCGGAATGTGAGACAGCCTTCCAAACACTCGAGGACAGAATGACATCGGCGCCAGTACTCCACCTACCCGATTTGACTCAGCCATTCGTTCTTCGCACCGACGCAAGCGACTTAGGCCTCGGAGCAGTACTGCTACAGCGCGACCCCAAGAATGCAGAGACGCTATTCCCTGTCGCCTACGCCAGCAGAAAATTGAGACCCGCCGAGACCCACTACGCCACGTCGGAGAAAGAATGTCTTGGACTAGTCTGGGCCATACAGAAATTCCAACTCTACCTGTATGGGACCCACTTCACAGTTCAGGTGGACCACCAACCACTATCGTTCCTGGCAGCCTCCAAATCCTTGAACTCTCGCCTGATGCGATGGGCACTCACCCTTCAAGCATACTCATTCCAAATCGAGTACATCCCCGGCAAAGAGAACCACGGAGCCGACTACCTCAGTCGCCATCTCGTGGAGGACACAGCAGCTGTCGCCCACCCATCACAACTAAGGGCCACAGCACCAGAATTCGTCCCCGTCCAGTAAAACCCTGTCACTAGTGTCCATAGCTACCTGGCACAGCATTGCAGCTCAGGTAGAGCAACTTAATTAGTTTGTAAATAGGACCCGAGGATAGTGCAGTGTTAAACTAGGCTCTGTAGTAGAAAAAGGTCGAATCCAGTAGTCATCGCCTTTTTTCAGTTGAGGGAGCCTGTCATGAACTGGCTAGTCTTAACTCTGCTTGTTGACTATTTAGCCATGTGTAGTCTTTGTAACAGTAGAGAAGTTAGACTATTACACAGCAGCAATTAAATTACACAGCAGACCACACACCGCGAGCCCGACCCACATCGCAGTGACTCAGCACTTGAGCTTTGAATCGGACCGTTTTAACCAATCAGAGCAGGCTCAGTGGGTAGAGCAGTTTTGACTGTGTCAGAGCCTAACACAGTTTGAATCAGTCGTGTGTGAGACGAGGTAGAGTCAACATCTCCACAGCTAGAGAAATCTCTTCACTCATAGACCAGGAAGCAGGACTTAGAATCTCAGAATTCTATTTAGTCAACACGGGCCTGAACTTGTCAAACAGACGAGCAGGCGAGCTATCCCGAGCTATCCCGAGCTATCCTGTGCACCCCACTCCACAGAAACGACTAGTTGGTTGAGGATCCTCTACCGCACAAGACGGAAAGAGCTGCCTTGAAAGACACCCTGTCAGACCCCACAGCGTGGCAAGGGAACCCAACTACACAACTACAAAGGTGTACCAGAAGCTACCTCACAGAAGGACTTCGACCGCACCATAAGAAAGTTAAGTGTACACCCAGAAGTGCACTTAAACTGATCATAACAGGACCACAGTAGTCCAACTCTTCAGAAACTGTAAAACGGACCACAGTAGTCCAAATCTACATGAATATTATAGCAAGTGCCCGAGGAAGAAAAACAGCGGCCTAGACTATCAGCGATCGAACTATTAGCAGTGACTGAGACTTTTTAAGTTAGATTAGTACTTAGAGAATCTTGTATAGAGTAGAAGAAATAAATGTGTGATTTTAACTGTTATCAAGTGGCTGGACTACATATGATTCATAGCCGTGTGAAAGCTAGTGTGACAGTAATCTTTTACCATTTTTCTATCTATTTCTGTATCCCAACCTTAACACAGAACGAGCTAAACAAATAAATTTATTAAAGTAATTCATAGGGTGACTTACTAGCAGTTCCCACCGAATAAACGTGAGGGTCCATAATTCCATTGTGCAGAGCCCATAAACCCCACGTGACAGTTACACTTATCAGGATTCAAGCATCGGGGCTGAATCAACTACTGATATTTTTTTAAAAAAAAGTGTAACAGACATGAATGCAATAATATTCGGGAACACAAAAACACACTCTTTCCGTAGTTAACATGGTACTAAAAATACTTTTGAAAAGACTAAATGAAATACTGTAACTAAAACTGATAGATCTACACATACTAAATATGACTGAAGCTTAGCAGTCAACCAACACAGAGCAAGATTGCTGAAGCAGACATCCCCTGTTCCGCCGAAGCAGGTCGTCTCATGGCACCCCGGAAAACAGGAAAACAACAACATCAAAAACTAAAACGCCAACAGCAATACCAACAACCCTTTAAGCCACACTTACCAACTGACTAATGACCATTTGGAGTTTCTGTTTCAACTTTTTCTGGTTTTCTGTGGCCTGAAACAGCGCACTTGTACCGCTCTCCAGCTTGCGGCAGACGTCTGCCAGTTTCTGAAACCATGGCAATGCAACGGTGAAGAAAATGCAATTGTCTATATCAATATGATCTAAGATTTTCCAGCCTATTGGACTGTGTTTTTTTTTTTTACCAACCTGCCTACGTGGTGTAGTTGTTTCTTAAACAGAACAGGAAGTGGCAAATAATCTACAATAGGTAAAAATTTAATAATTAATTGTATTACATTATTCGTCATGCATGTGTGAATCCGACAACACGAAAGACGGGATGTTTTCGGGAAACTTTAAGATTACAGAGTAATTTTAAGTAAAAACACTTTAAAACCTGCATGGGATTTTGTTTTTGTTTTTTTAAATTTTGTGTTTAATTTTTTTTATTTACTTTTTTTGGGGGGGATGGGGGATGGGTTGGTAAGGGGAGGGAGAAAGGGGGGTGAGTACGAAATTGACTGACAAGGTTTACGGAATTCGTTTACAACCCCCGAAAGCAACACGAAATTCGCTTTGAGAGACGTATTTGGCTCTGTAGTGTACGCGCAAAATACAGTGAACTTCGGATATAGTAAAGTGCCCTGGGACCAAATAAATCTTTAGTATAACCGAATATTTAATATAACCGAAAATCCGTTTACAGTAAAGTTTTTAAAGTTTACTTTACTATAACCGATACTTCGTTTATAATACAGTTTTAGAGGGTTAATTTAGCATAACCAAAACTTTGTTTTTGTTTTAATTTAACGTTTACTAATCCGACACTCTCATTATAAAGAGACAGAAAACGCTGGTCTAAAGTGTATGTGGGTGCACAGGGCCGGATCAATCCATTTTCGAGGGAGTGGGTGGGGTGGGGTGCTAGTCTAGTTCTTTTTAAAATGTATGGTACAGAGTGGTGAAACACCACAAGTAAAACTCGTGGCGCAGTGGATAAGTCACCGGTTTCCTATGCCGAAGGTCGCGGGTTCGATTGCCGCAAGGGGCGAACGTATGTGACTTAGGTACGAGACTATTGAGGTCACCGAGGGTTTTCTCCGGGCACTCCGGTTTCCTCCCTCCCTTCAATAATGGTACAGGATGCAGTCAATATAAAAATTTCAAAAATAAAAATTCGATTTTCTTCCGTCTTCTAATAGCGATCTCCCTGCCTGTACACCACCTGTTTGAGTGATGTATGTGTATTTGGTGTGTGTGAGGGTAAAATGAAACAGGTGAGCGTGTATGTTGGTATAGATCGCCGCGCTTTGAGCCTTGGGGAAAGGCGCGTACATAGCATAGCATCCTGTCCTGTCCTGTAACTAACTGCCTTACATAACGTATTTCCAGTTGAACAAAAACTTCCATCTTCTACTTTCTTTATTTTATTTATTTACTATTTTTGTTGTTGTTGCCAAGGGGTGGGGGTGGGGGATGCTGCAGCACTCCTAGCACCCCCCCCCCTCTACCCCCTGGATCCGGCCCTGGTGCAAGTAAAGAAGAAGAAAAGCAAAACAAATCAGTGAACAAAATAATGACTTCTCGAATTTCCATCTTTTACCAGGATTTCTGCAGACTGTAATCGTCTGTGTGTCTATTTGTCTGTGTGTTCACGTAACTCAACATCGTTCTAAATTGAGCTGACATTTGGCGCGTTATATACATGTACATTGGAATTGGATCCCATTAATTGATTAGATTCACATAGTTGAACAGTTAAAATAAGACAGTGCAAATCGAACGAATCGCTTTCGTTATTAAATATGTTAATTTAGATTAATATTTCTGTGTTGGTTTGTTGTCCCTTGCTGAATTCCACACGAAAACTATGTTTTCCCATTTTAAAAAACACCCCCACCCTCCCCAGCTCCAGCCCCACACCCCCGGACAGCCGTCTATAAGTCGTCGTGGAGACGTTTGTCTTACCAGAGTTGCCAAGAACAAAATTCAAAGTATTTATTTGAGTGGTTGGACAGGCAAGCTCTCTCTCTCTCTCTCTCTCTCTCTCTCTCTCTCTCTCTCTCTCTCTCTCTCTTTGTCGAACATGGCCTTTTCAAAGTTTAGATTTTCTTCTTCTTTGTGTTTCCCTTCCCCCCCCCAACCCCCCAATGGGTATTACCTATTGCTATCGTAATTACAGGTAAATAGCAATTACGTTACTTGAGTGAACATTATGAATATGCACTCATCGTCAAGATCTATTGTTTCTGGACACAGCCACATGATAACAAGTGATATTTCACGAAAGTGAAAAGGTCCTTTTAGCCTTTTGTATGAAGCCACCAGAAATCCACGGGAAATAGCTGTAAAAGATACTTTTTTTAAATGAACACTTGCAGTAGGTCCATTGTCCATTATTGGATTCCATTATGCTCACATATGTTGATTGATTATTTTTGTTTATTAACTCGGGTATTATAAACTCTTCAAGAATACCTCTCTTATAACCCAGTTTGTGTATATTGATTGAAATGTTACAATATTATTTGTTTATGTACGTGTGTGTAAGTTCACGTGTGTGTGAGTGTGTGTGTGAGAGAGATTGAGAGAGAGAGAGAGAGAGGGTAAGAGAAAGAGAGAGAGAGAGAGAGAGAGAGAGAGAGAGAGAGAGAGAGAGTTCATTACCGATAAGAGATAACATGTGAGCCTTCGTGTCCTAATTATTTCAAACCAACCCTTTAATCGGAAGGATAAATCGTCATTGTGGAAAAACAAAAAGCTCACAAAATTAAAGCAAACAAAGACATGGACAAAACCTAAACAATATGGTGGATTTAAAAAAAAGATGGTTTATCTTGCAAAGCCATGCAACAGCTTAGGAATAAATCTCTTCTTTACTTCTCATTTGAAAGTGCAGTCCAGTCAAAACGTTGGTTTCCCAGTTCTCCATTGATTTGGATTCATCTCAGTACAAAAGGTATAATTATAATGTGTTCAACTTATAACACCCTTATTTAGTCATAAACGCATTTCATCATGTATAGCGAAAGTGAAGTCTAATTTGCTTTGTAAGTTTCTAAGCTAGGTACTCTTTTTCTGCCAAACAGTTAAATCTCTCCTTCAGTTTTTCACTCTCCTTCATAATCACTGTTACTGTTGATGCAAAAATTCCAAATTGTTCAGCAATTTCTTTTTTTTTTTCATCTTTTCATCTTCAAGTGCGTGAATTAGATCTATTTTAGGCTTCAGGGTAAGCGTGACGTGACGATGTTGCGTCATTATGAACGTCAGTAACTCTCATGAAACTTTAATACAGTAATCTCCCTTGAAACTTTATTATAAGCGGCAGCAAAACTCGCCAGGGGCCTTAGAAAACACTTTATTATAAGCGGACTTTACTATATTTTTTTATTATATCCGATTTTTAAAAACAGAGACAAAGAAGAGTTTTGGTCGGGACCAAGACTGGACTTTACTAAAACCGAATATTTACTTTATCCGGCCTTTATTATATCCGGAGTTCACTGTAGTTGAAGCATTAATGCATCACATTGTAGGCAGTGGTTCCAAGCTAACTCAGGTAGCTGCGCTTTATTGTTGCACTTCTATGCTTGCTTTGATCACTTCATGCTACAAATGTGAAAACTGTTTCGAATGGACCATGGTGATGACTTAAATCGTTTCTGAAACAGGGTTTTAAAAAAATTAGCAATGTATATTTTGTAAAAATTAATTTAAACAAGCCTTTGTAGCAGACGAAGGGCGGATTATCACATGCAGGTTTTCTCTGTGTATAATCAACAACGATCGCTTGCAGTGTTTTCTTGCATTGGTTTGACTGAAGTTGCTACATGTACGTGTAACATGGCTTATGTTAAAATTACCAAGACTGCACACACGTTTTCTACGAGGCGCCCTTTGAGTAACATTGCTATAAAAAACATTCTACGCATTTAATGCTTTATATGTACATACAGTGCATTCTATGGGTATATAATTCATTCTATATACCTACAATACACTATATGCAAATACAATCTATTCTGTAAGGCCAACCCAAACAAAAAATGTCTGTTTAAGGTAACATAGGGAAAGAAAATAGGGTCGGTAGGTAGATCTTTCTTTTTTCTTCTTTATTTTTTATTTTTAACCTAATCCTTTTTTACTCATGGTGTTTCACCGAGTTCATTTCTTGGCGTTTTCTTCTTTTTTTTTCCAGACGATCCACACAAAAAAAGTTTAGGTTTGGGCAAATAAATTAGGGTCGGTTGGGATATCGTAAACAGACTTCTTTTTGTGTGTGTGCCTAATATAGAATTGAATCCAAGAACTGTCACATAAGGGCAATTGTCGGTATTTGGTATACATGTCTGTATTATAGAATAGATTTATATATTATATAATAGATTTCTATATTATACAATGTATTTCTATATTACAGAATTTATTTCCGTATTTTAAAGTTTATTTCTATATTATAGAATAGTTTTGCTTTTATTTTATAGAATATACTACTACTACTACTACTACTACTACTACTACTACTACTACTACTACTACTACTACTACTACTACTACTACTACTAATAAAAAATTGCATTTATACAACGCATTTATCATTAGAATAACAACTCAATGCGCTTACACACATCATTCGTACGCATCATCACAATACTCGCGCTACATCATGTACAGCATAATTCAGAAGGTATTATTACTGTTCATACTATTTACACAGAAAACGCCTTGCGGAACAAGTGCGTTTTTAAGCGGCTCTTGAAGGAAACAAGATCTGTACAATGTCTTAAACCGGCCAGCAGTGCATTTCAAACCTTGGGGCTTGAAAACTAAAAGAACGCTCGCCAATTGTTTTAAGCCGATCCTTGGGCGTTTTCAAACGTTTTTCATCTGATGAGCGCAAAGAACGAGTTGTAGTGTAAGTAGTGAGTACCTCAGACAGTAATGGTATATTTCTATAATTTATAGAATTTATGCGAATATTATAGAATTTATTTCTATATTATCCTATCCTATCCCGTAACTCGAAGGTCGTAGGGGCACCACAGCTGATCGTTTAACCAGCATACTCCATCTTTCCCTGTCCTTAGCAACCCTGATTGTTTCGCTCAGTGTCAAACCAGTCCATTCTCGAATGTTGTCCTCCCACCTCTTTTTCAGTCTCGCTGTTCTTCTACCTCCTAGCACTGTGCCTTGCAGTATGGTCTTTGCAAGACCTGATGATCTGGTGACATGGCCATATCATCGGAGTTTCCGTTTTTTCACCACTGTGAGCAGGTCATCGTGTTGTCCAATGGCTTGTGTGATGGTCTGTCGAACTTCGTCGTTGGTGATGTGCTGGGTATAGGAAATGCCCAGAAGTCTTCTGTAGCACCTCATCTCCATGCTTTGTATTCTTCATTGTAGATCTGCTTGTAGGGTCCATGTTTCGCAAGCGTATAGGAAGATGGAGATGACAAGGGAGCGCAACAGTCTTATCTTGGAATGTAGACTGATGGTCCTGTCTTTCCAAATTGGCTTCAACCTCGCCAGGGCAGCAGTTGTTTGTGCGATCCTGGAGAGGACTTCCTGTCGGGGACCCACTGTCTGATACAATGGCTTCTAAATATTTGAAACTATGCACAGTGTTGAGGGATTGGCCTTGGACTTTGATGTCCGTGTTGATGCCATTGGTGTTGTTGGTCATTATTTTGGACTTCTCTGCACTTATTTCCATTCCAAAGGCTCTGGAGGTGGTGTTAAGCCTATGTACCAGCAGTTCAAGTTCTTCTTCCTCTCCAGCCAATCCATCAATGTCATCCGCAAAACGAAGGTTGGAGATTGCTCTTCGCCCTATGGTGACTGTGCCTTCGTGATCTGCCAGGGCATCTGACATGATGCGCCCTAGAAAGATGTTGAAGAGTGTTGGAGAGAGTAGGCATCCCTGACGCACACCGATTGTTGTTGTACACCAGTTTCCGATGGCGCTGTTGTGGAGGACTGCACTGGTAGCCTTGTCATACAGGCTTTTGATGACTTCAATAATTTTAGGGCTGATGTACATTCTCATGGTTGCCCACAGAGCTGCATGCCACACTCGGTCAAACACCTTTTTGAAGTCTACGAACACATGATATAGATGTTGTTGGTGCTGTAGGTATTTCTCGCAGATTATTCTGAGGTTGAAAATATGTTCACTGGTACTTCGCCCTGCCCTGAATCCTGCTTGTTCTTCAGCTATGATTTGCTAGCTTGGGGTTTCAACCTGTTGAGTATTATTTTCAGGAGGACCTTGCTGGAATGGCTGATGAGGCTGATGGTGCGGTAAATTTCACATTTCTGAAGGTTACCTTTTTGGGAAGAGTGATGACACGCGACTGGGTCCATGGTGTAGGCCACTCCCCACTCTGCCAGATCTTGTTACAGATAATGGTGAGTGCGTCAATCGTCGCTTCTCCTCCTGCTTGAAGCAGTTCCGCTGGTATGTTGTCCACTCCAGCTGACTTCCCTTTCTTCAGCGATTGCACTGCTGCCTCAACTTCTCGGAGAATGGGGAGGATTTCTTCTTCTCTGTTCTCTGGACATGCTAGAACTGATGGGTCTCCATTTGGTGTGTGGTTGTAAAGGTCAGAGCAATACTCTGTCCATCTGTCCAAGACTTTTTGTTCTTCTGTAAGGCAAATGCCAGACTTGCTTCGGATCGTGGAGACCTTGGGCTGTTTAACACTGGTCAGCCGCTTCACAGTCTGGTAGGCCTTCTTGCTGTTGTTCTTGTTCAGACTGTTCTCTATTTTCAGACTGTTCTATATTATAGTATATATATATATATATATATATATATATATATATATATATATATATATATATATATATATATATATATATATATATATATAATAGAATAGATTTCTAAGATTAAATGCTATGCAAAAACGAGGCTGGTCAATGGAAAACAATCAAAAACACGCTTGAGAATCTTTTCCTAACATGAAAATTTGAGGTCAATGCTGTCAGGGAGTTGTTCCACATAACATAGTCTCGTATAACATAGAATAAAATTGTACAATTATAGTACTAAATTCTATAATATAGAAATCTATTTTATAAGTATAGAAATCTATTCTATAATACTGAAATAAATTCGAAAATATAGAATAAAATCTATATTATACAAATTCATTCCATGTACAATTACACTAATGTTCTCGGATTAAATTCTATAGTATAGAATAGATTGTATGTGCATAGAATGTATTGTAAGTAAGCCTATATTGAATGAATCATACGCATATAGAATGCATTATATGTACATAGAATGCATTATAAACATTGAATGTTATTCACAGCATTTTTACTCATACGGCGTTCCATAGTTATCTGTTCAAACATGTATTGTTTGATTCGTGCGTGACGGTGGCTTTAGTATTCGCAGAAGATGGAGGAATCATACACCTCCTTTTTATTTGGGCCACCTTTTTGGAATCAACGGTGCCATCATCATCGTCGTCATCATCATCATCATAATCATCACCAGCATTATCACCAACTTCGTCATCGTGGCGATCATCGTCCACGTCATCATTTTCGCCGTCGCAGTCATACTCGTCGTCTGCATCCCGCATCATCATTACCATCACCATCTTCCCCACTCTCAACACTATCATTATCATCATCCTTATCGTCATCGTCGTTACCTTGTGCAAGTTCATTATGTTCTGGTCGCTTTCTTCCAGCTCCTGGAACTCATCCACGATCACCTGGATGGCGTTGTTGAACAACTCCATCCCACTTTGGATCGCTGCAGCACAGTGTTCGTTCGTGCGCTAGTTCGCTTACAGTCAAATACCACTTATTTTACTAGCCCCCCCCCCCCCCCCCCCCCTTGCTGATATTCGACAGTGTTGCAAAAGATAGGCTATAATCAAAGATCTTGATCCATCGATGTGGACACTGCATCCCATTAGACAATAGGAGCTTTCTCCGATGGCTAGGTTTTATCTATTTTCATCAAAACGTTTTACCGAATCATATCAAGATACCAATTTTATTAGACCTACTTTCCATTAAGCAGACCTACCGATTCTCATAAGATTTATCCGGTCACACGCTGCAAAACGTTGTACAATAAGCTTGCAATAAAATCTCAAGCGAATCCATCGTAGACTCAGAGGATTAGAACATGGTCTAATTCCTGCGATGAAAGTCCGGACCAATCAGAACGTGCTGTGGCGTCCTTGACATCGCGACTGAAGAAAATGGCCGACACCACAACACAAAGACGAAAGGTTGTCATCGGATCAAAGAGCAGATAAGTACCGAGTGTCTCCATCCTCCCGATCCATGACCCTACCACCCATCGACAGAAGTTTCCGCCTCACCTGCTACTAAAACTGCTAAATTTGGCAAACTTATCTTCTCTCTCACTCTCCGAACTGCTCGAAATCAAATTGTTGGCCATAGCTTTTACAACATGTAGCCCACGTAGCAACAAAGGAGAGTTCTTAGATTTATGTCCCCGGACACCGAAGCGTATAGTGGCAAGGGAGAGCACTACAGGAACCAAGGAAAGCGACCCATGAGCGAGCCGCAGCGAAAATCAACTTCTGCCCCTGTTGTATGGAATTAATTTTAGCGTGTGACCGATTGCTTCGTGCGATCAGTCCTGAGGTTAAATCGCATGGAACAAATTGTATGATTTATTCGGTAGGTCTGACCGGGGCTTAAAGCTAGCGATACACGGTAAGACTAGATCTTATGATACCCGCATATGCCGCTGCAGATCTGATGTCTTTGCTGATACACGGTATGTATGAGTCATAAGCCTGTCGGTAAAGGCATCTCGTAGTCTACGGCTAACTAGATCTAAATAGTTGCAAAAGCAATTGTTGTTAGCGCGTAATAAATTGATGACGCTTGTTTTTCAAAACGTCATTACATTTTTTTAAAAGTAATATTAATATGCATTGCACAAATATATGATTCTTTATTTTCATATCGTTCATTGACATGAGTCACACGACAACAAAAATCACACTGTCGGCTGCACTTACGATCCAGCAAAATATTTAGCAGGCTTCATGAAACCGCGCCTGTATTGATGAAAGTGCGCGGTTTCTGGTCCCTTGGTCTTTGTAGACCTGCAATGATGTGTCCCATAAGCAGCTATGTTCATGGTACAACTCAATCAAAATTCCTGTTTGGTGCTTCGACAGGTCTGCCATTTTTCAGTTTGTAGGTCGCGGTTTGACCTTCACCTCGGAGTTCAATCAAATAGCTGTTTTGATTGGCTGTCTGACCTCCACTGTCGTATCGCGCCGTGAAAAAATAGAACATGCTCTATCGATAAGACTTGAGGACAATTCCTACCGATCCGGGAATTTCCGTAGTCATATGCGGGGATCATATGATCTAGTCTTACCGTGTATCGCCGCCTTTAGACAGTCTTCGCTGCAATCATTTCGTCTTAAAGAGAAAAAAAAATCAATTTCAGATTAAGATGCAGAGCTAGCAGCAGCTGAGTGTTTTAAACTTCTACAATACAAAAAACCTGCGCTGCCCTACCAAAACACTTTACGATACTCATGGGCAAATTGTGAGTGCGTATGTATGTGTGTAAGCGCGCGCGTGCGTGCGTGAGAGCATGCATACGTGTGTGTGTGTGGGTGAGAGAGGGTGACAGGACTCCAATTGTTATACTTTTTTTTATCTTTTATAAGAAGCAGAAAAAGAAAATGGTGTATACCTCTTTACACCTTGATAACAGAGACTTGTGTATCATTATTTAACGTCTTACTGAAGTTGACGGCTTCCTTTTCAGAGGTCATCTGGACACATAGCCAAAGAATGTTGTTGAGCTTCTGGATTGCCCAGTCCAGCTTGCTTCTGCTCCTCATCAGTTGTCCGGCTGACAGACACAATGGGTGGAACACAGGTTACGCAGGATATGATTGTTTTAACGCAGGATAATATTATAGACAGACAAGTGGACCTAAAAACAAAACTAGAATATGACTCATATGCTCCTTATGGAACTCGCAATATTTAACATATGTCCATTAAAAAAATAAAAAACAAAAACGATGGCATTCAAATGCAAAGTAATGCCGACTTGATCTGTCTATGATCTTGAGATGATCTTGACCTCCTGCTCCAAATACACCTATGTACGATCAAATAAACTACACCAAAAGTTGTATTATGCCAAAAAAATGACCTTCAGTGGCCTTGACCTTGGGATGACATTGATTTTCACGTTACCTCTCATGCTCATGTATGATCAAATAACCCAATATTGTTGCATACTACTGGAGAAGGCGTAGTCGCAGCCTGTGGCGCGCCCAAACCCAACCTACCTAAGATTATTTGTGAATTTTTTAAATTCTGCTGGGGGAGCAAACCGGAGTACCCGGAGAAAATCCCAGAGAAGTTGCCCGAGTCGAAAGTAAATATTTGGAGAAACATAACGCCCAGATGCTGGATCGAACCCACACCTGACAGGCGCCATTGGTTTCGAACTTGTGGACAAGGCAAATTAGTCCCGCCTTAGCCCACTTGGCCACAACGCTCGCTCACGTTGTATTCAATTAACGTTAGGGACGAGTCATCATGTCCGCCATCTTTATGCGGTGCATACTGATAACATGAGCACACAAGATTGCTGGCTCGTACGTAGTGCCATCATGTGTTACATTCTCTGCAGGTCAGTGCAACGAACTGCCAGCAGGCAATTTAAACTGCTCCCCCAAATGCAGAAGACGTAGGACCGGGCTTGGATAACATAATATGTCGTGTCGTCTTGTCCTGCGTAATCCAAGGGCTTGAACACTCGCCCAAGGATCTCCCCATTGCAGGAACCATCCCGAGACCAGACGGACATCAAAGGAATAAACTCTCTTTCGACGTTTAACTGGGAACAATCGGTTCCAAACCGGACCAGTTCCCTTTTCCCCTCCCTCCCTCCCCCCCCCCCCCTTCCGTAAATTCCATATTCCTCCCTTCCCGCTTCCACCCTTCCCTACCCCCTCAGCCACAGATGAAGCACGCACGCTCACGAGCGAATGTATCACAAACACACAGACACACACACACACACACACACACACACACACACACACACGCACAGACACACACACACACAGCACTCACTTTTGTGAATTTCCTTGTCTTCTAGAGTCTCTAGCTCTTGGATCTGACTGAAAAAGAGACCCCCTCCTTCAGTTAAAACATAATTCATGCGACCATTACAGAAGCGCAGGGCAGTTAAATTTGCCACCTTCAAAATATAAAGCAGTGGATGTAACCACATCGGTTCAATGTTGCCTGGCCGATTGTGACTGAAGACTTTTCTCACACGATCGATCGCTTTTCACTAATGACTCAGTATACTGTCGGTCACTTCCCCCCGTGTCGCTGCAGCAGCACGTTAAAGAAATGGTTCCAACGCGCTCACGGCAGACCCCAACAACCACACATACATGTAGGACGATTGAGGTGGCTCAGGTTTTCAAGCCCTTGACACTGCGCTTGATGCAGTGGACGTCTTGAGAAGAACTGAGTAAGATGAGGATTTCTGTCAGCGCCTTAAGCAACTCTTTGAACTGGCAAGTGCGCTATGCAATAACGAATTTTAATGGGAACATACTCGTAATACAGTAAGTCTGGCATTCTCAAAACAAGTGCGGAGAATGACGACGCCACTCGCACTAATGTATGTTTTATCCTATCCATTATATAAACCCCTTTACCGTACACCAATCTTTACTAATACATTATCACTTATCATACTATACAGCCACAGGAGCCCGTATCTGGATGTGAGAAAAAGCCTAGCAGCTACTACGCGCTTGGATGGGTGACCGTGCCTGGAAATCCAACCACCAAACGACACACAAAGATTGAAACAAGCACACGACCCACCCCAGACCACCCAGCTGTGAATGGGTCTGGATGGGTTCAGAACCGGGGAAGGCAAAACAGCGAGGGAAAGGAGATAGCCCCCCCCTCCCCACCCCTTCATCCCGCCAACTACCCTTTTCCCTCCCCTCATTAAGCTGGCCTAGATAAAAGGGAGGTTCCAAACACTTCCTTTCCCAACGGTCGAAAGGTTACGGTTTCACCTTTACTTTTTGCTACTGTGCGCGTCGCTCATTTTCCCCACGTCGGACGCCTAGTAAAGCACTGCCAGGGAGAGGGAGAGAGAGAGAGAGAGAGAGAGAGAGAGAGAGAGAGAGAGAGAGAGAGAGAGAGAGAGAGAGGCTTCGTGTGTTAGGAAGGGAGACAACTGGCCTGCTTTTCCTATCTAATAATTCTTTCTCGCTCTCTATCGTGTAGCCGTCTAAGCCGTGGTAGATGTTCAAGCTGCGGGCAAGGCTCTGCGTCTGCTTGTAAGCCTGCTGGAACTGCATCGTGAACTGTCTGCCCACACACACACAACCACGTGGCTATTAGACCGTTCTGTGTCCAGCATAAGGCCATTGACAGCATCAGTAGGATTCTCGCTAGCAAAGCGGTAGCCATGGAATGGATGAACATTGAGGTTTAACGTCTACACCCACCGTTAACGATATGGCAGACGAGGATAGTCTAATCATCCCAGGTAAAAGAGGGGTATGGACCTAAATCAACACTGACCCACCAGAGCAATCACACTGCCATTTTTATTTCACTCACCGCGTGATTTGAACCTGGGTCATTGGTGTAGCCATATATCCTCGATTGCACATGCACAGCGGCAACTGTCACAGATCCACTACCGCTGCGCTATCGACGATCCATTCTACCTGGGGCCATATTCAGGAAGCTTCCGATGAGGGTTTTATCGGTCCGATAAACAGGAAGCTTCCGATAACCCTCTATCGTGGAATTCATCAACCATCGATAGGCACTATCGGTGGCACTTTCGTAAGATAAACTTTGATTTCAAGATGCAGTATTATTCTTATAATTATGCTAAAGTGGATGGAGAAACTTAATTTATTTCTTGTCACAATCGCAATTTTATCCACTGTTGTGTTCCTATCCTATCCTATCATATCCCGTAACTCGAAGGTCGTTGGGGCACCACAGATGATCGTTTAAACAGCGTACTCCATCTTTCTCTGTCCTCAGTAGCTCTCATGGCTTCGCTCAGTGTCAAGCCAGTCCATTCTCGAATGTTGTCCTCCCAAATCATTTTCGGTCTCCCTCTTCTTCTGCACCGTGCCTTGTAGGAGTGTATTTGCAAGGCTTGATGCTCTGGTGACGTGGCCATACCATTGGAGTTTCCGTTTCTTCACCACTGTGAGCATGTCATCGTGTTGTCCAATGGCTTGTGCGATGGTCTGTCGGATTTCGTTGTTGGTGATGTGCCGGGTATGGGAAATGCCCAGAAGTCTTCTGTAGCACCTCGTCTCTATGCTTCTTCGTTGTAGATCTGTTGTGAGGGTCCGTGTTTCGCAAGCGTAAAAGGAAGAGGGAGATGACAAGGGAGCGCAGCAGCTTTACCTTGGAATGTAGACTGATGGTCCTGTCTTTCCAAATGGGCTTCAATCTCGTCAGGGCAGCTGTTGTTTGTGCGATACTGGAGAGGACTTCCTGTTGGTACCCATTATCTGATACAATGGCTCCTAAATATTTAAAGCTATGCAGAGTTTCCGTTTCTTCACCACTGTGAGCAGGTCATCGTGTTGTCCAATGGCTTGTGTGATTGTCTGTCGGACTTTGTCGTTGGTGATGTACTGGGTATAGGAAATGCCCAGAAGTCTTCTGTAGCACTTCATCTCCATGCCTTGTATTCTTCGTTGTAGGACTGCTATGAAAGTCCATGTTTCGCAAGCGTATAGGAAGATGGAGATGACAAGGGTTTAGGAAATGCCCAGAAGTCTTCCGTAGCACTTCATCTCCATGCTTTGTATTCTTCGTTGTAGGACTGCTGTGAAAGTCCACGTTTCGCAAGAGTATAGGAAGATGGAGATGACAAGGGAGCGCAGCAGCCTTACCTTGGAGTGCAGACTGATGGTCCTGTCTTTCCAATCGGGCTTCAACTTTGTCAGGGCAGCAGTTGTTTGTGCACAGAGGACTTTATGTGTGTGGGTGTGATAGTAAACAGAGAGGTTTGCACGCACACTTATTTATGATCTAGGAGTCAAACATATTCTGCATTCAGTTAGCTAGTATAAACAGGTACACCCATTCAAAATATCCATCCGTTACATCCTGATACAATGGCTTCTAAATATTTGAAGCTATGCACCGTGTTGAGGGATTGGCCTTGGACTTTAATGTCCATGGTGTTGTTGGTCATCATTTTGGTCTTCTCTGCACTTATTTCCATTCCTTAGGCTCTGGAGGTGGTGTCAAGCCTCTGTACCAGCTGTTCAAGTTCTTGTTCCTCTCCAGCCAATCCATAAATGTCATCCGCAAGAGGTTGGAGATTGCTCTACCCCCTATGCTGCCTGTGTCTTCGTGATCTTCAAGGTCATCTGACATGATGCGCTCTAGGAAGATATTAAAGGAGTGTTGGAGAAAGTAGGCATCCTTGACACACACCGATTGTTGTTCTAAACCAGTTTGCGATGGCGCTATTGTGGAGGACTGCACAGTAGCCTTGTCAAACAGGCTTCTAATGACTTCAATAATGTTAGGGCTGATATTGTACACTCTCATGGTTGCCCACAGAGCTGCATAGTAGTAATAAATCAACAGAACACAGTTCCCTCCCTCGTCTCTTATTCGTTAGCAAGTGTCTGATTTTATTTTGTATGAAGCCAGATGTTTAGAATGAATGCGTGAGTACTGCGCTTTGAACTGATATTGTTTATTGGGAAAAAGCGCTATATAAATATCCTTATTATTATTATTATTATTATTATTATTATTATTATTATTATTATTATTATTATTATTACATGATCATAAATAATCCTTTTTATCACATTTATGTCAGCTACTTAATTCTGGCCCCTTTGCTTTAAATGACTTTTTCGGAAAGCCCAGAGCTGCAAAATCAATTAACATTCCACATCGGCACACAGCAGTGACCCAAACCCTGTCCACCAGATGACGTCAGCATATCACGTCAGCACATCACGTGACCACCCCACGTGAATATACATGGTGCGCCAGGTGGTATACCCCCCCTAAATACTACTCCCATGACTGTCAACTATGGAGGGCAAACTGCAAATGAAACTTTATAATAATTCGAATGGGATTTTGAATGTACCATTTATAAATGATGTCAAAACATGATGATGATGATGATGATGATGTGATCTTGTAAGGCGCCAAAAATCCATGTACGTAGTGTTCATGCTCTATGCGCACTAAGTTTTTAGTCCTTTCCTGAAGCTTGGCAGGGATGAAGCTTGCTTCAAGCTCAGGGGAAGGGAGTTCCACAGAGTGGGTGCAGCATTTTTGAAGGAGCGCATTCCAAGAGTCTTTTTGGTTGTGTTGCTTGTGCGCACACTGGGGGTTTCAAGTCTACACTGAGTCCCTGACTTGAGTTCGCGTCTGGGTTGGTAAGGGGAGACCAGTTCTGTGAGGTAGGTGGGAGCAGTGCTCGTGAAGCACTGATAGGCCAGTGCCAGGATTTTGTAGTCCAGTCTTTTTTCAACGGGCAGCCAATGAAGAGAACGAAGTCCAGGTGAAATGTGCTAATTCATTTTTTGTTTTAGAACAATCCTTGCTGCAGTATTTTGAACAAGTTGTAGTCTCTGCAGTTGTGTTTTGGGTAGTCCCCAGAGGCAGCTGTTACAATAATCCAATCTAGAGAGGATGAGGGAAGTTGCAACTGATCTGGCTGTTCAAAGATTTAACAATGGGCGAAGTCTGCCTAGCATTCTTATGTAGAAGTAGCATGTCCTCACGATGAAACTAACATGCGTTGACAAGGAAAGTCGGCTGTCAATGTACAAGCCTAGGTTTCGCACTACGTGAGATGGTGTGATCTTGGCCTCTCCAATTTGTACAGAGTCGATGCTGGTTTTCGATAGGTTGGTCTTAGACCCACACAGCAAAATCTCTGTCTTCAAGTCATTCAGTTTGAGCCTATTTGATGACATCCAGTTCTTGACTTCCTCACAGCAATGCTCCACTGATGTCACTGCCTCCTGAGCTGACTGTGCTGTAGGTCTGAATGCTGTGTAGAGTTCTGTGTCATCGGCGAACATTTTTCGATTGAGGCCATGCATTTCGACAACAGAGCCTAGCTGACAAGTGTAGATGCAGAACAGCAGAGGGCCCAGTACTGAGCCCTGAGGGACTCCACATGATAGTTCCATCTCTGGTGAGGATGCATGTTTGATTGTGACAAACCGGGTTCTGTTTTGCAAGTATGATACAAACCAGTCCAATGCAGGCCCATTCACTCCAACTTCACAAGACATGCGATCAAGGAGAACAGTATGATCAAGAGTGTAAAATGCCGCACTGAGATCTAACAAGACGCAAAGCGTCAAGTCACCAGCATCAGCATTGCACAAAAGGTCATTCGATTCCTGAGGTGTAACAACGATGTTTCACAACTGTGATGGGCGCAGCGATGTTTCACAACATGATCGGTGGTAGACATGCCACGTCTCCTGACGACAGCTGAAGGCGGACCGAAGTGGCCAAAAATATCTCCGCGTCCGCACCCTTCATGTCACCCCAACGTCATTTCCGTCTGAGCGACTTGATGATGATGAAGAAGAAGAAGAAGAAGAAGAAGAAGATGATGATGATGATGATGATGATGAGGATGATGATGATGATGATGATGATGATGATGATGATGATTCACTAATGGTCTATAATAAAGTCTCGTCTTTGAGATGTCCTCTCTCCACACTTAAAAGTAAGGGTGTAAAGGAGTTTGGCAGCGAAAGAAAGAGTTGCAGGACATAACGACTGACAGAAAAGAGAGCGATGATACGCTTACTGTAGCTGGGTGTGGAGGACGTCGCGAGGATGCTTGGCGTTAATCTTGTCAAACTGGGTTTGCAGATTACTCATCTGGCTCTGCTGTAACAGCAATAATACAGCAGCAACTAGAAGAATAAGACCTTTAAAAAAAAAAAAAAAAGAAGAAGAAGAGGAAGAAGAAGAAGAAGAAAAAGAAGAAGAAGAAAGACCTTCAAAAACAAGAACAAGAAAAAGAAAAAGACCTCCAAAACAAGAAGAAAAAGAAGACCTTCAAAAACAAGAAGAAGAAGAAGAAGAATATAATGAGGAAGAAGAAGAAGAAGAAGAAGAAGAAGAAGAAGAAGAAGAATCGAGGGATAATAATATGGTTATTAATTGTCAGCTGACTAACAAGAGGGTGTGAAGGTGAACACAATGATACCTACATGTATCAGGCGCAAGTTAATGTGATACTACCAAAGACTTATTAAGCAGACCTGGGTCCAGTGTAATGCACCCGTGTAACAATACCCAATAGGAGACTTACAAACTCTAACTTACAGCTATATACTTTGACTTTCAGACTTGACTTTTGACATTTCATTGTCCATTTTTATCGGGAAATTCCCTAGGAAGGCGTAGCCGCAGCCTGTGGTGCGCCGAAACCCAACCTACCTAATATTAGTTGTGTTTTTGAAATTGTGTTGATTGAAAGAGAACTTCATCAAACAAAAAGGACGTCCAGATGCTCGAAATACACATGATCAAAATTAAGACACGATTGAAAGACATGATTGAAAGACAGTCGATAGACAAAACGTAATATAACAGCCCCAAATTCCAAAGAGCAGTTGACGTAAAAATACTAATGATCGAAAGAAAGTTGATAGAAACAACAAAAGGATGAGCAACGGTTTCCCTTTCGTCGCCTCCGTCACTCGCGATCAGGAAGGCTGTGGTTGCTATGCTCTCATTGCGCATGCCCGCAAACCGGTACGCTCTATTATCTTAGCTTTTTCAAGAACCAGTTGATTTATAAAGTCAATCTCAAATGTGAATTGTTGTAACAAGAGGCCAGTTTTACTCAGCACATTTTAAGCTTTTGCCTTGTTTATTGTTTAGTCAGTGTAACTGTTGTATAGTGACGCCCGCGCAGTGTAGTGAATCATCGCAGCTTAAGGATAGAGCCGAATTTACAGCCAATCATAATTTACAGCCAATCAGAACACAGCGAGATTAGGTAGACCAGTTCTGCCTGGCTAGGCCAAGACTAGGTAGAAGGTCATTCTGCATTCAAACGGCGAGAAGTACACAGTTATGCTCTGACAGAAATCTCTCCACTGACAGACGAGGGAAGCAGGGCTTGTTGAAAATTCGATTCAATCAAGTTAGCCACGACCTGTCTTTGTCAAAAAGGTAAATGAACATACTTTTGTTTCATCGTGATGTATTTATATTATTGTTGAATTATGTGTGTGAAATTTGCTATGCTTAGAATTGAATTGTTAGTCCAACGTTGCGTGACCACGCGGCGAACACGACCGGCCGGCGCCATGTTGTATTCTGTACGGACCCACTGTTGTTTAACCTATATGTATGCTTGCAGACCAGTGGCTGTACCAGAGATTGTGTATAATATTAATTCTTTCTCTATGTGTATAGTTAGCCATGATTTATATTTATATATGTATAGGAAATTAGAGTGGAGATTCCAGTGGACCACGGACTTAGCAGAATGTTCGTCGCTTATATATAGAAATGTGGAGCTGATCACTGAGGGCTACTTCGGCCTTCAGTGAGACGCTCTGCACACACCTATTATACATGGTTGTGCAGAATTTCGTCTCATATGTTACAGACGAGCAGGCATTGTATCGTGAGCCCAACCAGGCCAAAGACAAAAACAAGTCGTCGCTGAACATTGCCCTGCCGACGCATCTAAAGCACTGAGCGGAGAGAGCCCACCTGTCTAGCCACAAGAAGACTCCACAACAACACAGATTATCAAGGAAGCAACCACAACGCAGCGCATCGAAGTATCAGATAAGTGCAGATCGAAACAGTGCACTAAAACTGGTATCACCGGACCACAGTAGTCCACTCTTCCAGAACTCTGACCATTAGGGCAGAAAGTATCCAGTGACCGATGAAGATAAAGTAGCTGCCTAGAACTATCAAGAAGCGAACCATTCGAACTGACATTTGAACTTTTAAGTTAGTATCGTACTTCGCAGATCGTGTATAGAGTAGAGGAAATAAATGTGTGATATTTACTGTTTTCAAGTGGCTGGACTACCTATGTTTCATAGCCGTGTGAGAGCTAGTGTGACAGTGATCTTTTACCATTTTTCTATCTATCTTTGTACCCCAGCTTAAACACAGACCGAGCTAAACAAATAAATGTATTAAGTTAAGTCACAGGGAGATTACTAGCGATCCCCATCGACAATAGACGAGTGGGTAATAGCATTCCATTGTGCAGAGCCCAGCAACAATAGACCCACCGTCACAATTGTACTAATGATGAATTGATTCTTACAACTCGTAAATGTGATATAACTTGACTACATTAACAGTTCAAAACGTGTAAGTGTGTGTGTGTGTGTGGGGGGGGGGGGAGGTGTTTGTGTGTGTGTGTTGGAAAAATTGCCCTCCCAACACCCATTCACCCCTGATCATAGACACAGAACTGACCAGAAAGTTCTGGATGGTGTTACACCAGTTAACGATGTCGCTCATGACGTTCAGCCTGACTAAGTGACTCTCTTGGTGCTTGCGCAGTCTCCAGAAGATTCTGGACTTCACCATACCCGTCAGCCTCTGAATCTCCTGTGCAAACTGAAAGCCTCCTCCATGTCACAGCAGGCGTGGTTGTAACGAAAGAGGGTATTTTCAAGAATGGCGTGTATGCGTGCGTGGACAAGATTATCTGCGTGTTCTCCCGTCTCACAACCTTCGCTAACTCGTAACAATAAACTACGTTGTCACACCCTCTATTAAACTATAAACATAAATCAGCAAAAGTAGCACAAATACAGAAATCAACAAGAATAAAAACAAAAAAATAAATACAATTGTCGCTACTCACATAATTTTTCGTAGAATTGATCCATTGATTGAATAATCATACACACCACTCACAAAATCTCAGTCACTGTCGCCAGAGAGGAAAAGAAACTACAGTTGAAAAAAAGTCTCACTGGAGTTATGTTCGATTGTCAATGTATGGCCTCTGCCTCACCATCTTCTCGTTCCCCTTCTTTCGTCTTTTTTTCTTTTCTTCCGCCTTCTCCATATCCTTCTTCGTTCTCCTTCTTTTCCTTCATGCTTCGCTTCCTTCCGCCTTCTCCGTCCCCTTCATCTTTCTCCATCTTTTTCTTTCTTCTTCGTTTCCTTCTTTCTTCCTCAGCTTCTTCTTCTTCTTCTGCTGCTGCGGCTACTGCTTCCTCGTCGTCTTCTTCTTCAGCTTCTGCTTCCTCTGTTGCGGCTGCTGCTGCGGCCTCGTCTTCTTACTCTTCTTCTTTAATCTTCTTCGGCTTCTTCGTTTCCTTCTTCTTATTCGGCTTCTTCTTGATTCTTCTTCTTATTCTTTCTTCTTCTTCTTCTTCCTGCTCGAGGTCCCCAGCCAGCGACCTCTGCAAACAAAGGAGAGTTTACAACAACTAAGTTTCTTGATACATAAACTTTCTTCGGACCACTACATAAACCTCTCTCTTCTCTCTGTGACAGGACCAGTCCAGCAATACAATTCAAATTTCATCCATGTCAAATACAGTTCACAACATAAGCAAATTCTACAACTAATTATAACAACTGATTATTACTTTAATGACACCAATTAATTCCATTCATACAAATAAATGTAATGCTATACACTGCAATTGAAGTTTCAACTTCAAAATTAAATAATGATCCACATTCAATTCGTTATTCAACTCGTACATTTCAAATGATATGCAATATATACCTGCAGACACAGCTGCGAGAAGTCCAGACATCCAATGCTTAGTACTGTCAAGAAAAAAAGACAATATTTTTGAATGTACATTGGTGAACTGTCATGTTACCAGCTCAACCAATCAGAATTTAGCTATCATTAAAAAAATTATACCAATATCTTCTCACAGGAAAGAGACTACAATAATATAAAGTCATCGGACCAAAATATTATAAAACCGGTCCGTGATGATGCTAATGATTAGTGTGGCGCCAACGTCCTTGACGACGACAGTGATGATAATATGATGTCATTATGAAGAAGAAGAAGACGGTGACGATAATGGTAATGACTGGTGACGACGTTGACGATGATAATGATGACGATAACGACGATGATGCTGATGATAACGACTACGACGATGATGATGAAAATGATGCTGTTGATGTGGATGATGATGATGATGATGATGATGATGATGATGATGATGATGATGATGATGAAATTATACCAATATCTTCTCACAGGAAAGAGACTACAATAATATAAATTCATCGGACCAAAATACTATAAAACCGGTCCGTGATGATGCTAATGATTAGTGTGGCGCCAACGTCTTTGACGACGACAGTGATGATAATATGATGTCATTATGAAGAAGAAGACGGTGACGATAATGGTAATGATGATGACGACGTTGACGATGATGATGATGATAACAATAACGACGACGATGATGCTGATGATAACGACTATGACGATGATGAAACTGATGATGATAACGACGACGACGACGATGATGATGATGAAATTGATGATGACGATGATTGCGATGCTGACAGTTGATGTTGTTGCTCTTCTTCTTAGTAGTAGTTTTGTTTTCTTCTTCAAATTGTTATTATTATTATTATTATTATTATTATTATTATTATTATTATTATTATTATTATTATTATTATTGTTGTTGTTGTTGTTATCATCATCATCATCATTATTGATAGTGATTTTCATTATTCATGCAGACATGAAATCATCGGTCCTGATTTGGCTCGGAAGAGTCCGCTGGACCTAAAGCAATAACCATGTAATGTAATGTAGGTTCCTGACTGTACGTGTTCAGGTCAACACGACGTACCTTGCGGATATGAAACTCTGGCACATTCTCCAGTGTTTTCATCTGTCGTATGGAATCCTGGGAAGTCACCTGCCGTCACATCCCACGCCAAGCGAAAACACACAAACAAAATTCATGAGACGTTCCAAACGGCAGCTGAATCAAAACACGACGGGTACGTATCACATTGGCACATTATAACGCCGTCTACACTCCTGCAGTCACGGTATAATAATCGTAACAGTCAATACAGGGTTGTGCTCAGTCGTCTGGGCGTCAGACTATGCGCCCAAAGGCTGCAATTGGGCGCCTCGGGCGGGTTGAGTTAGAGCCTGATCGGCCCGGGCCTTGAGCTGTTCTTAGAGTTGGCAAAGCGCTAGATAAGAACGGTTAAATAAATGAATTAGTAAATACAGCAATTCCGGATTATATTATAGCCTTCGTTTAAAAAAAGCATTTGGGTGCTGAAAAAAAAACCGTTCAGCTCGCTTAAAGCTGTATTCCGTCAACGTTCTGGCTGTCCGTTTATTTATTTATTTATTTCGGTATTTCTTTCTATACAGGGCCTTTCCAGCTCAATGGCTGCTCAAGGCGTTTGCCGATACAGGATCTAACTCAAACCGCCCGATAAGCCCACTTGCAGCCTTTTGGCATGACAACACGTCAAAATACTATATTACCGACATCGTGTGCGGCTAAATATTTATTTAGATATCAAAGCACTGTCAGTAAGAGCTTATTTATTTTTGGTAAATTCTTAATGATTGTTACATGTTTATTTACTGACATTTATCTGAATACTTTTTTTTGTTGTTGTTGTGATTTTGTCTTTATTAAATTATTATTACGGGTAGACCATTTATCAGTGGTTAACTTCATTTCGTGGGACTTCAAAAAATTAACTCTAGCGAATCTGTCAACAACATATACATGAAAACCAATAAAAATGAAAGGAAAGAAAACAATATAATATTTTAAAAGAATGAAAAGTCGCATCTCAGTCACAATTACCAAGATTATCTATCCTATCCTATCCTATCCTGTCCCGTAACCCGGAGGTCGTAGGGGCACCACAGATGATCGTTTAACCAGCATACTCCATCTTTCTCTGTCCTCAGCAGCCCTGATGGCTTCGCTCAGTGTCAAACCAGTCCATTTTCGGATGTTGTCCTCCCACCTCTTTTTCGGTCTCCATCTTCTTCTACCTCCTTGCACTGTGCCTTGAGAATGGTCTTTGCAAGGCCTGATGATCTGGTGAAGTGGCCATACCATCGGAGTTTCCGTTTCTCGGCCACAATATTATCTAATGTGTTAAATAAAAAACTAGAAGGGCAAAGTCCATTTGACTCACATGCTCCTTGTGGAACTTGCAATATTTAAACATGAAAATGAGTGCCCACAAAAAAAGCAAAGTTACACCGATTTTGATCTTTCTATGCTCTTGACCTTGAGATGACCTTGACCTTCGCCTCCAAATACACTCATGTACTATCAAATAAACAACAGCAAAAATTGTATTATGACATCCCCAAGGTGACCTTGGCCTTCAGTAACCTTGACATGGGATAACCTTGACCTTCGCGTAACCTCTCACGCTCATGTAGGATCAAATAACGCAATGCTGTTGCATACTATGGGTTAAATAGAGCCATTCCCCTGTAAGATGACCTTTTTTGTATGCATTTGCAAGGCATAAAATGACCCTGACCTTCACGATGAACGCAAACACGGGGTAAAAGAATAAATCTATCATCTCTAAACACAAGTTTGAACTGTATATATCTCATAGGATAGAGTCAATGTCATTTCAACGTACATATACTAATTGATTTTGGGCAGCTCCGGTGACCAAATTTGCTTAGGAAGTGTGTCTCTTTGATAACTAGCATGCCTCAAAGAATCACAAGTTCAATGTAAATAACTTAGAAAAAAGTGAAATTTTAGGAAACATTTTCATTTTCTTACTACAATTTGTTGATCCTGTGACCTTGACCTTGAAGTGAAGTCATTCATTCACTGATCTTTTATGAGGTCTCATGGATATTCACCATGTTACCAAGATTGGTTGTGAACTTGTGATAGTTGAAATAGGTTCTGAGATAGTAAGCTTATTCCACTTGCACATTTTGCACAGACAGTCGCCGAACGACGGACGGCGGACAGGCAGACAGAGGGACGGACGGGCCAAAAAATTTTTTTAATGTCATTTTGGGACTATTTAGGGCTCATCCCGCACAGATTTGCAAAACTCTGGTGAAAAAATGTATTTGGGTGAGTGCATAGACTTACACTGCTATGCATGCGAGTCCATAAAATGTAATAACATAAATAAATGAACATTTAAAAAAAAAAAAGCACAAAAACAAAAATATTTATTTTAAAAAAACAACAAACAATAATTTAAAAAACCCACATAACATTAAATAAAATTTAAATAAATAAATAATTAACCAAAAACATTTATAAAAAAAAACTAAATAAAAGAAATAAAACTATAAAAATAACAAAATAAAATAAAACAGTAGCGGAGCATACGTTCTCCATCTTCTGGGCACCACCATCGAGATCTTCAAAACTGCAGTGCTTGGGGCAGTAAACCTGACAAATAGAAACACATTAGTGTTGTGATAACATTGATGTACCACTAAATCCAAGCCGACAGTCGTAACATAATCCGATGTGTGCATCTCTGCACCATATACTTATTTTAGCTTTTGCCGAACGCCGCTTCCCCCGGGGGGTAGAAGCGCCATTTCTCTACCTTCGTGACTTCACCTGAAGTCCAAATTGTTCACAGAACAAACTTACCGCACCCAAGTAGTACATGAAGAATTGAGTCGGAATTTCCTCCGTCTCCTCGTATAAATCTTTGAGTTCCTGGACACAAGAAACGGTTTTACTGTCAAAGTTCGTTCTTCGCAACAACAACAACAAAAATAAAACAAAACAACAAATTGTTGTATTAGAATATCAGGGTGGGGCAATAAAATGTTACCACTTTTTCATTGTACATAAGTTTTTGCAATTATAACGTTTTCGAAAATGTTCTTCACAGAAATGTCACGGAAGCACCAAATTATCATTTGATACCAAAGGTTTCCCACTTTTTCACTGGTTCTGTACACAGTTTAATAATTGATGGTATGCTCAATCCAGGCTTCGCTTCTCTGGATTACAGTTGCAACACGCACATTGAAGTTTGTGATGACATTGCCACACATCTCAAGTGGGATTCTCCGAATTTCCTGACCGATGTTGGTCTTCAGGGCCCAATGGTCTGTGGGTTGTTGTAGTACACTCTCTCCTTCATGTACCCCCATAGGAAGTAGTCTTCGGGGGGAAGAGATCAAGGGGAGTAGGCAGGTCATGAGTTGTCTGTGCGCCATGAGATAAGCCTATCTCCAGGTAAGAATTGTTTGAAGAAATCCAGTGAAAAAATTGATTATGTTTGGTATAAATGATAATTTGGACATTTCTGTGAATAAAAGTTTCGAAAACGTTCTCATTTAAAAAACAACAACTTATTTACGATTTAAAAGTGGTAACATTTTATTGGCCCACCATCTAATACGCAAGTGAATAGGTATTCAAATAATTACATAAATAAAATAATACAAGATCTAATCCAGACCTAAACAGTCCGATTTTGATTTTTTTTTAAAAATAAAAAATCAAAATCAGACTGTTTAGGTCTGTTCATTGTTTAAATAAAATAATACAAGATCTAATCCAGACCTAAACAGTCTCGCAGAAAGAATGAAAATAGAGTACCATTAGCTTTTCAACTTCCAAGATGATGTAGCTTATGTAAATCGGTACGATCTATGTATCGTTAGGACCTTCGGTATTACCTGGTAATACTTTAAACTGTATCAATCATGTTTGCGGGTGCAACTTGCTACTATGACAAGGATTGCTTTTAGGAATATTATTGTATTAATTACTTGTCCCCCGGTGCGGCGCATTGGTTTCGACCAAAAGATACAGTCCGTTCTCACCTTTCTATGTCATAGTTCAGAGGATTGTGTGTTATCTACCGCTGTGATATCGAAGATCCGCTAAATAGGCGCCCAATTTGTGGTGGTGCCCCTGTGGTTTGAGGACTGAGGATTTGTTGGCTTGTCCTAACTTGGGATCCTGAGCAACACGGATGACCATAACCCAAAGCTGAATAATAGGCGATATTGGAAATTAACATCAGGGCTAGAACTAATTAACTGTTAAAGTGGAGGGAGAGAAAGAGGGAGGGAGAGAGGGAGAGAGATAGAGAGAGAGTATGTGTGTGTGCGTGTGTTAAAGAGAGGGAATGGGAAGGGGAGAGGGAGAGCGATGCTTGAGGAATATAGGAGCAAAAAGTGGGGACGGGGGGGGGGGGGGGACTCACCTGCATATATTCCTCCAGGTTGACCTTTTCATTTACTTCAACAAGAACCTGTAAAAACAGTGTTTGTATAAATTTATATGTTGACATAATACTGACAACAGTATTTATCATATTCATCTACAACAACAACAACTACTACAACGACGACGAGGGACAAAACCTCAAACGACGTCGACGTCTGTCAAAAAAAAAAAGGAATCACCGTCTTCATCCGTCTTTATTAAGGAGAAGAGATCAAATTTTCTTCTTCTTCATCTTTGAAGATGAAGATGATAATGGTGACGATGATGATGATGGCGACAACAACGATGATGAAGATAATGCGCTTTGAGCTGATCTGTCACTAGGAACAAGCGCTACATAAATATCATCCTTATATGATGATGATGATGATGATGATGATGATGATGATGATGATGATGATGATGATGATGATGATGATGACGGTGACGATGATGACGGTGATGATAGTGATTAACACTATATTTATGGTGGTCATGATTATGATGAATGTGACGATGCCAACAACAACGATGGTAATACAGTGGAACCTCCGGTATCCGGCTCTCTGGTATACGACTCCCTCCGTTATGTGACCTGAAAACTTCTGACGGATTCACTTCCAATAATAAATGACCTCTGGTATGCGACAACCTCGTTTATGCGACCAGCGACCGTGTCTTAAGCCCTTTATACGACCGTCTTAGGGCAATTTAAAAGAGATATCAGTTAATTTGCTGTCTGTACCTTTCGTTTTTTCTCTCATGTTAGTGTACGCCTGCTGTTGTCTGCTATTTCCGGTTCGCAAATAAGGGACATTACTCGCCTACACTGGCTGTCAAAATGGCGTCGCGCAAGAGGAACGTTTTGAGTTTGGCAGAGAGAATGAAAGTGATTGACAGAAGTGAAAATGGGGAGAGTTGTTTGTCTATTGCAAGAAGTTTAGACGTTGGGAAGACCCAAATTCAGCTCATCATAAAGGATAAGGAATCTGTGAAACTTCGATGGGAGAGTGGAGAAAGTGGCGAAAAGGGAAACATCGAAACTGAGAGCTTCTGCACTGACAGACTGGGATGAACGCGTCTGGCAGTGGTTCGACTGTTTTTTATTTTTGAAGTTGTGAATAAAAGACAAAGCTAAAAATGAAACATGTTTTACAGTTTTCTTTGTCAGAGAATACATGCTGGTGAGTGTGAAAATTATGACTACATACCCCTCCGAGCCTGACCCCCCCTCCCCCCCACCCCACCCCTTGTTTCCGGTATAAGACCACCTCTATTATAAGACCGTTTTTTCTCAGATTTTGGACGGTCGTATACCGGAGGTTCCACTGTAGTAACAACAAGTGCTGGACCCTTACGGGTGCAGAGTCCCTTCACCTGCTGTCTCTCATACTTAAACACCCCTGTATTTTACACAATAAATAAGAATAGTAAAAAGGAAGAGTAATAATAATAATAATAATAATAATAATAATAATAATAATAATAATAATAATAATAATAATAGGTGGCCTTGAACCCCAGCAGCCCTCGTAGTACAGGCGCCCACTTGAAAAATTTGAGATAATAGAGGTGGCGGCGGGCCGTGCTTCCTTTTTCACACTCATTGTTAGTTTGAGTGCCACGTATACGGATGTGTGTGGGTGGGTGTGTGTGTGTGTGTGTGTGTGTGGGTGTGTGTGGGTGTGTTTGTGATAGCGTTATTGTCGATAGATTTTAATCACTGTAGATATCATCATCATCATTATTTATTTTCAGTTTGGACACTGCCCCAAGAATTTCCTTGCAGGTGTTTGTGAGGACAATAAAGGATTCTGTAATAATAATAATAATAATAATAATAATAATAATAATAATAATAATAATA
>CM072525.1:5656100-5766100 GCA_036898135.1 Oncomelania hupensis | reverse complement strand
GAGAAGAAAAGGAAGAACAGCGTCGCCGAGAAGAAAAAGAAGAGCAGCGGCAAGAAAGAGAAGAACAGCGGAGGCGTGAAGAAAGAGAAGTAGAAGAACAGCGGCGCCGAGAAGAAAGAGAGGAAAGAGAGGCTGAGCGTCAGTACCAGCTAGAGTTGGCGCGTATCCAAAACAATCAGCATGCGCCACAAGTCATCAGCGACAACAAGGCTCCAAAATTGCCAGCGTTCGTCGACGGGAAGGACCAGATCGACAGTTATTTGGCGAGATTTGAAAGATTTGCCAAAAGCTCTAACTGGCAACCTCAAGACTGGGCGATTCGACTAAGTGCACTTCTGACGGGGCAAGCACTCGACGTCTACACCAGATTGTCGGACGATGACGCTAAAGACTACGACGTCTTGAAAGAGGCCCTATTGCAGTGCTACAACTTTACAGAGAAGGGCTACCGTAAACGCTTCCGTGAATGCCGGCCCAAGTCAGACGAAACGCCAAAGCAGTTTGTGGAGCGCCTGTCGTCATATCTACACAAGTGGGTGGAGTTATCAGGCGAAAGGAAGTCTTACGACAGTCTCCATGACCTGATCGTGAAGGAACAATTTCTCAATGCCTGTCACAAGGACATAGCGACCCACTTAGAAGAACAAAAGCTGCAGACGCTTAAAGATGTGACTGAGGCTGCTGAAAGATATCTCATCGCTCATGGGAAGACCCTGGGGTCACCCAGCGCGACGAAACATTTTCAGAAGACTGGAAACCATGTGAACCAGATCCAGGGGAGCCAGACGAACCAGAAACAGACGGACTCCACGCCTTCTCCCAGGGAAGGGCATTCAAGAGGCTGTTTCACCTGCAACGCTACAGACCACAGAGCGGCTAACTGTCCTCAAAACAAAAGTAGCGGACAGCGGGGCAGTACGGACAATGCAGCGGTGGGCAACCGACAGAGACGTTTCTCCAATCAACGGCAAACCAGTAGATCTGACCATCAAGTGTGCGGCGGGAGCGTCATTCTTCCGAGTCAGACCGAACGCACAGCTACCCCTGCGGACGTGCAAGAGTGCATGACCGATGGCCAACTTCTCCTTGCCAACGGAAAATCCATCCCCGTCGTCGCCAGCGCAGCTGTGACCGTCCAGAACATGCCTGTTTCCAAGGGACGCGTCGGAAATCATGAAGTGACTGTTTTAAGAGACTCTGGCTGCAGTGGGGTCATCGTCAGAGAAGACCTAATCGCTAAAGAACAGTTCACTGGCGATTCTAAATGGACACTTATGGCCGACAGCAAATGTGTGAGAGCGCCAGTTGCGAAGATTCAAGTCAGCACCCCTTTCTACATAGGCGAAGTCGAAGCGGTTTGCCTGAAGAAGCAGCTGTATGATTTGATTATCGGGAACATGGACGGCGCGACACGACCCGACGACCCCGATCCAGAGTGGAGTCCTGCCTCAACCCAACACGCGTCGAAGTTGTGGAGGAGGATCCATTGCCGTTTCCCGATGGAGACCTTACAGAGCTGCTACGGGACAATGTGGTTACTCCGGCTCAGCCCTGCCGACCAGAGATCGTCGGTGCTGTTACTACCAGGGCCCAGGCCAAGAGAGACAAGACGTCTACGCCACTGAAGGTCGCCGACAACTCCAAAGCTGCCATCGTGGACAGAGATAAGCTGATCCGGCTCCAGGAAGCTGATAGCACTTTAAACAAGTACAGGAACCGCCAAGACCACGTGACCAAGGGCAGTGGCACGGTCTATTTTGAGGTGAAGGCCAAGATCCTGTATCGAATCTTCCAGCACCCGAGGGTCAACGGAGGGAAAACCACTACGTCAAGTATTGGTACCGTTACCCCTAAGGCGCCAGGTGATGGAAGTAGCGCATGACTCAATCATGGGAGGTCACCTGGGTATCAAGAAGACGTCGGATAGAATCCAGGCGGTGTTCTACTGGCCAGGACTTCATGCGGACGTCAGCCGTTTCTGCCGATCATGTGACATTTGCCAGAAGACCATACCTCGAGGAAGGGTCCCGAAAGTGCCTATGCAGAGGATGCCTCTGATCGACCGACCTTTCAAGAGGGTGGCCTTAGACTTAATCGGCGAAATAAGACCTCCGAGTGAAGAAGGTCATCGATGGGTACTGACTTTAGTGGACTATGCGACTCGGTACCCAGAAGCAGTGCCACTGAAGAAGATTGACACTGAAACTGTAGCAGAGGCACTGGTGGACATGTTCAGTAGACTTGGAGTGCCTGAAGAAATTCTGACAGACCTCGGGACGCAGTTCGTCTCTGACTGCATGAAGGAGGTCAACAGACTGCTGAGCATCCGGCATTTGACTACGACACCCTACCATCCAATGTGCAACGGGCTTGTCGAAAAGTTCAATGCTACGCTGAAGTCCACCCTGAAGAAACTGTGCAGCGAGCAGCCCAGACAATGGCATCGCTATATCAACGCCTTACTTTTCGCCTACAGAGAAGTACCGCAGGAGTCCACCGGCTTTTCTCCGTTCGAGCTGCTGTACGGAAGAACCATCCGAGGGCCGATGCACATCCTGAAAGAACTGTGGACGAAAGAAGTAGACACCCCAGAGGTGAAGAACAGCTACCAGTACGTGTTTGAGCTACGGGAGAAGCTGGAGCAGACTCTCGAGATAGCCAGAGAAAACCTGAAGAAGTCCCAGGACTGTGGAAAGCACTACTATGACCGTAGGGCTGTGAACAGGAAGTTTAAACCTGGCAACAAAGTGCTGGTGCTGCTACCTACTGATCACAATAAGTTGCTGATGCAGTGGAAAGGCCCGTACGAAGTGGAGACCGTGGTGGGAATCAACGACTACAAGGTGAAGGTCGGCCAGCATTCCAAGATATACCACGCCAACCTCCTTAAGCTGTACGTGGAAAGGCCATCAGAGACTGTGCACGCAGCCACAGCAGCTGTGACCGACAACAGCTTTGACAGCGAAGAACTGTTGGAACTGGGAGACTTCCACAGCAAAGAAGGCATCGATGATGTTAAGCTAGGACCAAGCTTGACGGAAGGTCAAAAGATGGAGCTCAAGGACCTTATGGGCGAGTTTCCCCACAACTTCAGCGATGTCCCTGGCTCTACAACTTTGGTCGAACACGAAGTCCACCTCACTTCGAATATCCCTGTTCGATCCAAGCCCTTCCCGATCCCTTTCAAGGCCCGTGAATCCTTGAAGAAAGACATCGATGAGATGCTGAAGATGGGCATCATCAGGGAGTCCAGTTCCCCCTACGCGTCCCCTGTCGTGGTCGTGAAGAAGAAGGACGGGAGCAACAGAGTATGCATCGACTACAGGAAGGTTAATAAGATCACCGTCTTCGACCCTGAGCCGATGCCTACCGCAGCAGACCTCTTCCGCCAATTATCGGGGAGTAGAATCTTCTCAAAGATTGACCTCAGCAAGGGTTATTGGCAAGTCCCCGTGCGTCAACAGGACATACCAAAGACTGCTTTCATAACTCCTGATGGGACGTACGAGTGCCTAAGGATGCCCTTTGGCATGGTCAACAGCGGAGCTACCCTGAAGAGAGGGATGAAGAAGATGCTCAAAGGGATGGACAATGTCGTGTGTTACTGGGACGACCTGCTAGTCCACACTCGCACCTGGGAAGAGCATCTGCAGACCTTGAGGGAGCTGTTTCACCGTCTCAGAAGCCAACCTGACCGTGAGACCCAGTAAGTGCATTCTGGGGACTGACAACGTAGACTTTATCGGCCATTCGCTGAAAGAAGGACAAAAGGGGCTTCTACTAGAAAACGTCACCAAGATTCTGAACGCTCCACGTCCCCAAACCAAGAAGCAGGTGCGATCTTTCCTGGGGTTGGCTGGATATTACAGGGAGTTTGTACCAAACTACTCCGCCATCACAGCACCCTTGTCGGACCTGGTGCGGAAAGGCTGTCCAAACCAAGTGCAGTGGGGACCGTCAGGAGAAGGCATACCAGACTGTGCGCGACCTCCTTTCAAAGGATCCGGTGCTACGACTGCCTGACACTTCCAAGGAATTCGTCTTAAGAACAGACGCAGCGGACGAAGACATCGGCGCCATACTGATGCAGGAACACGAAGGGAAACTATTTCCGGTCAGTTACGCCAGCAAGAAGCTGTCCAGGGCTGAGAAAAATTACTCGACCATGGAGAAAGAGTGCCTTGCCATCATATGGGGAATCCGGAAGTTCGAACTGTACCTTCAAGGAGTGAAGTTCGTGCTACAGACTGATCACAAGCCGCTAACTTACTTGAACTCTGCCAAGTTTGTGAACAGTCGGATCATGAGATGGGCTATGTACTTGCAGAACTTTAACATGCGAGTAGAATCTATCAAAGGATCAGACAATGTTGGTGCGGACTTCCTCAGCAGAGTGTGTGAGTAAAGAACATTGACTGTGTGGATGAACTGTGAACATTGACAATATCCAGATAGACTTGAAGATGAAAACCATTGACTATGTGTAGATAAGCTGAGCGCAATTACAGTATTCAGAAAGTCTTAAATTAGATTCAATTGTGGACTTTGTATGTGCATTACGTTTCAACGTTGTTGAAAGAAATTGGGTAAATTTCTTCTTGAGTGGGGGGTTATGTTACGTTGAAACGCGAACGAAAGTATGTCGGAAGCGCGCACGATAGATCTAATCGTTTCGTTTTGCAAAGTATTCAATAATGGAGTTTATTTACCTTTGATTTGAGTTTGCATTGTTGTTAGGAGAGGCTTTGTATAACGTGGATAATTTTCGTTGGTCGATATTGATGGAGAATACTCTGGATCTCCTTGTTTACTATAGATCGAAGTTTCGGGATGATTGTCGAAGTAAGAGAAGGTTCGGGGTATGTGTGGAGAGACGTATGACGTAAGTCAGTGATGACGATCTTTAATTCTGATTGGTTAGTTGTAATGCGTCATTTCTAGAACAAACTGTCGTCATCTCGAAGGATAGAAAAAAATTATATATTCGATGCTTTGTGTGTTGTGAAAAAAGTTGCTGTGAAAGTTGTTGAGTTGAGTTGAGAATTGTATGCAGTTGTTGATGTGTGCTGAATAAAAGTGGAAAACTTCATACGTCGACTTTGTGACTTGTATGCTGATTGAGCAGGCTGTGTGAATAAACGAATCTGAGTTACACCTTATCAGGACTTCAGCATCAGGGCTGAATCAAATACTGATAAAGAAAAACACCATCAGCGATTCGAGTGTAACACTATACTCTAATTTATCGACCCCCCGTTTACAAAAACAAAATAGAATACAAACATCATTACACAATATCAACAAAACACATACATATAAAATGCCTACATTGCCAGATAATAACATCATAGGAAGCCCTAGTGACCACCTGGCAGAAAGCGTCTAATATTCCCAAGCTGATCCAACAGACCTCATACACAAATGAGGAGTATTGTCCCGGAAGAGTTTTCAAGAAAAAAGGTAGGTGACTGGTCTAGCGAAGAAGAAGATAGTATAGCAGATTGATAGAACAGAGTAGGAATGAGAAAGAACAAAGGAGAAAACAGCAACAGTGGGAATTTAAAGCACTAAATTTCCAGAAAGTGGGGATACTATTTATACTGAAACCCCCGGCACCCCCAACGGGGATAACTGCTCGCTATTTCTCTAGCGCTACAAATATCCTTCAATATTGCAGAGCGTATTGGTGTACCGTTAAATAAGGGAAATCACTCCCTGTCGTAACAGAAATGGACAATTCAGATTTTAGCGGTTGTTTCAGTAACGAAGGCCCACTTTAACGCGAAGTTATGGTAAACCCCTTTTTGCCAAAAATAAACGTATTGGAGCCCTGTAAGAGCATGCTGATGCTCTTTACGTCACAATGAAGTAAAGTTGATAAACCGACTTTTCTTATGGAATGCTGCGACGGAAGTCTGAGCAGGAAAAGGTTCCACAGCTCCACGTCGATGCTTGCTGTCATGCAGCGTAAGCGACATTTTGGGGGGTTGGGGACGATCAGGCTCGTTCACTGACCTCCCTTGCCTGGAAAATGGGATCCACTTCTTGCTAGAGACAGGCATGATTCTCACCTCTGTCTGAAACTTAGGAAGAATAACATATGAAATGTTCACCAGTCTGTAACTACTAATGTCCGTTCCCTGTTAGTGATATTGAGGTGTTTGTGTAGCTTTAGTATTCAGCTTTATGCTTGTTCGCTTGCATTTTTCCAACAGCATCTGAATTCAAATCAAAAGGATAAACAGTCGACTCTTGTTTATTTGCCTTCTGAACACAAGCATGGCTGCCAAACACAAAGGTCAGACCAAGGGAACTAATTACTGACCACAAGCTGAGTTACAAACACGAGTTTCGTCCGCAAACGAACAATGGTGAAATAATACCCTAATTCATAACTGAAACATACAGACATGACAATTCTCGTCGATTAAATGATACGTGACAATGCAACGATAATGCATCTTTATTACCCCACAAGCAATATTATTATACCACTGTGTCACTGTTGAACGAAGCAAACGTGGAACGTGGACCACATAGACCAAAATTATAATAGAGTTATTTCTGACTGATACGAAGAATTTAACATTCTGAGAGCATGTATAGACTGGATTTTTAGTAGTAGCAGCAGTAGTAGTAGTAGTTGTAGTAGTAGTTGTAGTAGTAGTAGTAGTAGTAGTAGTAGTAGTAGTAGTAGTAGTAGAAGTAGTAATAGTAGTAGTAGTTGTTGTTGTTATACTAGATCTGCTGATTCTTAAGCCTTGGGGCCTATTTCTTGTTTCATCTTTGTGTGACTCACTTGTAGGCAGGTCTAGCTGGCTCAAGAAGGTAATGATTCCTATTCATAGATTATAACCTTCAAAATCCTTAGTTCATCAATGACATTGTTGAAACGATTCAAGTTGGGTGCTCGTTTAACAAATCCCGGTATTTTATTCCATAAAAATGCAACTCTGTTGCTGAATATGCATTTACGAGTGTTTGTGCGACTGTGCTAAATACAAATTTTAACAATATAATTTCTTGTTATATTGGTCTTCTTGCATTCGAAAAAAGTGCTTGTGTCAAGATTAATTATCAATGTTAGTAAATATTTTGTATACTTGACTTAGATCCCCTCTCTCTCTTCTGGCTCGTAGTGTTGGCTGTATTAATGCTGCCTGTCTTTCAATATATGACAAGTCTTTTATCTCAAAGATAATCTTTGTAGCCCCCCCCCCCCCCCCTTTTTTTTTTCCATCCTGGAAATATAGTTTAGCTAGTTTTGTTTAGTTTAGTTGGGACTTACGGCTTTTTAGTGTCCCAGCCAATTTCGACGACCATATCTATTGTTAGTGGTTGCATTGCAGTTGCTTGGGAAGTAAGTCGGGCCGTAAACGGTTTGACGGCACTCGCGGTGCCGCAGAGGAGCGTGCCGTAGTTCTGTTTACGTCGCGTGTTTACATTTTTTTAATAACAGAATATTAATACCAAGGGAACTAAGCAATACAAATACTTGAAAGGGCTCTTTTTAAGAGTAGATTGCTTCCCTTTGACCATATTTTTGACAAAGTTTCTCTTGAAATCTCGCGATTTTTCTAAACCTAGATACATGCTTTGTTTACAAAATAGATTCCCGTTTTTAACGCCGATTGTTCGGAAAATTTTGTTTTAGTTATGTGACAAATGCCTCTTCAGATTGTGCTTTCATGATTATTTTTGTGTAAAATTCATTTCTACTGTGTTTTTACATCATAAAAGCAAGAGAATCAAATATTTTCATTTAAAAATGTGTGCAACTTATAGATATTGTGCTTCTTATAAAAAAAAGTTGTTTTTGCAAAAGTGATGTGTTTTTGGTGCAAATTTTTTTTTCTGGAGGATTATAGCAGATTGGTGGTAAGTGAAATTAAAAATACATACTTTAAGCTTTCATTTGCAATTTATTTTATGTTTCTATGTTGCCTAGTACATTTGGTGTGATTTTTTAAAAATAGCCTAAAAATCCTGCTACTCTGGAATGATGCCGAGTCTGGCACTCTGCGACTTCAATGAGTTAAATTAAAGTGGTCACAGTAGGCCATTTATCATATATATGAATTTTGTATCCTGGCAAACTTGAACATGTTCTAGAAGGTTCTTAAATTCATTAATATTATTATTAGCATTTTTAACATGTACCGGTAGTTTGTTCCAAAAGGGTGCAACTCAATTACTAAAACAGTTTGTACGTATATTAGTTTGGTAGTGTTTAATACAAGTTTTGTTCGTAGCATTTTTTGTTTTTTTCATGCGTTTGAATGTGGAAAAAAAGTATTAATATTATCAACCTTATTGATAATTTTAAATTCTTGTATTAAGTTTCCTCTCATTCTTCTGGATTTCAAAGTTGGAAGATTCAGTCTTTGCAGTCTTCCGCCATATTTCAAATGCCATTAATCCATTAAGTGATCGTGTAGCTCTTAGATCTAGACGTTTTCACAATATCGATAGATGGGCTATCCAGTGATATGATTATAATGAAAGCACATGAATGATGGAACACAATCTAGGCCTTCCTGTTTCATACTAAAATACTTTATAGAAAGAGAGCAGCATTGATACTGTCGATCATCGTGAATCTAGGCTAGATCTAACCACAGGCTCTAAAGCCTCTTCTTTCGGCTTTGTAAACTCGTAGGCCTCAATTACTGTTAGATCACAATTTCTGAAGTCTCTTCTTTCGTCTTTGTAAACTCGTAGCCCTCAATTACATTATATACACAATAGGCCTCAATTATATAGGCTACTATACGTATGTATAGTATGTAATTGAGGCCTACGAGTTTACAAAGACAAAAGAAGAGACTTCAGAAACTGTGACATAACAAGGCAACATTTTCAAACTGTTGTTAGTCAGGGGATAAGCCGATGAGCACGATAAAAATGTTACTCACATAACAAAAATCGTCGCTGTGTCTGGTGACTAGCTTATTTCTTTTGAGAAATAAATCATTTAGTTTAGCCGCATGCGAAGAAACAAACACGAATTGACACTCTTCTCCCTGGGCGCTTCTGTCTGTCTTGACATCAAAGCTCTTGCGACGTCATAAAGTAGATTTCGTCACCAGCCAGGTTGTAGTCTCTTCTTCCTGCTTCTTCTTCTTCTCCTAAGCCTACATCATTGTGAAGATTTGGTAGATTCTAAGTTGTTTTTGTTTTTTTAAAGGTTGAGTGCATGCAAACAATCTTCGGAAGTGGCCATAATTTTGATAGAAAACAAAACTAGATAGAGGAGTGAGAATTTACCAAGATGTCAACAGGTAGTGGAGTAGCCGTTTCGTTGGCGCTGCTGTTGGCGTGTTTACGCATGTGCCAGACGTTACGTTTGCACCACACTGATGTACAGCCCTTACAGTACCAGTTGTTCACCATCAGCGAGTTGAAAGCTACTTGTTTGCCAGTCAACAACAGTTGCGAATCTGAGAACTGGCTGGAATATTTCTCCAAAATACACGTAAGTCCACTGGATGAGTGGGAACGGGAGCCTCCACATAGGTTTTTAACCATCTTTTAAAGACAATGCAGCCATGTAGTGTATGCCTCACACACGCAGGCGCTGCTTTAATTTAAAACTCTTACAGCACCATCACAGTATAGTCATTTTCCTCGCTGCAAAGTAATTTCTCAGTGCACTCCCAAGTCATAATTATAGTCAGAATGAGCTTTCTACGGCTGGCCCGTCAACCTACATCATTAACGGGAATCCAGTTTGAGATCCAGAGTCCAGGGAGAAGAAAAAACAGAAATTGTTAAAATTATTACGGTTGTTGGTAAATTACTGAGAATTATGGCTCTGCACGATCGCATACCGCGCTCCCCTACCCCCCCCCCCCCACCCCCCCCCCCCAAAAAAAAAAAAAAAGGATAAACAAGTGGAGAGCTAACGTGAGCTACGATGCAGACTAGAATAAGTCAGATCCAATATAAGACATAGATCTATTTACCTTAAGTAACCCAGTAATGGGGCTATATATAGATTTTAAATGCATATGTTGCGCAGGGACGACCACACACCCACCACTCTCGATAGAAAAGAAAATCTTCAACCACACAATTGAAACAAAAGAAGTGCACCATTTTAAGTAACTGAAGAGGCGGTTTAGAGTTTGGAATAAAACTAATACCCCCAAAAAGGACGTGCGGCGTTAAAACGCCTAGATCAAAGTAGGTAAAACCTGACCTTGGGACATAACTTTAGTGGGCTAATATGTTGATAAGTAAAATGTTTGCAGGCGTATTCTATGTATTTTTTCTGGTGTGAATTTCTCTTTCCACTTCGTCGAGAAACCGCCGCAATGCAGTACAGCGGGGTCTCTTAAGGCCCGGCCACATATTGACCTGTAGCAATCGGCCACACTTGTGTTACTGTTCTTGCCAGTGTGTTGAGTCTGTATGGAAATGCGTCTTCTTGTCTTCTTCGTTGTCCCCCCTTGTTATCTTTCGTCTTGTGTCGTCATCCTCCCTCCCTCCTTATTATGCTTTTGTCCCTCTCAAGCCTTATTAGTCCTTTCAGCGCGCGGAAGGGCTGATAGTAAGAGCTCTTTAGTTATTATTTCATGTTGTGTGGCCACCTGTTTCGTCTATTTGTTGTTGTTGTTTGTTTGTTTGTTTTTGTGAATGTATGTTTGTATGTATGTATTCCTCCCCCCACCCCTCTGGTCTTCTTCCCCCGTGTGCCAATAAAGACGTTCGAACGATGATAAAAAGCTAATGAGACACCACTATCTAGATCAGATTTATTTGTATTGGAAGTCTGAGTTGTCTTGAGTCTTATTTTTGGTTGACAATATTATCCTTATTTGGCTTTGGAAGGATTTTTTGTTATGCCTCGATGCTTTGTTTTTCATCTGTCTTTCTGTGCTGCACATGTAATCATTTGTAGCTCCTGTACGTGCATACGTGTGTGCTTTGGGTCGTATGCATACAAATCGCTCACTGTATTGTTCAACTCTAAGTTTTTTGTGCTAGTAATACATTGCACCGAGCAGCACGATTTTTGCTTGTTTATTAACCCACTTAATTTCACGTTCCGCGCTGTTCTGCTATAGGAATTATTGTTGCCATAAAAGCGAACTGAGAAGAATGCTAATTATAAGTTTGACAACGAGGCTCTTTTGGGTTCACGAATTGATTTTTTTTTTGTAATAAGTAAGCCTAGATGAATTTTGGAATTTCGCTTCACTTTTATGTCAACCTTGATACGAGGAACAAGTCTTGTTCGATCGCACCAGTTTTGTACTGTATCGCCCCAATACGCGGTTCCAAGGTAAATACTGAAATATTTTATATTGTTTAGGCCACGATCTAACGTTGCGGATAAGTCTTTCTGTTTCATTCTTTATTTCATCGTTTCTTGAAGTTATGCTTAAACTTGTTTTGAATGTTAGCGATAATTTTTGGTTCAGTTATACTTTTTTGAGTCCACACTCGACGACACTATTGCCGAGATGTTCGTTACCTGATTTATAATAATATGATGCATTTCTTAGCGCTCTCTCTCTCTCTCTCTCTCTCTCTCTCTCTCTCTCTCTCTCTCTCTCTCTCTCTCTCTCTCTCTCTCTCTCTCTCTCTCTCTCTCTCTGTGTCTGTCTGTCTGTCTGTTTCTGTCTCTCTTTCTTCCTCTTTCTTTTTTTCTTTCTTCATCTCTTGTGTTTGCATGAAGCCGATCTCAGTGTTTGCTATTTATTGCATTTGTTGTGGTACTAGATATTTATACCTAGTTTCTAGTTTTCACCAGGTCACGGGGTACAGTTGTACTGAATAAAATATCAACCTATACCTACACCTGCGTTGTGACTTCCGTGTGTGAATTGGGAGGGCGAGCAGTAACAGTGAAAACTTGGCGCATCCGAGGCTGACGTCCAACCACACCAGGAGCACGTCACCCTTCATGCCAGCCATTCAGGATCCCGAGGTCAGATACTTCCGAGCGTGTTGGGGACCGCTGACCTTGCGGACTTCTCTGTCACCGTCATAACGAGACGTCTGGAGAATCGCTACTCAATGAACATGAGCTTAGCCGAGTCTACAGTCCTACCACAAGACCAATCCGACCTCTCGACGTTGCTCGAGTCGGAGGAGACACCCATACATCAAGTCATGCAACAGGCGGAAGAGGACTTGCATCATGAGACAGCGCTCGAGTCTGCAGCGTCGTCTGAAGAAAATGCGCTGCTCGTGACGTCATCTACCATCGGTACCAAAGAGCGGGTAGATTCTCCTTTTTCGGCATCGCCCTCTTGCCCCACAACGACATCTGCTGATACGGCGTGTCTGTCTTCCGCAGCAACTCGTGTTGGAACTTCAAACGAAACAACTGTGTCTTACAGTAGGCCTCAAAGAACCGTCATGCCCAATTCTCAGTTCGTGGAGCAGTATGGACCTATACGCCTTAGTGACTATCACGGTGCTTATCATGAATTGGAGTCGTTCATTCGTGATGTTAACGTTGAAACCCAGCAAGGTCCTTTAACTCATACGCGAACCAAGAAACTACTCAACCAGCTAACAGACCTCACTCGTGCTCTCACAACCCGTAGGAATGCTTTAAGATACATACAACTAGATGATGATACTGAAACCACGTTCTCAGTCCTGAGGAAAGAAAGTGACAATCTCGCCGGACGCCTTTCCATATCCATACTGCCTCTCGCTGACGCAAATGTTGATGCTGAAACAGCCCCTTACCTAGTAGAATCTGAACCTCAACAACAATTCGATGGAGTTTCTAGCCCTGTGCCTCATGATCGTGTTGTTTCTGAGGAGTCTGTGAGTTTGACATACAGATCGACCCCATTCACTAGCCTCATGCAACCAGTATGTCCGACAAAGGCAGAGTGTACTGGAAGTCGTATGAACATTGACTCTGTGGGTCATCAATCGGAAATCCGTGATGCAACAACGCTTATGGGACAAGCTCAAACTGAAGTGAACGAGAACAATACTAGATCTCTAACCAGAAGGTCGGTTGTTCGTTCAATAAAATCTACTTCCTCGTCCAGTTCAATACGTAGAATTAGACTGTCAGAGGTTGCGGCATTAGAGGTCAAACAACGAGCCAATTACGAGAAGGAATGCTCACAATGTCAAAAACAGCAAGTTCAGACACGTCTAAACGAAGCTAAAATAAAGGCCAAACTCGACAGGGAGGCAGAAGAAGCACAACACGAGGCTGAAGAGGCACAACAAAAAGCACAATGGAAGACAGAAATGGCACGGCAGAGAACACGGAGAGCAGAGGAAGAAGCTCGGCGAGAATGTGAAACCCGAAGAGAGATTCAAGAAATGGAAAACCAACTGGCGGCTATTAAGGCTAAAGAAGAACGTGATGAAAGGCAAGCAGAGATCAACGCAGCTCTTGCAGCGGCAGCCGTTCTGGAGAGTAGCTCCACCCTGTCATCACTCCCTACAATCGATAAGGTCCACGATCTCTTCTTATGTCGTCCTGACGGACAGTGGGGAGAAATTGACGATGCCGCAGAATTTAACTCTCGAAGGCCTCGTAGCTCGTCAGCCCAGGAAAAAATGGTGAACGGAAATGTGAGAGACTCAAATCAGAACGTACCACTGAACTTCAACGCACTTCGAGCAGCAAGAAGTCAACTCATGGTCGGTCACGAGACTACCAACAAAATAAGTCTGCTTACATCAACACAACCGTCTAATATCTCCACAACTCTGAATCTCAAACCTGAAACCGTCTCGGAAGGTCCAGCCATTCACGTCAATTCCGCCAAAGGGATAAACCATGATGCGAATTTCGTGCCGTCATATTTGAAAGGAAACCAAGCAGCATACACCCTTCCTGGTGATCTAGCTGGTATCCACGTTGAGAAAGAACGAACTATGTTTGATCCAGTAAAGATAAAGACTGAAATGACCACCACCTTGGTGGATGAAAGTGAACGCTCTCGTACTGATAAAGTCCTTGTCCAGTCACGCATGACCCAAAGCCATCATGACCAAGAGACTTGGCCTAAGGCGCATAGACCAACATCATTGGCAAGGATAGCTGAGACAGAAGAGTCTTTACCATACATACAGTACAGTGTCGGTGGAAGCCACAAGCGATTTAGACATCCTACTCAAATCCAACCACTACACTCTGAGGCCAGTCAGGTCTATCCCAGAATTTATTTTGCTGGCCATGACCACCAAGATAGCCACAACTACGCCTACGACTACAGAAACGTGCAACGGAGTGGCGGTGTCGCGCCTGAACGAAGACAAGGACCAGACAACCACACTTCGTTTACCGCTGCCGTCCCTCTCGCTCAGCACCAGAACTACAACGAAGTTCAAATGCCTTTGGGCAACTCGACACTGAGAAGCGAAGCTCCCGAGTTCGTGCCCTTAGTCTGTCAGGTCAGTCAAGCTCCTCCCGCGAGTCAACCAGTGCACCCATCGATCAACACGTCCAGACGTGCAGAGTGTTCTCATGCCGACTCTGCCACCCCAGCGAATACCGACATCCAAGCAATCGTTAAATGCTTAGCAGAAGCAATGGCCATCACCAGGCTGCCCGTGCCAAAGCCACCAGTCTTTAAGGGCGATCCTTTATCTTACCCCAGCTGGATCGCCGCATTCAAGTATCTGGTGAGCAGCGATTCGATCAAACCTGAGGACAAAATGCTCATTCTGCGAGATTACATCGACGGACCTGCGAAGCAAGCTGTGGGAGATCTGTACTACGAACTAAGTGAGTCATCATACTTCAGTGCTCTCGAGATACTCCAGAAAAGATTTGGTGAGGATTACACGATTGCGGAGTCTCTCAAAGAGAAGCTTGACAGTTGGCCCAACGTGAGGGCCAAGGACTACAACTCCTTGATGAGTTTCGCCGATTATCTAAAACAGTGTGAAGTGATGTCGCGAAAAATACAAGGACTAGCAATGCTCGATGATCCGTCGCAAATAAAGAAACTGCTTCAGAAACTTCCCGAGGCTCTCTCAATGTCTTGGGGTAGCCGAGTCGTATCTCATCAGAACGCAACTGGAAGATACCCTGAGTTCAGAACCTTCGTCTCTTTCCTGCAGGAGAAAACTGACTGCCTTCACAACGCTCATCTCAAACAAAACCAGAAGAGGCCCCCTGAGTATGACGGCCCTGCTGGAAGACAAAGCAGAGGAAGGCAAACTTTCGTCACGTCCGGAAACTCCAACCAAGCCATGGATGGAAAAGAACAGAATAAGCTTCCTGAACTTGATCGGTCCAAACCTAGAGACTTTAGGGGACAAGGCAACAACAGCAACCAAGAGAGAGGTGATGGTTGTGCATTTTGTCATGGCCGGCATCTTGTGTTTGATTGTTGGAAATTCATCGCCATCAAACCTGAGGCTAAGAGGGACTTCATCCGAAAGAATTATCTGTGCCATCGATGCCTTCACAACAATCACTTCATAAAGGGATGCCGTGCCAAGTATGAATGCAAAACGTGCAAGGCCAACCACAACACCGCCTTGCACGACTTAGGCCCTCCTCTAAGACAGTCAAGACTTGTTGAAAATCGCCAAAGTGGCGATTCAGACAACCGAGGTGGGCCCAAGGAAGAAGGTCAAGTGAATGTCGTCGGGGCCTTCGCAGCTGATCCCGAGCAAAACCAAAATGTAGAGACTAAGGGCAAGAGAACCTACAGAGTGTCTCAGCTTCCCACATCACGTCTCTACTCACTCTATGTGCCTGTGTATGTGTCTGCCAAATCCGAGCCTCACAACGAGGTACTGGTGTACGCCATGTTAGACACAATGAGCGATACTTCCTTTGTGATAGACCAGGTCGCAGAGAAATTACACCTGCAAGAACGGGACACATGCTTAACTCTGACTACGCTCACCTCTATTAAACAGACGGTCAAATGCAAGACTTACACTGACTTGAGAGTGCGGGCTTATGACTCCAGTGACTACATTGATGTGCCCGCCACGCATTCTCATCGCGAGATTTGCACTGACAAGGGACAGATTCCTACACGTGAGTTTGTTCAATCTCTGCCACATCTCAAGCATCTTGCTTGCTACTTCTACCCCCTCTTCGATGCCCCAGTCGCCCTACTGCTTGGTGTCAACGTGTCTGAAGCCTTACGACCTCTGCATGTGGTGTCGGGCGAACTTGGACAACCCTACGCTCAAAAAACACGTTTAGGATGGAGCGTGGTTGGCGAGTGTTACACTCCGTTTGATGTTGGTGTTTCCTATCAGTATCTGATTCAGCCCCGATGCTTGAATTCCTGATAGTTGTGTAACTCAGATTCGTTTATTCACGCAACCCGCTCAAATCTGCATACAAGTCACAAAGTCGACGTATGAAGTTTTCCACTTTTATTCAGCACACATCAACAACTGCATGCAATTCTCAATTCAACTCAACAACTTTCACAGCAACTTTCCAAATCACTATCAACAACTTTACTATCTCTCAACAGCAACTCGGCACACGATTAAATAACCTCTCTCTTTTCCGGAAAGATTTCGAATACCGTAGAAATGACGCACTGCCACCAATCGAACTAAAGATCGTCATCACTGACTTACGTCATTCACATTTTCTCTACTTCCGGGAACATTCACGACCTTCGATATCCATCCGGAAATTTCTATCAAGAGTAAACACGCAGATCCAGAATATTCTACATCAATATCGACCAACAAAAATTATCAACGTTATACAAAACCTCTCCAAACAACAATGCAAACTCAAATCAAAGGTAAATAAACTCCATTATTGAATACTTTGCAAATCGAAACGATTAGATCTATCGTACACGCTTCCGACATACTTTCGTTCGCGTTTCAACGTAACATAACCCCCCACTCAAGAAGAAATTTACCCAATTTCTTTCAACAACGTTGAAACGTAATGCACAAACAATGTACACAATTGAAACTAATTTAAGACTTTCTGAATACTGTAATTGCGCTCAGCTTATCTACACAGAGTCAATGGTTTTCATCTTCAAGTCTATCTGGATATTGTCAATGTTCACAGTTCATTCACACAGAGTCAAAGTTTCTCATCTGCAAGTCTTTCTGGATTCTGTCAATGTTCACAATTCATTCACACAGAGTCAATGGTTCTCATCTGCAAATCTTTCTGGATACTGTCAATGTTCACATATCATTTACCCAGTCAACGTTTTTCATTTTCAAGTCTGTCATTACCAATATTCTTAGTTCATCCACACAGTCAATGTTCTTTCAACCGCAAGGAAACGACGCCCTCGTCAGTTGCGGTCGTCATCGGCCCAGGGTCAAAGACGATGATCACGTGGGCTTCCCTGGAATCAGTGCGTCCTCCGTTGTCTCCTTCTTCCATCGGATGTCCGACGCAGTCGACGTTGTCAGCTCCCAGGATGCATTCGCTGGGTCTCACGGTCAGGTTGGCTTCTGCGGGACGGTGGAACAGCTCCCTTATGGTCTGCAGATGCTCCTTCCAGGTCTGGGTGTGGACTTCATGTTCGACCAAAGTCGTAGAGCCTGGGACATCACTGAAGCTATGGGGAAACTCGCCCATAAGGTCCTTGAGCTCCATCTTTTGACCTTCCGTCAAGCTTGGTCCTAGCTTAACATCATCGATGCCTTCTTTGCTATGGAAGTCTCCCAGTTCCAACAGTTCTTCGCTGTCAAAGCTGTTGTCGATCTCAGCTGCTGTCGCTGCATGCACAATCTCTGATGGCCTTTCCACGTACAGCTTAAGGAGGTTGGCGTGGTATATCTTGGAATGCTGGCCGACCTTCACCTTGTAGTCGTTGATCCCCACCACGGTCTCCACTTCGTACGGGCCTTTCCACTGCATCAGCAACTTATTATGATCGGTAGGTAGCAGCACCAGCACTTTGTTGCCAGGTTTAAACTTCCTGTTCACAGCCCTACGGTCATAGTAGTGCTTTCCACAGTCCTGGGACTTCTTCAGGTTTTCTCTGGCTATCTCGAGAGTCTGCTCCAGCTTCTCCCGTAGCTCAAACACGTACTGGTAGCTGTTCTTCACCTCTGGGGTCTCTACTTCTTTCGTCCACAGTTCTTTTAGGATGTGCATCGGCCCTCGGATGGTTCTTCCGTACAGCAGCTCGAACGGAGAAAAGCCGGTGGACTCCTGCGGTACTTCTCTGTAGGCGAAAAGTAAGGCGTTGATATAGCGATGCCATTGTCTGGGCTGCTCGCTGCACAGTTTCTTCAGGGTGGACTTCAGCGTAGCATTGAACTTTTCGACGAGCCCGTTGCACATTGGATGGTAGGGTGTCGTAGTTAAATGCCGGATGCTCAGCAATCTGTTGACCTCCTTCATGCAGTCAGAGACGAACTGCGTCCCGAGGTCTGTCAGAATTTCTTCAGGCACTCCAAGTCTACTGAACATGTCCACCAGTGCCTCTGCTACAGTTTCAGTGTCAATCTTCTTCAATGGCACTGCTTCTGGGTACCGAGTCGCATAGTCCACTAAAGTCAGTACCCACCGATGACCTTCTTCACTCGGAGGTCTTATTTCGCCGATTAAGTCTAAGGCCACCCTCTTGAAAGGTCGGTCGATCAGAGGCATCCTCTGCATAGGCACTTTCGGGACCCTTCCTCGAGGTATGGTCTTCTGGCAAATGTCACATGATCGGCAGAAACGGCTGACGTCCGCATGAAGTCCTGGCCAGTAGAACACCGCCTGGATTCTGTCTGACGTCTTCCTGATGCCTAGGTGACCTCCCATGATAGAATCGTGAGCTACTTCCATCACTTGGCGCCTTAGGGGTAACGGTACCAAGACTTGACGTAGTGGTTTACCTCCGTTGACCCTCGGGTGCTGGAAGATTCTGTACAGGATCTTGGCCTTCACCTCAAAATAGACCGTGCCACTGCCCTTGTTCACGTGGTCTTGGCGGTTCCTGTACTTGTTTAAAGTGCTATCAGCTTCCTGGAGCTGGATCAGCTTATCTCTGTCCACGATGGCAGCTTTGGAGTTGTCGGCGACCTTCAGTGGCGTAGACACCTTGTCTCTCTTGGCCTGGGCCCTGGTAGTAACAGCACCGACGATCTCTGGTCGGCAGGGCTGAGCCGGAGTAGCCACATTGTCCCGTAGCAGCTCTGAAAGGTCTCCATCGGGAAATGGCAATGGATCCTCCTCCACAACTTCGACGCGTTGGGTTGAGGCAGGACTCCATTCTGGATCGGGGTCGTCGGGTCGTCTCGCGCCGTCGATATTCCCGATCATCAAATCATACAGCGGCTTCTTCAGGCAAACCGCTTCGACTTCGCCTATGTAGAAAGGGGTGTTGACATGAATTTTTGCAACTGGCGCTTTCACACATTTGCTGTCGGCCATGAGTGTCCATTTAGAATCGCCAGTGAATTGTTCTTTAGCGATTAGGTCTTCTCTGACGATGACCCCACTGCAGCCAGAGTCTCTTAAAACAGTCACTTCATGATTTCCAACGCGTCCCTTGGAAACAGGCATGTTCTGGACGGTCACAGCTGCGCTGGCGACGACGGGGATGGATTTTCCGTTGGCAAGGAGAAGTTGGCCATCGGTCATGCACTCTTGCACGTCCGCAGGGGTAGCTGTGCGCTCGGTCTCACTCGGAAGAATGACGCTCCCGCCGCACACTTGATGGTCAGATCTACTGGTTTGCCGTTGATTGGAGAACCGCCTCTGCCGGTTGCCCGCCGCTGAATTGTCCGTACTGCTCCGCTGTCCGCTACTTTTGTTTTGAGGACAGTTAGCCGCTCTGTGGTCTGTAGCGTTGCAGGTGAAACAGCCCCTTGAATGCCCTTCCCTGGGAGGAGGCGTGGAGTCTGTCTGTCTCTGGCTCGTCTGGCTTCCCTGGATCTGGTTCACATGGTTTCCAGTCTTCTGAAAATGTTTCGTCGCGCTGGGTGGCCGCAGGGTTTTCCCATGAGCGATGAGATATCTTTCAGCAGCCTCAGTCACATCTTTAAGCGTCTGCAGCTTTTGTTCTTCTAAGTGGGTCGCTAAGTCCTTGTGACAGGCATTGAGAAATTGTTCCTTCACGATCAGGTCATGGAGACTGTCGTAAGACTTCGTTTCGCCTGATAACTCCACCCACTTGTGTAGATATGACGACAGGCGCTCCACAAACTGCTTTGGCGTCTCGCCTGACTTAGGCCGGCATTCACGGAAGCGTTTACGGTAGCCCTTCTCTGTAAAGTTGTAGCACTGCAATAGGGCCTCTTTCAAGACGTCGTAGTCTTTAGCGTCATCGTCCGACAATCTGGTGTAGACGTCGAGTGCTTCTCCCGTCAGAAGTGCACTTAGTCGAATCGCCCAGTCTTGAGGTTGCCAGTTAGAGCTTTTGGCAAACCTTTCAAATCTCGCCAAATAACTGTCGATCTGGTCCTTCCCGTCGACGAAAGCTGGCAATTTTGGAGCCATGTGGTCGCTGACGACTTGTGGCGCATGCTGATTGTTTTGGATACGCGCCAACTCCAGCTGGTACTGACGATCAGCTTCTAGTCGTCTTTCTTCCATCTCTCTTTCTTCTCGGCGTCGCTGCTCTTCTGCTTCTCTTTCTTGACGCCGCTCTTCTCTTTCTTCTCGGCGACGCTGCTCTTCTTTTTCTTGACGCCGCTCTTCAATTTCCAGACGCTTCAGTTCTAATTCTCTTTCTTTTTCTTCACGCAATATTCTCTCCTGGAATTTGACGTACTCCGTCAGCTGTTTGCCTTTTAGATTTAGTTCAACCCCTTTCTGCCAGAGGTCCGCCATCTTGATGCTTTTCTGGAAAGTTCTTTTCTGGAAAGTTCTTTTCTGGAAATTTCTTGACTGGAAGGTTCTTTACTGTGCTGTACCTTTCTAGACTGTTCTAGAACAGCACGCTTTCTGCAGTAGCGCTGATGCTTGTCACTAGTCGCCTTCGTTGACGCAGGCCCCGCTGTCCTCGTCGTATGCGACGCTGCACCACGCTGGTGTTGATGTACACGCTCCTGTGCTGAAGTAGACTCGACGTCCGCACGTCGCTCTCTCTAATACTGGCGATGTAGCTCCGAGACTGTCCCTCGACGTAGTCCTGCGGCAGCCACGTAGTCCCGCTCTGTTGTTCGCTCACGAAGCAACTCTTCGGCGACTACACGCCCTTGCAGTCAACCCGAATCTATCGGATGTAGTCCCAGTATGTTGGCCCCTCTCGACGCAACTCGTTGGCGGCTACCCTCGATGACTGCCTCTCGTAACGTTGACTCGCTTGTTGTAGCAGTTGAACCCTTGGCTATGGCGTGAATCGCGGCTTGACCCCCAAAATGTTACACTCCGTTTGATGTTGGTGTTTCCTATCAGTATCTGATTCAGCCCCGATGCTTGAATTCCTGATAGTTGTGTAACTCAGATTCGTTTATTCACGCAACCCGCTCAAATCTGCATACAAGTCACAAAGTCGACGTATGAAGTTTTCCACTTTTATTCAGCACACATCAACAACTGCATGCAATTCTCAATTCAACTCAACAACTTTCACAGCAACTTTCCAAATCACTATCAACAACTTTACTATCTCTCAACAGCAACTCGGCACACGATTAAATAACCTCTCTCTTTTCCGGAAAGATTTCGAATACCGTAGAAATGACGCACTGCCACCAATCGAACTAAAGATCGTCATCACTGACTTACGTCATTCACATTTTCTCTACTTCCGGGAACATTCACGACCTTCGATATCCATCCGGAAATTTCTATCAAGAGTAAACACGCAGATCCAGAATATTCTACATCAATATCGATCAACAAAAATTATCAACGTTATACAAAACCTCTCCAAACAACAATGCAAACTCAAATCAAAGGTAAATAAACTCCATTATTGAATACTTTGCAAATCGAAACGATTAGATCTATCGTACACGCTTCCGACATACTTTCGTTCGCGTTTCAACGTAACAGCGAGGTTCAGCGATCCTTCGATCCCAATATCCCAAAGGTCAACACTCCATCTGCCCACTACACCGGCACCACCAGCATTCCCGTCCATGCGATTTCCTTCAGAACCAAGGATGTCACGAATGAGCGTCTCATCAAGATGATGGAGCGAGATTTTGCCTTCCCGGATGAACAACCAGCTTCGCAAGAGGATCAACGCTTTATGCAGATTCTTACTGAAAACATCAAGGTCAATGAGGAAGGACACTATGAACTACCACTTCCATTCAAGGGTGATGATCCTCAGCTACCAAACAACAGATACGTCGCGTACAGAAGGCTGATGAGTCTCAAACGCAAGTTCTGCAACAATCCCGACCATTTCCAGCTGTATAAGGAGTTTATGGACCAAATGTTAGAACGAAGTGATGCAGAAATTGTTCGCGACTCCGACACATCTTCAAGAACCGTGTGGTTTATTCCACATCATGGAGTGTACAACCCCAACAAGCCAGGCAAGATTAGGGTCGTGTTCGACTGTGCCGCTACATGCCAATGAACATCTCTAAATGACCACTTGTTGTCAGGCCCAGACCTCTTGAACTCGCTGATGGGAGTCCTGTGCAGATTCAGGCTGTTTCCCATTGCTGTCTCCTGCGATGTCGAACGCATGTTTCATCAATTTCACGTCGCACCTTGTCACAGAGACTATCTGAGATTCCTGTGGTGGCCTCAAAACGATCTGACTGCCGAACCTGTTGATCATCGCATGAGGGTACACCTTTTTGGCGCTGCTTCGTCACCAGGCTGCGCCAATTTCGCCTTGAAGCAGCTAGCCAAGGATAATCGCCAACTGAACCCAAAGGCCTCCACATTCATCCAACGAGACTTCTATGTCGACGACGGTCTTCACTCCGACCAGAGCGAAGCTGAGGCCGTACAATTGCTGAAGGGAGCGCGCCAAATCTGTGAAAGGGGAAACTTACGCCTTCACAAGATTGCATCGAACTCACAGAAGGTCATGTCGTCCTTCCCAGAAACTGAGGTGGTCCAGACTGCAAGTGTTGACAGGAAAGTTGAGAAGGGCGAAAGTGCCATTGAGAGAGCCCTTGGCATATGTTGGACGTTGGAAGCGGACACCTTGCATTTCAACAACGGGTTCAAGGACAGACCGTTGACTAAGCGAGGAGCCTTGTCCGTTATCGCCTCGATTTTTGACCCCTTGGGATTGGTCTCGCCCTTGGTGCTCAGGGGTCGCCTGATATTGCAAGAAGCGTGTAGACAGAACCTTGAATGGGACAACACACTTCCCTCTGGTCTACTGGAGCGTTGGAATTCCTGGTTGGGCGATCTCGGGGCACTGTCCTCGATACAGATACGACGTTGCTACTTCTCAAATGCAAAGCTGCCTTGGTCACTCGTAGAACTTCACCATTTTGCAGATGCTTCCAACAGTGGCTATGGGGAATGCTCTTACCTTCGTGTCGTTGACGGTGAAGGGAAACCCCACTGCTCCATGGTGATGGCCAAGTCCAAGGTTGCTCCACTTCGTACAGTCACCATTCCGCGTCTCGAACTACAAGCAGCAGTCCTCGCTGTCAAGACTGCTCGATTTCTTCAGCGTGAATTTGAAGGCCTCGTGTCGCAACATCACTTCTGGACTGACTCGAAGGTGGTTCTCGGCTACATCTACAACGAAACGAAGAGATTCCATATCTTTGTGGCCAACAGGGTCCAGCAAATCCGTGACTTCAGTCGCCCTCAACAGTGGCATCATATTTCCACGGAACAAAACCCTGCAGATCATGCTTCACGGGGTTTGGATATACAAGCTATGAACCAATCAAACTGGTACTCTGGCCCCCAGCTACTCAGCAATGAACCTATCATGTATGAAATTCCAGAAGTGTCTGTCGCTGATGAAGATAAAGAAGTGAAGGTCCTCGCAGTTCAGACTGCGGTGAATGGAAAAAAGGGCATTGAGGAAATAGTTAACCGATTCTCCACCCTCGATCGACTACTAAACGTCATCAGCCGAATCCTAGCATGGGTCAAGCGCATACGACAGAAGGGTACGAAACTGAAACAAGCAGCTCCGTCACCATTGGAAGAAACCCACGACACACTCATGCGAATCATCCAGAGTGTTCAGTCTCAACACTTTCCTGCATCGCTGCGATCCACTCTCCCTGAGCTCAAACGTCTCGACATCTCTATAGACGAACTGGGCATCATGAGAGTCGGTGGCCGCCTCGCTCAGTCTGCTGAGAACTATCAGATCAAGCACCCCTTTATACTTCCCAAAGAAAGTCACCTCTCTACCTTACTTGTCCGACATCACCATCAGAAGAATGGGCATCAAGGAAGGACGACCACAATGGGTGCTCTTCGTACAGCTGGTGTTTGGATTTGTGGTGCGAGGAGAGTTGTTTCTGCTGTGATCCACCGATGCGTCCACTGCAGCAGGCTGCGCGGGAAACCTGAGACTCAAAAGATGGCCGATCTTCTACCAGACAGAACGGAAGTTGCTCCTCCTTTCTCTCACGTCGGGTTGGATTGCTTCGGCCCCTTTCACGTTGCTTCTGGAAGAAGGGAGGTCAAGCGTTATGGCCTCATTTTCACATGTCTGGCCTCCAGGGCTGTTCATTTAGAAGTGTTGGAAGACATGTCGACGGACGCTTTTATATGTGGTCTGATGCGATTCGTAGCCATTCGTGGAAACGTGAGATCCATACGTTGTGACAGGGGCACCAACTTCATCGGCGGTGAGAGAGAGCTGAGAAGCTCGAAGAAGAACATCGATGGCAACAGAGTCAAAAGCGACATGCAGTATAGAAGCTGCGACTTCATCTTCAACCCTCCGTCTGCCAGCCACTTTGGAGGGGTTTGGGAGCGGCTCATTCGCATGACGCGTGGCGTGATCGAGGGATTGCTGAGGGAACACAGCATGAGACTGACAGCTGTCACTCTCTCTACTCTGTTTTACGAGGTGGCCGCCATTGTGAACAACAGACCTCTCTGCGTTGACACTCTCGAAGACCCATCAGCCCCAGCTCCCTTAACTCCAAATCACCTCCTCACCGTTAAACCCGAACCCATATTCCCTCCTCCAGGAAACTTTCAGAAGGACGACCTGTACTCTACAAAGCGTTGGAGAAGAGTGCAGTACCTCGTCGAGCAGTTCTGGAAACGCTGGAGAATTGAATACCTGTCCACTCTGCAGCCACGCAAGAAGTGGTATGACGCCAAGGACTCCGTTCGTGAGGGCATGGTGGTCATCCTGACTGATGAAAGCACGCCGAGAGGAACTTGGAAGCTCGCCAGAATCGAGAAACTCTACCCCAGTCGAGACGGTCTCGTCAGGTCTGTCCAACTCAGGTTGGCAGCTGTGGAAAAGGGGAAAAGAGGCGCCCACGTTGTGCGGACCTCTCTTCTGGACAGGCCTGTCCACAAAATCATCCCTCTACATGTGACCCTTCCAGTCAAGTAATTAGATTGCTAGCTGTGGATGTGATGAGTAGCCTTTAGAGGTTACATAGACTAACTATACAAACTAAATGTCTGACAGTGACTAGTTATGACATGTATCATGCTATCTGTTGCCTACGTTATGGTATCTCCTGCTTGCGTTAAGACAATAACTTTGGACTCTAAGTGGACCTAATGCTGAGATCTCAGTTGCAAAAAAAAAAGCTTTGGAGACAATAATGTTGATTAACTTCCGAGGATAAGTTAAGGCCGGGGGTGTTCTTGCCAGTGTGTTGAGTCTGTATGGAAATGCGTCTTCTTGTCTTCTTCGTTGTCCCCCCTTGTTATCTTTCGTCTTGTGTCGTCATCCTCCCTCCCTTCTTATTATGCTTTTGTCCCTCTCAAGCCTTATTAGTCCTTTCAGCGCGCGGAAGGGCTGATAGTAAGAGCTCTTTAGTTATTATTTCATGTTGTGTGGCCACCTGTTTCGTCTATTTGTTGTTGTTGTTTGTTTGTTTGTTTTTGTGAATGTATGTTTGTATGTATGTATTCCTCCCCCCACCCCTCTGGTCTTCTTCCCCCGTGTGCCAATAAAGACGTTCGAACGATGATAAAAAGCTAATGAGACACCACTATCTAGATCAGATTTATTTGTATTGGAAGTCTGAGTTGTCTTGAGTCTTATTTTTGGTTGACAATATTATCCTTATTTGGCTTTGGAAGGATTTTTTGTTATGCCTCGATGCTTTGTTTTTCATCTGTCTTTCTGTGCTGCACATGTAATCATTTGTAGCTCCTGTACGTGCATACGTGTGTGCTTTGGGTCGTATGCATACAAATCGCTCACTGTATTGTTCAACTCTAAGTTTTTTGTGCTAGTAATACATTGCACCGAGCAGCACGTTTTTTGCTTGTTTATTAACCCACTTAATTTCACGTTCCGCGCTGTTCTGCTATAGGAATTATTGTTGCCATAAAAGCGAACTGAGAAGAATGCTAATTATAAGTTTGACAACGAGGCTCTTTTGGGTTCACGAATTGATTTTTTTTGTAATAAGTAAGCCTAGATGAATTTTGGAATTTCGCTTCACTTTTATGTCAACCTTGATACGAGGAACAAGTCTTGTTCAATCGCACCAGTTTTGTACTGTATCGCCCCAATACGCGGTTCCAAGGTAAATACTGAAATATTTTATATTGTTTAGGCCACGATCTAACGTTGCGGATAAGTCTTTGTTTCATTCTTTATTTCATCGTTTCTTGAAGTTATGCTTAAACTTGTTTGGAATGTTAGCGATAATTTTTGGTTCAGTTATACTTTTTTGAGTCCACACTCGACGACACTATTGCCGAGATGTTCGTTACCTGATTTATAATAATATGATGCATTTCTTAGCGCTCTCTCTCTCTCTCTCTCTCTCTCTCTCTCTCTCTCTCTCTCTCTCTCTCTCTCTCTCTCTCTCTCTCTCTCTCTCTCTCTCTCTCTGTGTCTGTCTGTCTGTTTCTGTCTCTCTTTCTTCCTCTTTCTTTTTTCTTTCTTCATCTCTTGTGTTTGCATGAAGCCGATCTCAGTGTTTGCTATTTATTGCATTTGTTGTGGTACTAGATATTTATACCTAGTTTCTAGTTTTCACCAGGTCACAGGGTACAGTTGTACTGAATAAAATATCAACCTATACCTACACCTGCGTTGTGACTTCCGTGTGTGAATTGGGAGGGCGAGCAGTAACAGTTACGCTTATGAGTTCCTTATGTATTTCCTTGCGGACTGGCTAACGTAGCATTTCACAAGGATAGCGCATGTTTGATTTCTTGTGCCAGAAATACAGAAGCCCGGCTTACGAGGACCAATCAGAAGCGAGTGTGACGTCACGAGTTTAGAGGTCAACCTAAACTCCTTTCACACGCAACACAGATTGTCTGCTACACACGACTTGGCGAGCTAAGGCAGTTGAATTCACTTTTTGCGTGTCGATTTAAGTAAAGTTGTTTCATATTTTAACCAAATCGTGAAAAAGTACATTACATGAAAAAGTGCCTTGTTGTAGTGAAAGTACACAGCTTCACACGTGTATAAATTCGAACCGGGCAGTGATAAACATGGCGCAACTACCTCCGACCCAATGCATGTGCCGTAAAATGTTGTTGTTGTTGTTTGTAGATTATAGTCACACGACACTTTCGCATATAGGTGACTACTGGACCGATTTATACTGACACCAGCGGGCCAGTTGTTGGTAAAGGGGAAAATAATATGATCACACGTTGACCAATCCGGGATTCGAACCAGCGACCTTTCGGTTACTAGCAAGACGCTCTTACCAACTGAGCTACCCGGACCCGCCCGTAAAATGTAGGCCAAATGTGGCAATATAAGGAACATGAATTTTTTATTTTTTTTTAAAATATTTCTATTTTTAGAATGTGATATTATATATATTCATTGGTTGAAAATGTTGAACCAATAGAATAATGAATAGCCAGAAGTAAGGGCAATAGGAGCTCATTTCGAGAGTATGCTTCAAGATGTGAAGTTGTGTGAAGTCAAGTGGTCAGGGGTGTAGGAAAAAGAAAGAAAGAAAAAAAAAAGATTATTGGAAAGATTTGAGGGGTAGAGAGCATCGAGGACTTATCAAGGAATATAGGTTCGGTGGACTTTCTCTCTGAAATTGGATTGTGTATTGTGCTGTAAAGATTACAGGTATTTATAATTTTTTCATGATTGTGAAATGTTGGAGAGGTATATTTTTGCATTGGATGTATTGTGTTGAGAGATGGTGAGCTGTTATCCACTAAGATGAAATATAATTTTCATTGATGTACTAATGTTATTAATTACATGGGGCTATAATTATATAGTGGTAGATAATGTAATATGAATGGAAGGTGTGAGTATGTTGATAGTAATTTTCATTCATGAAATGATTATACATGAATATGGATAACATTATGGGAGAAGGAAAGAAACGATCACATCACACCAGTTCAATGCCTATGTAAGCAGCATTGTTTAGTGCATCCACATTTAGTTAGTTTAGTTTTATAGATTAACGTCCCCGGACACATAAGCGTATAGGGGACGAAATCCACATTTTGCTGGCTGCGGGCTATTTATAGCTTGCCTACACCCTCCATTCCAGTGAAAGGAAAGGTAGCATCGGCAAAGCTATTTATAGCTAGCCTGGCTGACCTAACCTCAAAAATGAACAGCTTTGGTTCAGTCGGTGTGACATATGGAGCAGAATTGAAAGAGTGGGGAAGAAACAAAGGGAGATGAGCAAGGATGAAACAAAGACGAATAATATGATAGATAGATAGATAGATAGATAGATAGATAGATAGATAGATAGATAGATAGATAGATAGATAGATAGATAGATAGATAGATAGATAGATAGATAGATAGATAGATAGATAGATAGATAGATAGATAGATATTGTACAGCTGCCTACTGGAGGCTGGTTAGCTTCATACACCTGTACACACGTGGTTGTCTCATACAACAGGGGAAATGGGCGATTCGTGAGACATCGGCGGTCAGCCATATTTCTATACCTGGCAACCTCAGACAGATACACAAGTGTGTCTCTGCCTGTCTACAACATCAATGGTTCGTCTAGGCCTCCTTGTGTACAGACTTCCACCTGTTAACGCAGGTAACAAGTTTTGATTATTTTGTCCAGGCCTACTTGTGTACAGACTTCCTCCAGTTACCACAGGTAACAATTGTTTTTGTATTTGGCTCAGGACATGAAAATGCTGGCTTTGAGACTAATGAATTCGTAACCTGAAACTCGTGGTGTGAATGTTTGGTGTAAAATATTGTTTATGTATTATATAAAGTATTGAGAGCGTGGAACTTATATTTTTGTTGGTGTTTGCCTGTGTTAGTGAGAATCTGTGAATGTGTGGGTGTGGTAGTTAACAGAGAATTTTACATGCACACTTTGTTTTGAAATAGATGTCAGATATATTTTGCATTCAGCTAGCCATTGTAAACAGGCACACACAAAATTTCCATCCATAACAGGCCACTAAACTCATCAGGGCGGGCCACCCGTCAAAATTCCGGTCAGTGAAAAATCTCATAACTTAGTGCATAAGCCGTAAAAGTTAAGCCAAATGTGGCCACTCCTTTAGTATGACACAATGTAAACATACCAATGAATAAATGAATGAATAGTTTTAGTTTTAAACCACTCTACCTATAGTGCCTCTACATTCTCTTTCGTAAACTAGAAATTAAAAAAAACAACACAGTAAACAAAACAACACACTAGCCAAATTATATGCTATTCTAGTCTAAAGTTTCAATAAAACATTACTTTTTTTTTCTTTTTATCGCCATAAACTTTTCCGTAGCAGTTTCTTCCTAGACTATCACGGCGGAAAAATGAACGTTTACAGCAGTTTAAAAAACGACATTATATTCTTTATCTGTAGAAGAACCATTTAAATAAACAAAGAAATGAAACAATAATAATAATAATAATAATAATAATAATAATAATAATAATAATAATAATAATAATAATAATAATAATAATGAACGCGATTTTATGGACAGATGTCTTGATAACTATGTCGCGCGACTTTATTTCATAAGTACTATAGCAGCTAAGAGCGACACGTTTGGCTTTGCGGCGTGAAATGCGGTCGCGTTTGCCACATTGGTATGGAGGTGCGACAGAAGTTCAAATAAAAAAAATTTCTGCGATCACATTTCTCCCAGGCTACATACATATTTTTTTTACTAGGTCATATTGCTCACTTATCTAGGCTATATTAGGTCCGATCAAAGTCAGGGGCATTAGCCCATTAGAATGGATCATTTGCTATCGCGGATCCATTCTACTTGGTTACTGCCCCTGTGTGGTGGCTAGGCTAATGTAACCACATTGTCAAAGGTATTTTCAATGGGTTCATTCTCTTCTTGCAGTTGAGTATGTGTCTGATTGGTGCGTTGCTGAACCTGGCGTCGCTGTGGGTGAGTACGGCACTGATCATGAAGTCGTCTGTGGCTTGGCTCATGTCCGTCATCATGCTGTACAGCCTGCTGCAATTCGCAGCAGGCGGCTATCTGGCCCTGTTCCACCAGTATGGCGGTCGACACGAAGTGCAGCAGGTATGTTTCATTGAAAACCATTAAATTGCTTTGATCCTATCCTATCCTATCCTGTCCCGTAACTCGAAGGCCATAGGGGCACCACAGATGATCGTTTCACCAGCGTACTCCATCTTTCTCTGTCCTCAGCAACCCTCATGGCTTCCCTCAGTGTCAAGCCAGTCCATTCTCGAACGTTGTCCTCCCACCTTTTTTCTGTCTCCCTCTTCTCCTGCCTCCTTGCACCTTGCAGGATGGTCTTTGCAAGGCCTGATGCTCTGATGATGTGGCCATACCATCGGAGTTTCCGTTTCTTTACCACTGTGAGCATGTCATCGTGTTGTCCAATGGCTTGTGTGATGGTCTGTCGGATTTCGTTGTTGGTGATTTCTCTTCCACCTTCTGTAATAGTGATTTCTTCAGATCGCCTCGCTTTGAGTTCGATTGAAGAAAAGGTGTATGATAGCATCCTGGAGATCTACCATGATGATGATGATGATGATGATGATGATGATGATGATGATGATGATGATTATTGTTATTGTTATTAGTTGTTGTTGTTGAAGGTATGCGGCGTGTTGTGGCTGTTGGGATGTTGGGGCGTGAACTACAGCACGGCGGACATGATGATCGAACTGTGCGTTACGGTCTACAGACCACACCTGATGAAAGCCTGGCTGTCGCCTTTGTTCGCTGTTAAGAGAACCTCCATCGGATTTCTCATCAACATCATCGCCTGCTCTCCGGCCCTCTATCACGTCTTCTTCAAAGTGGTCCGTTTTATCATCATCATCATCATCATCATCATCATCATCATCATCATCATCATCACCATCATCATCATCATCATCATCATCATCATCATCACTTTGGAGTGTTTAAGTTTGGGTGGGTGAGATGAGCTAGGGGTGGGATGTTACCAACGGGACTGCGGTTCTTCGTGGCAGTGGCACAGCGGTTTAATCGCCGGTTTCCTATGCCCAATAGACCCAACGTTTCCCGACTTGTCGTAAGAGGCGACTAAGAGGGGTTATGTCAGCACGGCATCACTGGGCGAAAGTCTTCTACACAGAAGACACCGGCCAGGACGGAGGAACCTCGCGTTACTCAATGTTCAACGACCACGTGCTCGGGTCCAAGGCGAGCCACACTGTACTCATGGATTTCGTCTGTGGTCAACAGCCTTGAGAGGATTGGGCTCCGCCAGGTCTTTCTTACCCAAGACACACCCACTGTATGATGAAAAGAACCACTCACTCCATACCGGATCGGTCGTCGCCCGGGTCACCAAGGACCGCGCCTTACGTTGGCCACCAGGACGGAGGTTACTGATGGACAACTTCGCAAGATCCGTATAAGCGACAACATTGTCATAGGGACCTGGAATGTCTGGATCCTAAATGCGGGGAGAAAATTAGAATAACTGGCCCACGAGCTGGAAAACTGTCGATGGAACATTTTAGGTATCGGCGAGCTGCGCTCGAAAGGCCTAGGTAAAACAACGACCGACAAAGGCCACAAGATTTATTTCAGCGGAAGAGATGACAGGCACGAACCCGGCGTTGGATTCTTGATCGACAAAGACATTCTAGCCACTGTCATGTGTTGCCGCCCAGTCTCCAGTAGACTCATTACCATCTATCTAAGATCAGCCCCTTTCAACAACACCATCATCCAGGCCTATGCCCCAACATCAGACTATGACCAGAGCGAAGTCAAGGATTTCTATGGACATCTGCAGTTGGTCCTTGACCAAGTGCCGAAGAAGGACATAGTCATAGTGACTGAAATGCCAAGGTTGCCAAGATGCGTACAATAACTGCGGAGACACATGTGGACCCCACGGCAACGAGACAAATGACAGAGGTCTGAGACTCTTGGAGTTTGCTAGATACAACAATCTGATACTGACAAACACGCTTGGTCTCCACAAAAAATCCAGACGATGTACATGGCACAGTCCTAGCGGGGAGCATTACAATCAGATTGACTACATCATGGTCAAGAAACGCTTCAGATCAAGCATCAACATTGGCAGGACACGCACTTTTCCAGGAACAGACATCGGAAGTGACCACGATCTCGTCATGATATCTTTCCGGCTCCAGTTGAGGAGAATACACGCAGCAAAATGCACCAGACTGAAGTTCGACCTACACAAACTGGAAGACCCGGAAGTGGCAGAAATATTCCTAGCCACAAGAAATCCTCCCAATTATGCGGGAACAGGTTGAGGCAGCAGTGCAATCGCTGAAGAAGGGGAAGTCAGCGCGAGTGGTCAACATATCCGCAAAATTGCTTCAAACAGGAGGAGAAGCGATGATTGACGCCTTTACCATTGTCTTTAACAAGATCTGGCAAAGTAGGGAGTGGCCTACACCATGGACCCAGTCGCTTGTCATCACTCTTCCCAAAAAGTGTAACCTTCAGGAGTGTGAAAATTACCTCACCTTCAGCCTCATCAGCCATCCCAGCAAAGTCCTCCTGAAAATAATACTCAGCAGGTTGAAACCCCAAGCTGAACAAATCATAGCTGATGAACAAGCAGGACTCAGGCAGGCCGAAGTACCACTGAACAGATTTTCAACCTCAGAATAATTTGCGAGAAATACCTACAACACCAACAACATCTATATCATGTGTTTGTCGATTTCAAGAAAGCGTTTGACCAACTCTGGCATGCAGCTCTGTGGTAAACCATCGGAGTGTACAACATCAGCCCTAACATATTGAAGTCATCAAAAGCCTGTATGACAAGGCGACCAGTGTAGTCCTCCACAACAGCGCCATCGGGAACTGGTTAAGAACAACAATTGGCGTGCGTCAAGGATGTCTGTTCTCTCCAACACTCTTCAATATCTTCCTGGAGCCCATCATGTCAGATGCGCTTGCAGACCACAAAGCCACAGTCAGTATAGGGGATAGAGCAATCTCCAACCTTCGTTTTGCGGATGACATTGATTGATTGGCTGGAGAGGAATAAGAACTTGAACAGCTGTTACAGAGGCTCGACACCACATCCAGTGCCTTTGGAATGGAAATAAGTGCAAAGAAGACCAAAATGATGACCAACAACACCAATGGAATCAACACGGACATCAAAGTCCAAGGTCAATCCATCAACACAGTGCATAGCTTCAAATATTTAGGAGCCATTGTATCAGACAATGGGTCACGACAGGAATCGAACTGCTGCCTGACAAGGTTGAAGCCCGTTTGGAAAGACAGGGCCATCAGTCTACACTCCAAGGTAAGACTACTGCGCTCTCTTGTCATCTCCATCGTCCTATACGCTTGTGAAACATGGACCCTCACAGCAGACCCACATCGAAGAATACAAAGCATGGAGATGAGATGCTACAAAAGACTTCTGTTATTTCCTATACCCAGCACGTTACTAACGACGAAGTCCGACAGGCCATCACACAAGCCATTGGACAACACGATGACGGTGAAGAAACGGAAACTCCGATGGTATGGCCACATCACCAAATCATCAGACCTTGCAAAGACTATCCTGCAAGGCACGGTGCAAGGAGGTAGAAGAAGAGGGAGACCGAAAAGTGGTGGGAGTACAATTATTCGAGAATGGACTGGCTTGACACTGAGCGAAGCCATGAGGGTTGCTGAGGACAGAGAAAGCTGGTTAAACAATTATCTGTGGTGCCCCAACGACCTTCGAGTAATAGGATAGGGTAGGATAGGATTCCTATGCCGAAGGTCGCGAGTTCGATTCTTGCAATGGGCGAACTTATGTGACTTAGGTATGAGGCTATTGAGGACACCGAGGGTTTTCTCCGGCTTCCTTCCTTCCTTCAATAATGGTATTGGATGCAGTCAATCTAACATTTCAAACAGAAAAATTTGGATTTCCTCTCCGTCTTCTAATAGCGAACCCATCTCCCCACCGCCCCCCACCCCCTTCCCGCCTGTACACCACATGTTTGAGTGATAGATGGATGTTTGTTGTGTGTGTGAGAGTGGATGCAATGTGTGAGCGTGTATGTTGGTAAAGATCGTTGCGCTTTGAACCTGATTGTGGATTTTGGGAAAAGGGCGTATATAGTATCCAGTATTGGTAGTAGTAGTAGTAGTAGTAGTAATAGTAGTAGTAGTAGTAGTAGTAGTAGTAGTAGTAGTAGTAGTAGTAGTAGTAGTATGACTGAATATAAACCGATGAGGTAACATTTTTTGGTTGCGAAAAGTGACTAATTAAATTGCCTACATTAAATTTCCGGGTGATATTTAAACACAAGTTGTTCTCTTGTCACACTTAAAAAAATAAAATAAAATAAACATGACCTCAATGTTTTGAGAGGGGAGACCGTGCATTCCTTTTGATCCTGGTGGTTGTCACAAAGAAAGGGGTTGGGGGGATTGAGGGTAAGCTCTTAATCTCTCGCATTGTATTGCCTCCCTTGCTTAGGCCAATGTTGTGGTGACCTTCAAGAGATTAGAGCTGGAGTTACTAAGTAGTGAAAGACAGTCAAAGTGCAGACGAGAAAGATTGAAGGCTACACTAGTTGAGAAATTCAAAACAAGGGCAAGTCCAGATAGGTACAATTTCTAACTAGGTGCTTTTATTAAATCGAATTGGGTCGTCTATGTTGAATAATTCTAAGAGTGAGTCACTGGGTATTGTCGGTAATGGTAGGGAGTAGCTTGGAGATATTCTGGGTGGACGATTTCAGGGGTACTAGTGCTACTGAGGACTGTTATCATCACAGGGCAGGAGTGTATCTGGGTTGATCAGAGTACTGGCCAGATAATCAGCGAGTGGTGATGCTCGTTGGGTGAGAACTTAGCTGGTTTTCGAAGGGCGGTGGTTGGTCCAGGATAGTCTGGGTGGTCAGTTGACCAAGGTTAGCGTGGCGTTGGTGGCAATGCGGGTCAGTCGGTCACTCTCTTGCGTAATGACCGGTGGTGCAATCCTGGTTTGAAGATACGGGCGTGGTTTTCAGCTTACGTTGCTAGCTGTCTGGGTGAATGATCATTGATGAAATTCGGAGAAACGCTTCGCGTTGACTCCCTGGGTTGTCAGGGGCCTGCAGCGGGTCAGCGACTTAAAGCTGGTACAGGGCCGGGGTATTTTGCCCTGCACAGGAGCCCGTCTGTAAAGCAATACAGACTCTGTATCAGCTGGGGATAGGTATATTCTGGGTTCAGCGCCCGTTGGCGCATGTGCCCATTCAGATTTCAAATTGGTCTGGCCGGCCAAGGGTTAGCCGGTGCATACCAACAGTCCAACAATTGCAACCAGGTTTATGGGGCCATTGTGGAGCTTACTGGCAGCCGCTAATATATGATACCTTCGGCGCCTTAAGATGGGGTAGCGGACAACAGGGGCAGATATTTATACAGTGGGAGCATAGGAGAAAAGCAAATGGGGTAGATACAGGACAATAGGGGTTATAGGCAAGGGGCTGTACTTGGGCGCTTTAATCTATGTGGAGGGACAGCATGGCATGGGATATTTACACATGGGCTAACGGGGAGCATACAAGTATAAATTCAACCATGGCATGATTCATATACAAGGCAGATGATATATACAAGGAAATAATACATGTCACAGCAACACATCAAGACAAAACTATAAACACGAACGTACATATCAACAGGACATACGAACATGTTGGGCGATCGACGGGTGATGGGTAAGCTACATGACAAAGAGTAAGTTTCCTCTCTTACCTTGACTAAGACGGGTCGAATCACGAGAGTACTGCCGTAGCTCAGAGGTCGCCAGTTGATGGGGACGTGTCCAGGACAGATTGTTGTGGCTTCGAAGATGGATTGCTTGCGACTGACAGCGGATCTGGCTGTGTGTTAGGTTTTAAGGATGATTCCTGAGGGGCGGGGCTTAGGCGGATTAGCCAGCGTGCGTGGTAGGGGTGACTGGATGTGTGGAAGGGTTGACTGTGTGCAGCCTGCGTCAGAGGTCGATTGTCCGCCTCGTCACAGAGGCCCCCCCAAGGAAAAAGGCGAGGTCCTAGGCCTCGACTGAGATGCGGCCAATCAGCTCGAGGTCAGCTGCGGGATGCGAAGATGGTTGCGATGATCCGGGTGATGCGGGGCGATGTGGGGTTCCGGGTAGTAGATGGCGGATGCCCAAGGCTGGGGTCCGCGGAGCTGCCGGGTCTCGGCTACGGTTAGTGGGCGGCGGCGGGTATGAAGGCTGGGGCGTCGGCCCTCAGTGGGGACTCGATGGAGTCGGTGGCGGGGTGGCGGCTGAGGAAGTCCGCGCCGTGGTTATCTTTTCCTGGGATGTGCTCCAGCTGGAAGGAGTATGCCTGGAGCAACAGAGCCCACCTCATCAGCCGGGCGTTGAGTGATTTAGACGTCGCCAGGAAAGACAGCGGCTGATGGTCTACTTGGACAGTGAAGTGTGAGCCGTAAAGGTACAGCTGAAACTTCTGGACTGCCCAGACGAGGGCGAGACACTCCTTTTCCGACGTGGCGTAGTTCTGTTCAGCCGGCTTCAGCTTCCGGCTGGCGTACGCGACGGGGAAGAGTGTCGGGGCGTCCGCGGAGTCTCGTTGGAGAAGAACGGCTCCGAGGCCTACGTCGCTGGCGTCCGTGCGCAGGACGAAGGGCTGTGCGTGGTTGGGTAGTCGCAGGACTGGCTGCGACGTCAGTTTATCCTTGAGCTCCTGGAAGGCAGCTTCACACTGCGGGGTCCAGAGGACTCGGTCCGGGGCGGTTTTCCGGGTTAGGCTGGATAGTGGTGCGGCGATCCCATTATATCCTGGTACGAACTTCTGGTAAAAGCCACTCAATCCCAGGAAGGACTGAACGTCTTTCTTGGTCTTGGGGCGGGGCGCGTCTCGAAGGCGCTGGACAGTCTTTTCCAGATGCCGGAGCTGTCCATGGCTGATGGTGTGGCCAAGGAATTCCAGCTCTTGGTATCCGAACTGGCATTTGGTCGGCCGGGCAGTGAGGCCAGCTTCTTTGAGGCGGCGTAAGAGTTGGCGCACCACTCGCAGGTGCTCCTCCCATGTCTCCGTGGCGACGAGTATGTCATCCATAAAAGAGTGTAGGGGTGGGCAGTGGAGGGGGTCCAACAGCTTCCGCATCATCGTACTGAAAATGCTGGGGGCATTGTGTAGACCAAACGGCAGAACGTTAAAATCATAGTGGCCGTCCATCGTGCTGAAGGCCAGGTACTGGCGGGATGACGGGTGCACGGGGATCTGGTAAAAGCCCTTGCTCAGATCCACTCGGGAGTAATATCTGGCGGACTGCAGTTTCGCAAACAAGTCCGTCGGATCGGACAGGGGTCCGGGCACGAACTGTGTTACGAGATTCAACTGCCGGAAGTCGATGCAGAGGCGATGTTCTCCGCTGGGCTTCCGTGATAGCACTATACCGGCGCTGTAGGGGGAACGGGAGGGAGCGATGACTCCGGCTTGTAGCAGAGCCTCTACTTCTGTCCTGACTACCTGCTGCTGGGATAGCGGGACGGGGTATGGTTTCTGGCGGACGGGTGTGGGGTCCGTCAGGGTTAGTTGGACTTCTTCTAGGTCCGTCCTCCCAGGTAGGTCGGTGAGGACTTCCCTGTACTCGGCTACGATGGCGCGTAGTTGGCGTTGCTGGCCGGCGGGGAGTGAGGGGTCCAGAGATACGTCCCGGAAGGATTCCTTCCCTTGTAGCGGAAATTCGGCGACGCCGGTCTCTGTACCATCCACTTCGACGGCCAACGCGACCGTGAGTAGCGAGTGGGTGTCTGGGGCGGGTGCGGGTTGCTCCAGGTACCTCTTGAGCAAGTTGATGTGGTGGGTCCTGGGCTTTCCGCCTACCTCGATGCGATAAGTGGTCCTGGAGAGTTTCTCCAGCACCGGGTAGGGTCCTTGCCAAGCTATGTCTAGCTTGTTCGTGCCGCTGGGGAGAAGTAGTAGGACCTGGTCTCCTACCTGCAGTTCTCGGTCGCGGGCGCGGCGATTATGGTAGCGGGCTTGTCTCTCTCTCGCCTTCTTCAGGTTGGCGGAGGCGGCTTTCCATGTGGCCTGGAGGGTCTCTTGGAGCTTGGTGACGTATTTCGTGGCGTCGACCGGTGCCTCGTCCAGTTTGGCGTCGGTCCAGCTACGTCGTAGGGCGGCTAGAGGTCCAGAGAGGGGTCTCCCAAAAAGCAACGTGGAAGGAGTGTATCCGGTGGAGGTGTGCGGGGTTTCTCGATACGCGAAGAGCGCTGACGCGACGTAGGTGTCCCACGCTTCCGGTTGTTCGTCGGCGATCTTGCGGATGATCGAGATGAGAGTCCCATTCAGGCGCTCGACCTGTCCGTTGCTAGCGGGGTGGTAGGGTGGAGTACGGATATGACGAATGCGAAGCAGGTGGAAAACTTCCTGCATGAGTTTTCCGGTGAACTGGGACCCGTTGTCGGTCATGATGTTGTCCGGGAATCCGACTCGGGTGAATATGGTGACGAGCGCGTCGGCGACTCGGGCGGCGTCAATCTTCGGCAGTGGAACGGCCTCACACCACATAGAGCAAGCGTCGACAAGGGTAAGCAGATACTGGTTCCGCTTCTTGGTTCGCGGAAGGGGTCCTACTATGTCGACGGCCACTCGTTGGAAGGGCGTTCCGACGACGACGGTGGGGCTGATGGTAACCGGCACGGTGTGATGGCGGGGCGAGTATCGTTGGCACTGGCGGCAGGACTTGACGTAGCGCTTCACGTCTTCTGTCATCCCGGGCCAGTGGTACTGCGCGCTGATTCGTAGGGTGGTTGCTCCTATGCCCATATGTCCACTTAGGGGCATGCTGTGGCCAAGTTCCAGGACTTGGGGGCGAAGAGTCGCAGGAACGACGAGTTGCGAATGGTCGTCCTTCTGACGGAAAAGGAGTCCGTCCTCGACGAAAAAGTCCCCGGACTTGGGTGGAGTGCGTGCGGCGGGAAGCTTTCCGTAGCACTTGCGGAGGGTGACGTCTTCTTCTTGGGCCTTCCGGATCTGTTCCGGCATCTGGTTGGGTATCGGTGGTGGTGTCGCGGCTGTTTTCGCCTGGGCGCGCGTCTGGACGGCGGCCATCGACTCCACAGGCTGGGGCGGCATACCCAAGAATACGTAACGGCATCCTAAGATCAAGTCATACAGGGGCTGGTCCATCACGGCAGCTTGAATGGTTCCCGTGACGTATCGGCTGGTGACTTTGATCCGGGCTATAGGGAGCGTGGTGCTGGGTTGTGACGCGTCGGCCAACTTCAGGGTGATCGTTTCGCCGGTCAGGTCTTGTTCCCTGATGAGCGAGCGGCGGACGACGGCGTCGAACGTGAGTCCGGTGTCGTATAGACAGTGTGCGAGGTGATCGTTGACCTGCTCGGTGACGGCCGGTCGGTCGGTGGGAGTGACGACGGGGGTTACCGGGTTCCCGTCGGGGGTGACTTGGCGTAGGGCCAATACCATTCCTTGTTTGCGACGCTGGTCGCTGATGCGGCGAAAACACTTCTCGCGGGTGTGTCCTCGGCGCTGGCAGTAGCCGCAGTAGAGCTCTCCGCTCCGCTTCCCAGGCTCTGCTCCGGGGTTTGGGCGTCCTTTAGGCGGGGGTGGACGGTGATTCGCTGGCGGGACGGGCCGGCGAGGCTGGTGGCGGGTATCTGGTGACGAGGGTGCGGGGGGATCCCGGCGAGGCTGTCTGTCGTCGGGGTGGGCGGTAAGGTAGCGGTCCGCGACGATGATAAGGTCCTCTAGTCGGGCGGCTCCCTGTTCGGCGGCGAAAGTCCGAAGTTCCGCTGGCATTGTCCCTCGGAGTTGCTCGGCTAGCATCAATTCGAGCAGTCCGTCGTACGTTTTAGGTTCGTCCGTCTGCTCTATCCATTTGTCCCGTAGAGTGGCTAGCCGGTCGGCGAATTGCGTAAACTTCTCCCCCTTCTCTCTCCGGGAGTTCCGGAAGTTCTTCCGGTAGTGCTCACCTGAGAGCTCAAATCCATGCAGTAGAGCTTTCTTGAGGGCGGGGTAGTCGCCCTCCTCGGCAGTCGGCGTCTTGGCCAGGATTTCATAGGCCTTCCCCTTAAGGCCATGACTAAGCTTGCGGTACCAGTACTGGGGGTCGAGGCTGTTTTCTCCCGCGACTCGTTCGAATCGGGCGAGATAAACTTCTATCGATTCGTCTCGTTCGACGAATGGGTCCAGGGGAAAGTTCATCCCCGGAATCGGCGGGGGGATTGCGGATATTCCGGCGCTGGCGGTGAAGCTGGGGGCGATGAGTGAGAAGTCTTCGCTCGCGGGCGATGCGATGCCTAGCTCGCGGCGATCGCGCTCAAGCTGGAAGAGTGCTTGGCGCCGTTCAAGTTCCTTGTCCTTCCTCTTCTCCTCAAGTGCCGCGACCCTCTCGTCCTCCTCCTTCTTACGTGCGGCGGCCCTCTCCTCCTCTGCAATCCTATCTTTCGCCTCCTCTCTTCTCCGCTCGGCGGCCCTCTCCTCCTGGGCTACTCTCTCTTTCTCCTCTTCTCTTCTCCGTTCGGCGGCTCTCTCCTCCTCGGCTATCCTCCGAGCTGCGGCTCTTTCCTCCTCTGCGACTCTCTCTTTCTCCTCCTCTCGCTTCCGAGCGGCGGCTCTTTCCTCCGCGGCGAGGCGCTCCTTCTCCTCCTCTCTCTTCCGTGCGGCGGCTCGTTCCTCCGCGGCGATGCGCTCTTTCTCCTCCTCTTTCTTCCGGGCCGCTGCTCTTTCTTCCTCCTCCCTCTTCGCCTCTCGTTCTTTAGCCCTCTCCTCCCTCTTCAACTTTTCCTCGGCCACGTCCGCATCTACGTTGGCCAGGACGTAGTCCTTGAGTTCGGTGCCGGCGAGCCCTAAGCTCTCGCCAATACTCTTGTATCTGAGCGCAAGCTCTCCCCGGTCGGCCATGGTAAGGGAGGTGACTTACCCTGAAAAGTCCTAACCGTGATGAGGGGCGCACACAAGGGGGTACACTGACGGAAAACAAGGGGGTGGGCTGAGATGAACTACGATGAAACTGCACAGGGGCGAATACAACACAACACAACCACAAAGACAAAATGCAATCAATCAAAATATGAGAAAAATGAATGCAGAAAAAAACCTTCGCGAGACACCACCATTCGGGAAAGCCAGTAAGGGACCTATGGGGCTATGCTATACACTACTAGGCTTAGGGGGTTGGGTCCTATCTATACTGGGCTGGGGTGGAATTTAAGCTAAGTCCTTAGTCTCGTCGAGTTGGGATGGGAACCTAAGTCTTTAGTCTCGTCGGGGTCGCCAAAGTTAATGTCACAAAGAAAGGGGTTGGGGGGATTGAGGGTAAGCTCTTAATCTCTCGCACTGTATTGCCTCCCTTGCTTAGGCCAATGTTGTGGTGACCTTCAAGAGATTAGAGCTGGAGTTACTAAGTAGTGAAAGACAGTCAAAGTGCAGACGAGAAAGATTGAAGGCTACACTAGTTGAGAAATTCAAAACAAGGGCAAGTCCAGATAGGTACAATTTCTAACTAGGTGCTTTTATTAAATCGAATTGGGTCGTCTATGTTGAATAATTCTAAGAGTGAGTCACTGGGTATTGTCGGTAATGGTAGGGAGTAGCTTGGAGATATTCTGGGTGGACGATTTCAGGGGTACTAGTGCTACTGAGGACTGTTATCATCACAGGGCAGGAGTGTATCTGGGTTGATCAGAGTACTGGCCAGATAATCAGCGAGTGGTGATGCTCGTTGGGTGAGAACTTAGCTGGTTTTCGAAGGGCGGTGGTTGGTCCAGGATAGTCTGGGTGGTCAGTTGACCAAGGTTAGCGTGGCGTTGGTGGCAATGCGGGTCAGTCGGTCACTCTCTTGCGTAATGACCGGTGGTGCAATCCTGGTTTGAAGATACGGGCGTGGTTTTCAGCTTACGTTGCTAGCTGTCTGGGTGAATGATGAAATTCGGAGAAACGCTTCGCGTTGACTCCCTGGGTTGTCAGGGGCCTGCAGCGGGTCAGCGACTTAAAGCTGGTACAGGGCCGGGGTATTTCGCCCTGCACAGGAGCCCGTCTGTAAAGCAATACAGACTCTGTATCAGCTGGGGATAGGTATATTCTGGGTTCAGCGCCCGTTGGCGCATGTGCCCATTCAGATTTCAAATTGGTCTGGCCGGCCAAGGGTTAGCCGGTGCATACCAACAGTCCAACAATTGCAACCAGGTTTATGGGGCCATTGTGGAGCTTACTGGCAGCCGCTAATATATGATACCTTCGGCGCCTTAAGATGGGGTAGCGGACAACAGGGGCAGATATTTATACAGTGGGAGCATAGGAAAAAAGCAAATGGGGTAGATACAGGACAATGGGGGTTATAGGCAAGGGGCTGTACTTGGGGGCTTTAATCTATGTGGAGGGACAGCATGGCATGGGATATTTACACATGGGCTAACGGGGAGCATACAAGTATAAATTCAACCATGGCATGAGTCATATACAAGGCAGATGATATATATACAAGGAAATAATACATGTCACAGCAACACATCAAGACAAAACTATAAACACGAACGTACATATCAACAGGACATACGAACATGTTGGGCGATCGACGGGTGATGGGTAAGCTACATGACAAAGAGTAAGTTTCCTCTCTTACCTTGACTAAGACGGGTCGAATCACGAGAGTACTGCCGTAGCTCAGAGGTCGCCAGTTGATGGGGACGTGTCCAGGACAGATTGTTGTGGCTTCGAAGATGGATTGCTTGCGACTGACAGCGGATCTGGCTGTGTGTTAGGTTTTAAGGATGATTCCTGAGGGGCGGGGCTTAGGCGGATTAGCCAGCGTGCGTGGTAGGGGTGACTGGATGTGTGGAAGGGTTGACTGTGTGCAGCCTGCGTCAGAGGTCGATTGTCCGCCTCGTCACAGAGGCCCCCCCAAGGAAAAAGGCGAGGTCCTAGGCCTCGACTGAGATGCGGCCAATCAGCTCTGAGGTCAGCTGCGGGATGCGAAGATGGTTGCGATGATCCGGGTGATGCGGGGCGATGCGGGGTTCCGGGTAGTAGATGGCGGATGCCCAAGGCTGGGGTCCGCGGAGCTGCCGGGTCTCGGCTACGGTTAGTGGGCGGCGGCGGGTATGAAGGCTGGGGCGTCGGCCCTCAGTGGGGACTCGATGGAGTCGGTGGCGGGGTGGCGGCTGAGGAAGTCCGCGCCGTGGTTATCTTTTCCTGGGATGTGCTCCAGCTGGAAGGAGTATGCCTGGAGCAACAGAGCCCACCTCATCAGCCGGGCGTTGAGTGATTTAGACGTCGCCAGGAAAGACAGCGGCTGATGGTCTACTTGGACAGTGAAGTGTGAGCCGTAAAGGTACAGCTGAAACTTCTGGACTGCCCAGACGAGGGCGAGACACTCCTTTTCCGACGTGGCGTAGTTCTGTTCAGCCGGCTTCAGCTTCCGGCTGGCGTACGCGACGGGGAAGAGTGTCGGGGCGTCCGCGGAGTCTCGTTGGAGAAGAACGGCTCCGAGGCCTACGTCGCTGGCGTCCGTGCGCAGGACGAAGGGCTGTGCGTGGTTGGGTAGTCGCAGGACTGGCTGCGACGTCAGTTTATCCTTGAGCTCCTGGAAGGCAGCTTCACACTGCGGGGTCCAGAGGACTCGGTCCGGGGCGGTTTTCCGGGTTAGGCTGGATAGTGGTGCGGCGATCCCATTATATCCTGGTACGAACTTCTGGTAAAAGCCACTCAATCCCAGGAAGGACTGAACGTCTTTCTTGGTCTTGGGGCGGGGCGCGTCTCGAAGGCGCTGGACAGTCTTTTCCAGATGCCGGAGCTGTCCATGGCTGATGGTGTGGCCAAGGAATTCCAGCTCTTGGTATCCGAACTGGCATTTGGTCGGCCGGGCAGTGAGGCCAGCTTCTTTGAGGCGGCGTAAGAGTTGGCGCACCACTCGCAGGTGCTCCTCCCATGTCTCCGTGGCGACGAGTATGTCATCCATAAAAGAGTGTAGGGGTGGGCAGTGGAGGGGGTCCAACAGCTTCCGCATCATCGTACTGAAAATGCTGGGGGCATTGTGTAGACCAAACGGCAGAACGTTAAAATCATAGTGGCCGTCCATCGTGCTGAAGGCCAGGTACTGGCGGGATGACGGGTGCACGGGGATCTGGTAAAAGCCCTTGCTCAGATCCACTCGGGAGTAATATCTGGCGGACTGCAGTTTCGCAAACAAGTCCGTCGGATCGGACAGGGGTCCGGGCACGAACTGTGTTACGAGATTCAACTGCCGGAAGTCGATGCAGAGGCGATGTTCTCCGCTGGGCTTCCGTGATAGCACTATACCGGCGCTGTAGGGGGAACGGGAGGGAGCGATGACTCCGGCTTGTAGCAGAGCCTCTACTTCTGTCCTGACTACCTGCTGCTGGGATAGCGGGACGGGGTATGGTTTCTGGCGGACGGGTGTGGGGTCCGTCAGGGTTAGTTGGACTTCTTCTAGGTCCGTCCTCCCAGGTAGGTCGGTGAGGACTTCCCTGTACTCGGCTACGATGGCGCGTAGTTGGCGTTGCTGGCCGGCGGGGAGTGAGGGGTCCAGAGATACGTCCCGGAAGGATTCCTTCCCTTGTAGCGGAAATTCGGCGACGCCGGTCTCTGTACCATCCACTTCGACGGCCAACGCGACCGTGAGTAGCGAGTGGGTGTCTGGGGCGGGTGCGGGTTGCTCCAGGTACCTCTTGAGCAAGTTGATGTGGTGGGTCCTGGGCTTTCCGCCTACCTCGATGCGATAAGTGGTCCTGGAGAGTTTCTCCAGCACCGGGTAGGGTCCTTGCCAAGCTATGTCTAGCTTGTTCGTGCCGCTGGGGAGAAGTAGTAGGACCTGGTCTCCTACCTGCAGTTCTCGGTCGCGGGCGCGGCGATTATGGTAGCGGGCTTGTCTCTCTCTCGCCTTCTTCAGGTTGGCGGAGGCGGCTTTCCATGTGGCCTGGAGGGTCTCTTGGAGCTTGGTGACGTATTTCGTGGCGTCGACCGGTGCCTCGTCCAGTTTGGCGTCGGTCCAGCTACGTCGTAGGGCGGCTAGAGGTCCAGAGAGGGGTCTCCCAAAAAGCAACGTGGAAGGAGTGTATCCGGTGGAGGTGTGCGGGGTTTCTCGATACGCGAAGAGCGCTGACGCGACGTAGGTGTCCCACGCTTCCGGTTGTTCGTCGGCGATCTTGCGGATGATCGAGATGAGAGTCCCATTCAGGCGCTCGACCTGTCCGTTGCTAGCGGGGTGGTAGGGTGGAGTACGGATATGACGAATGCGAAGCAGGTGGAAAACTTCCTGCATGAGTTTTCCGGTGAACTGGGACCCGTTGTCGGTCATGATGTTGTCCGGGAATCCGACTCGGGTGAATATGGTGACGAGCGCGTCGGCGACTCGGGCGGCGTCAATCTTCGGCAGTGGAACGGCCTCACACCACATAGAGCAAGCGTCGACAAGGGTAAGCAGATACTGGTTCCGCTTCTTGGTTCGCGGAAGGGGTCCTACTATGTCGACGGCCACTCGTTGGAAGGGCGTTCCGACGACGACGGTGGGGCTGATGGTAACCGGCACGGTGTGATGGCGGGGCGAGTATCGTTGGCACTGGCGGCAGGACTTGACGTAGCGCTTCACGTCTTCTGTCATCCCGGGCCAGTGGTACTGCGCGCTGATTCGTAGGGTGGTTGCTCCTATGCCCATATGTCCACTTAGGGGCATGCTGTGGCCAAGTTCCAGGACTTGGGGGCGAAGAGTCGCAGGAACGACGAGTTGCGAATGGTCGTCCTTCTGACGGAAAAGGAGTCCGTCCTCGACGAAAAAGTCCCCGGACTTGGGTGGAGTGCGTGCGGCGGGAAGCTTTCCGTAGCACTTGCGGAGGGTGACGTCTTCTTCTTGGGCCTTCCGGATCTGTTCCGGCATCTGGTTGGGTATCGGTGGTGGTGTCGCGGCTGTTTTCGCCTGGGCGCGCGTCTGGACGGCGGCCATCGACTCCACAGGCTGGGGCGGCATACCCAAGAATACGTAACGGCATCCTAAGATCAAGTCATACAGGGGCTGGTCCATCACGGCAGCTTGAATGGTTCCCGTGACGTATCGGCTGGTGACTTTGATCCGGGCTATAGGGAGCGTGGTGCTGGGTTGTGACGCGTCGGCCAACTTCAGGGTGATCGTTTCGCCGGTCAGGTCTTGTTCCCTGATGAGCGAGCGGCGGACGACGGCGTCGAACGTGAGTCCGGTGTCGTATAGACAGTGTGCGAGGTGATCGTTGACCTGCTCGGTGACGGCCGGTCGGTCGGTGGGAGTGACGACGGGGGTTACCGGGTTCCCGTCGGGGGTGACTTGGCGTAGGGCCAATACCATTCCTTGTTTGCGACGCTGGTCGCTGATGCGGCGAAAACACTTCTCGCGGGTGTGTCCTCGGCGCTGGCAGTAGCCGCAGTAGAGCTCTCCGCTCCGCTTCCCAGGCTCTGCTCCGGGGTTTGGGCGTCCTTTAGGCGGGGGTGGACGGTGATTCGCTGGCGGGACGGGCCGGCGAGGCTGGTGGCGGGTATCTGGTGACGAGGGTGCGGGGGGATCCCGGCGAGGCTGTCTGTCGTCGGGGTGGGCGGTAAGGTAGCGGTCCGCGACGATGATAAGGTCCTCTAGTCGGGCGGCTCCCTGTTCGGCGGCGAAAGTCCGAAGTTCCGCTGGCATTGTCCCTCGGAGTTGCTCGGCTAGCATCAATTCGAGCAGTCCGTCGTACGTTTTAGGTTCGTCCGTCTGCTCTATCCATTTGTCCCGTAGAGTGGCTAGCCGGTCGGCGAATTGCGTAAACTTCTCCCCCTTCTCTCTCCGGGAGTTCCGGAAGTTCTTCCGGTAGTGCTCACCTGAGAGCTCAAATCCATGCAGTAGAGCTTTCTTGAGGGCGGGGTAGTCGCCCTCCTCGGCAGTCGGCGTCTTGGCCAGGATTTCATAGGCCTTCCCCTTAAGGCCATGACTAAGCTTGCGGTACCAGTACTGGGGGTCGAGGCTGTTTTCTCCCGCGACTCGTTCGAATCGGGCGAGATAAACTTCTATCGATTCGTCTCGTTCGACGAATGGGTCCAGGGGAAAGTTCATCCCCGGAATCGGCGGGGGGATTGCGGATATTCCGGCGCTGGCGGTGAAGCTGGGGGCGATGAGTGAGAAGTCTTCGCTCGCGGGCGATGCGATGCCTAGCTCGCGGCGATCGCGCTCAAGCTGGAAGAGTGCTTGGCGCCGTTCAAGTTCCTTGTCCTTCCTCTTCTCCTCAAGTGCCGCGACCCTCTCGTCCTCCTCCTTCTTACGTGCGGCGGCCCTCTCCTCCTCTGCAATCCTATCTTTCGCCTCCTCTCTTCTCCGCTCGGCGGCCCTCTCCTCCTGGGCTACTCTCTCTTTCTCCTCTTCTCTTCTCCGTTCGGCGGCTCTCTCCTCCTCGGCTATCCTCCGAGCGGCGGCTCTTTCCTCCTCTGCGACTCTCTCTTTCTCCTCCTCTCGCTTCCGAGCGGCGGCTCTTTCCTCCGCGGCGAGGCGCTCCTTCTCCTCCTCTCTCTTCCGTGCGGCGGCTCGTTCCTCCGCGGCGATGCGCTCTTTCTCCTCCTCTTTCTTCCGGGCCGCTGCTCTTTCTTCCTCCTCCCTCTTCGCCTCTCGTTCTTTAGCCCTCTCCTCCCTCTTCAACTTTTCCTCGGCCACGTCCGCATCTACGTTGGCCAGGACGTAGTCCTTGAGTTCGGTGCCGGCGAGCCCTAAGCTCTCGCCAATACTCTTGTATCTGAGCGCAAGCTCTCCCCGGTCGGCCATGGTAAGGGAGGTGACTTACCCTGAAAAGTCCTAACCGTGATGAGGGGCGCACACAAGGGGGTACACTGACGGAAAACAAGGGGGTGGGCTGAGATGAACTACGATGAAACTGCACAGGGGCGAATACAACACAACACAACCACAAAGACAAAATGCAATCAATCAAAATATGAGAAAAATGAATGCAGAAAAAAACCTTCGCGAGACACCACCATTCGGGAAAGCCAGTAAGGGACCTATGGGGCTATGCTATACACTACTAGGCTTAGGGGGTTGGGTCCTATCTATACTGGGCTGGGGTGGAATTTAAGCTAAGTCCTTAGTCTCGTCGAGTTGGGATGGGAACCTAAGTCTTTAGTCTCGTCGGGGTCGCCAAAGTTAATGTCACAAAGAAAGGGGTTGGGGGGATTGAGGGTAAGCTCTTAATCTCTCGCACTGTATTGCCTCCCTTGCTTAGGCCAATGTTGTGGTGACCTTCAAGAGATTAGAGCTGGAGTTACTAAGTAGTGAAAGACAGTCAAAGTGCAGACGAGAAAGATTGAAGGCTACACTAGTTGAGAAATTCAAAACAAGGGCAAGTCCAGATAGGTACAATTTCTAACTAGGTGCTTTTATTAAATCGAATTGGGTCGTCTATGTTGAATAATTCTAAGAGTGAGTCACTGGGTATTGTCGGTAATGGTAGGGAGTAGCTTGGAGATATTCTGGGTGGACGATTTCAGGGGTACTAGTGCTACTGAGGACTGTTATCATCACAGGGCAGGAGTGTATCTGGGTTGATCAGAGTACTGGCCAGATAATCAGCGAGTGGTGATGCTCGTTGGGTGAGAACTTAGCTGGTTTTCGAAGGGCGGTGGTTGGTCCAGGATAGTCTGGGTGGTCAGTTGACCAAGGTTAGCGTGGCGTTGGTGGCAATGCGGGTCAGTCGGTCACTCTCTTGCGTAATGACCGGTGGTGCAATCCTGGTTTGAAGATACGGGCGTGGTTTTCAGCTTACGTTGCTAGCTGTCTGGGTGAATGATGAAATTCGGAGAAACGCTTCGCGTTGACTCCCTGGGTTGTCAGGGGCCTGCAGCGGGTCAGCGACTTAAAGCTGGTACAGGGCCGGGGTATTTCGCCCTGCACAGGAGCCCGTCTGTAAAGCAATACAGACTCTGTATCAGCTGGGGATAGGTATATTCTGGGTTCAGCGCCCGTTGGCGCATGTGCCCATTCAGATTTCAAATTGGTCTGGCCGGCCAAGGGTTAGCCGGTGCATACCAACAGTCCAACAATTGCAACCAGGTTTATGGGGCCATTGTGGAGCTTACTGGCAGCCGCTAATATATGATACCTTCGGCGCCTTAAGATGGGGTAGCGGACAACAGGGGCAGATATTTATACAGTGGGAGCATAGGAAAAAAGCAAATGGGGTAGATACAGGACAATGGGGGTTATAGGCAAGGGGCTGTACTTGGGGGCTTTAATCTATGTGGAGGGACAGCATGGCATGGGATATTTACACATGGGCTAACGGGGAGCATACAAGTATAAATTCAACCATGGCATGAGTCATATACAAGGCAGATGATATATATACAAGGAAATAATACATGTCACAGCAACACATCAAGACAAAACTATAAACACGAACGTACATATCAACAGGACATACGAACATGTTGGGCGATCGACGGGTGATGGGTAAGCTACATGACAAAGAGTAAGTTTCCTCTCTTACCTTGACTAAGACGGGTCGAATCACGAGAGTACTGCCGTAGCTCAGAGGTCGCCAGTTGATGGGGACGTGTCCAGGACAGATTGTTGTGGCTTCGAAGATGGATTGCTTGCGACTGACAGCGGATCTGGCTGTGTGTTAGGTTTTAAGGATGATTCCTGAGGGGCGGGGCTTAGGCGGATTAGCCAGCGTGCGTGGTAGGGGTGACTGGATGTGTGGAAGGGTTGACTGTGTGCAGCCTGCGTCAGAGGTCGATTGTCCGCCTCGTCACAGTGGTCGCCCCTTGCTTATGCTATGATTTATTGCATAGGGTAGATTCTGATTCAGTGATGGTAAGTTCAGCACCGCTTGTGCTTGTCCTTCGAAATAAACCTAAAGTGATTACAAATTAAAAGTGATTAAATAAATAAATAAAATAATACTTTATCCATTTGGCATCCTGGTTTCTGGAAGCGAGCAGCAGAAAACTCACTTTATTATTGTTTTAGGTAAATTATATACATTGATTTTAGGTTTGATTGTGTTGATGTTCATTTTACATTAGGTAGCCACGGAATCGAACCTGCACGATGCACGTTGTAACGACCCCGAATACTACCACCCGTACCATGACAAATTCTCCACAGAGGTGGTCACCGTTTTCTTCTACTTCATCCCCAACTTTTCCAGCTTTGTGGCCCTGCTTGCACTGGTCGGACACATCTTGTTCTTTCGGTGGGCATTTACCACTAACACTATCACCATCGTCTTCGTCATTGATCACATAGTCGAAACCATGGTAAAAAAAAAAAAAATTGGCCTATTTGTATGTTAATATCCTTGACCAGTTCATTATTTTTTCTCCCGCCAATCTTTGGGTTTCTATTTCTGAGGGTTAAGCCGCCACATGACCGAGCTTAGGCCGCGGCCCGGTAATCGGACCAATATCCGTAATATCCGTAATCAAGTGTGAAATGGACGACCCAACATGTTTTTCTACGAAGAGGTAACAAGTCACGAGTTGCCCCCAGACAGCTGCTGATGGGTTGCACTTCCCCCGACGCCATCTATGCCCGCTTTGAGCCGAACAGTTTAGCGCGTGGGCCATCCAGGCTAACTGATTCATCACCCGGGTCATGGCCCGATTCTACTTGTTTGTTGTGCATCCACCGGGCGAGGACTGGCCATATCGCGATGGTATAAAACATGTGCGCTGTTAGTGCAAAAGGTAAGTGTTGGAAAATAACAGAACTGGTAGAGGAATAACTTTAAAAGCCCTGTGATTTTGTTAATGTAAAAAAAAAATTGTTTTAGTATTTTTCACTCTCGGAAATGTGGAGATCGGTGACAGCTTTCGTGTTTGAGGTAGACATCTTCTTTTTTTCTGGTTGGGGTGTGTGATGAATAAGTGGATTGGGGGTGGGGGTGGGGGCGGAGTGTGGGAGGGGGGAGGGACGTATAAGGAGATCGGAAAATTAGACCACATTTTTCGACAATGTTGGATCTGCTGACAAAACGTTTATTTGAATTGTTTGAATTTTGATGTCACACTAAAGGGACAATTACGCCTGTGCCTATTAGAGGACTACGGAGATTCGTTTACTAATTATAGTATAATGCATTGAGTCTTTAAAGTAGCTCAGCGGAGTATTTGACTACCGATTCTCGGCCCCTCCCCAGTGAACACTTCTCAACCGCGAACTGTTGTTTTCATTTATTCCTCAAAAGAGTTACATAAAAAGGTATTGCCATGCAAGTCGGGAACCATGTTCAAAAGCACGCAGGTTTATCCACTACTGGCGCCACCACACTCTCTGCAACTCACTGCCACAAACCTGCATAGAATGACAGCGGGCAATTTAGCCCAGTGAACCCCCCAAAAAAGCTGGAGAACGTATGTCGTGTCGCCTTATCCCGCTTTATCCAAGGGCTCAAGACTCGCCCAAGGATTCTGCACAGCAAGGAGCCACCCAAGAGCAGACTGACAACATTAAGGGAGCGAACTCCACCTGGCAGCCCCAATGGGGACAATCTCTCTGTTGCGTTTGAGACGCGCACGATAGATCCGATCGTTTTGTTTTGCAAAGCTTGCAATAACAGAGTGTATTTAAATTTGATTTGATTTTGCGTTGTTGTTTGAAGAAGCTTTTGTATAATGTTGATACTTTTCGTTGGTCGATATTATTGAAGAATTTTTTTAGAATTACTTGTTTACTATCGATCGAAGCATGTAGATACCTCTAGTAATAGCTAAGAGATTCTTTTAACCTAAATAAAGTTATATGACGTAAGACAGCGCATAGTTCCGGTGACGAGTTTTATTCTGATTGGGTGTTATTGCGTCGTGCTGGAATGTTCGAACTTTCTCTCGATTATATAGAGCGTGAGATATAAGTCGGGTACTGTGTCTGTTTAGAGAGGAAAAAAGCGATTGAGCGGTCTTGTATGCAGTTGTTGATGTGTGGCAGAGTCATGTTTTATGCATATGTATGTATGTATGTGTGTTTGCAAGTGTGTGTTAATGTATGACGAATAATAGGAGATAAAGTGTGTTGAATGATAATATGATTGGTTTTCATTGGGACGTAATTATGTATGGTAAAGAAAATAGTATTTTATTGAGTTATTTCCCTTGCTAGTTTCACGTGATTTTGTTTCTGCGCATTTTGATGCATATTTGAAATGCGTTCACTAATAATTATCACTCTTTCATGGTATTTTGTTTGGAACAGACGCATTTCTTGCTAAGCTCATAGTTTGTGCAACGTTTGTGTTTTTGGAAATTCTTTTGTAAACCTCTCATCTCACTGACGAGGTAAGCTATTAATTTTGTATAATATTATCAGTTATTTTGTAATATTGATAATGTATTTGTAGTAATTATTTGCTAAGAATAGTTTTTGCCAGTTTTTAGTAAAGAATGTTGAGCCATATGAATGTGCAGTGACAACTTCATTCACTGTTATGTTTAGTGTTATTTTGAATATATCTACTTTGATTATTTGGTTATCCTTGTTCGCATTATTTATTTTTCGATATTAAATATGTACAGTGTTTTATCATATCATTTTGATATGAGCGATGATGTAGGGAATTATGTATTACAATGGTGGCTCAAAGTATATATATTTCTGGAATATCAATAACATGTAATGCATACCCCTTTCGTTTGCATTGGAAATTGTAGTAAGGATTTAGCTATTCGAATGTTTTAATGTTCATTTAGCTTATACCATTGTATTATTTGACTGTTTCTGAGGTTGTTTTCTTAGTTTCCTTGATTTGGAGGATTTTGAATTTACTTCAATAGCGAACCATTGCAACATACCGACACTGCTTGTCCTGTGTGGCTTTGTTTATTTCCATCTTCCACTCCCCCTTCCTCATCTCACCTGCCACTCTACTACGCACCCAAACCCACGAGGGGTTCCCTTCTTACCCCACCCCTTCAACAGATGTAGGCCTATGATGAATAAAGTTGGAACATTTCATACGACGACTCCTGCCTTGTTGCTGAGAGAACAGGTTGCGTGGATAAACGAATCTGAGTTACACTTATCAAGATTCAAGCATCGAGGCTGAATCAACTACTGATTGAAAAAAAAAACCACAGTGTAACACTCTCCCAAGCGTGACTAGTTGCCTCCCTCTCCGCCACACAACACATGTCTAGCTGGGCCAGTCAGCTTCTGTCAACAGTAACCATAATAACCATTATGCTGCCCCTCTCGCAGAGGCACTGTATTCCGCTCTGCTACATAAAAATGTTTTTTTTAATTTAGCGTAGTATCTTACACAGAATGCAAACTCTTCGGGTGACAAACAAGACGTGCATGCCACACTTATGTATATGTACAGCTGTAACGTGTACAGAGATCTACAGAATGTTGCCTAGTTGTTGTTACTCGTTTGGCTTTCCACCAGAAAAAAGGTCCGCTAACCAGAGACTAATATGGTGTTTACAGGCGATCTGGGGGCCAGTTCAGCCAAATGATCTCGGGCTCAGAAGCTAGCAGCCTCAGAGGGTTCAGGTCATCCGTGTCGAATTGGTGGGACTTCAAATTTGAAACGCTGTTCACGGAAGAGTTTACACTGATAGTAAGTGTCCATAATAATAATAATAATAATAATAATAATAATAATAATAATAATAATAATAATAATAATTGGACTGCCAAATCCCATTTCCTGGTTCCAGGGGCGCGATATTTGTTTTTCCCACATCACGTCTGAGGGATACCGTAAATGGAAAGACTTCATACCTAAATCGTACAGAATTGTTATCTCCCTTTTAGTGCTCTTCAGTGTCTTCAATACCCCAAAGTTAAGTTTGGTAGTTGGTGCGACATTTTCCGATTAGGCCTACCCTACCGCCTTCATTGCTTCAGTCAGCTTTGTTATATATGCATTGTGAATTGGTTTTTTTTATTTTTTTTTATTTAATAAGTTTAAGTATTGTGAATTGTGTCGGTTTTTTTCTCTCTTATTTTTCATATGAAGAAGATTAGTTCACTGAGAGGGAGAAATACCGCAATTGTCATTTTTTCTTATTTTTCATATGAAGAAAAGTATTCACTAGTAAGCCTACTATACTGCAGTGATGTCGTTTTCGTCGGCAAATCGGCCATTCACCGATAAAATTCCAAAATGTCTGAAAGAGTCCTGATCGGCCCGCTGTCCTAAGGTTTTACGCCTCAATCGGCCATCCTTTGTCCATTTTTTGTTTGCTTGTCTCATGTCTGTTTCGTTGTTATTGCTTCTGGCCATATTAATTTCCTATCCGATAAATAAAGTTGATATGAGTTATTGTCGAACATCAAGTATCTGAAGCGCCAAGCAGACGACACATGCATCAGCAGAGAGAGTTAGAGTAACGTCCCTTGTTGCTTCCGGCAATAAAAAATTTTAGTTTTGGAAATGCCGCCGAAAAAGAAACCGAAACTTATCAATTGCCTCTGGTTTGGTGTTGGAAAGAAGTCAACATGATAGCCGAAAGATTTTCAAAATGTCCTAAAGGTTTGTGACAGAATCGGCAAAATGGCCTATGCTGAAAATATCTAGCAACATCACTGATGCTGCAACATATAATGTAAAATATCTAACCCAGAGTTGAACGTGCATATTCATTTAATCATAATTTACTAAGTTAATTAAAACAATATTAGTAGGATAAGGTAAAGTACTATTATTATTATTAATTAGTATTAATATAATACTACTTGTTTCTTCAGTACTGTAATAGTGTAAGTACTAAAGCAAAAAGCAGGACTAGTAGGCGTCCTCAATACTGATGAAGTTATAGTCTATTATTCTATTGCTAGTACTAGTGTTTGTTGTCAGCAATGACGTTGTCATTGTTAATAAATGTAAGTGCTAAATTATGGTAGTACTAGTAGGCCTACTCAATACTGGTAGTCTGTTATTCTATTCCTAGTAGGCCTACCAGTATTTGTTGTCAGGCAGACATTGTCATTGTGTTGTAAGTTAGGCATGTGTTTGAATCTTTGATGTTAGGTAGTTTTGATTGTTGTCAGCTGGTTCTTTATTCATTTATTAATTATTTAACTCTTTAACTTTAACTTGTAAGTGGTACTATATTTCAAGCACATGCCACTTATCATGGCTTTATTAAATTGTATTGTGTGAATTTGTAAGTGCCACGAGCCTCTGTAGTATCTAGACATACTCATTTATACTGATTTTTTTTTAAATCTGATGCTTGTACTACTGTGTATTTATTGTCAGCAAAACATTGTCATTGTGTTATTAGTTAACACTGTCTTTGATGTTAGTTAGTTTTGATTGTTAACTTTTCTTCATATGAAAAATAAAAAAATATGACAATTGCGGTATTTTTCCCTTCAAGTGATCTAATCTTCTTCATATGAAAAATAAGAAAAAACCCGACACAATTCACAATACTTAAGCTTATTATGATTGAAATACTGCTGAATTGGTTGCATTATTTGAAAAGGGATCTAAATCGGACCCAGGTAATTATAGACCAGTAAATCTAACTTCTATACTATGTAATGTCCTAGAGACGTAAATAAGATATGTTGTAGTTGACTATTTTACATCAAATAACTTGTTTTGTAACTTCCAGCATGGGTTCCGTAAAAAAAAATTATCTTGGATGACGCAACTGATAGACGATTTTACAAGGTTTTTTGATGTTGGAGAACCAGTTGATGTAATTTATTTAGATTTTATACAAGCATTGGTGTCCCACACCAAAGACCTCATCAAACCTCAGTCATATGGTATTACTGGTAATATCCTTATACGACTCCTGCCTTGTTGCTGAGTGAACGGGCTGCGTGGATAAACTAATTCGAGTTAATCATGTGGTGTAAAGGCAAGTCGCAATTAGAAGACAAAAAGATCGAAATGGAATTTTTTTTGGTGTGGACCTTTTACTTTAAATAGACTGCCTTCAGTATATCATTAATGAGGTTTCTTGAAAATTGAAACATGATTTTGTTTTGAACTGCTGCTTCAGAGAAAGATTAAATGAAGTGTCACAAATTTCGATGGGCACTCTGATCATTAATGGTGGCAAAGTAGACTTGGAGCGGCGCGGAAATATTTTCGCTCAACGTTCTCATCCAGTCAACCACCTGTTCGAATTCCTCCCCTCCCGGCAAACGCTTCAGAGCATTAAAAGTTAGATCCAGTCGGTTTAGACACAGCTTCTTTCTCGAGACTGCCCTCTCTGTATCAGTGACCTCAGTTGTTCACACAGTATGAGTTTTGCACGATTTCTTGATGTTTTAATGCACATTATGTTATGCTTTGTACCTTAGTTGATATATCTATTTAGAATTGTTTACGACTGAGGGTGTGTGCGTGTGTGGGTTTGTGTGTGTGTGGGCATGAGAGGGCGTGCGTAGTTTACTTTTGAAAACAACTTTAAATGTCCAGTGGGAGTATGTTTGTTGTTGAAGAGTGACTGAATGTTTAACCGCAAAACCAAAACAAAATCCTATGTATTTTTTTATTTATTGGGTAATAATAAAGTGTCTTGTTTTCATTTTGCTTAGATCGGTAATATATAGGTAAAAGCTTCGTTGAGCATTTTGTTCATATCGTGGTAAAGTAAAAATAGCTCATAAATTTTATTTGTCTCCCTGTTTGTTGTGTGTGTGCGTGCGTGTGTGGGTGCGTGTGTGCGTGCGTGTGTGTGTGTGTGTGTGTGTGTGTGTGTGTGTGTGTGTGTGTGTGTGTGTGTGTGGTGCAGCTCATGGTGACGCTGTGTGGGTCATGGCATACAGTTTGCTGCTACTGGCAATTAATGGAACTGGTCACAATCCACTACTACACATCAAGCCTGTTCATGGACGCCTCTTTCCTGGCGGATCAGTACATAGTCCAGGATGCCAGCTCCCTCGCGTGGGCACTCTCTCTCTCTCTCTCTCTCTCTCTCTCTCTCTCTCTCTCTCTCCTGCAAACATGCACACGCACAGCTACACAGGTCTGCGAGTCATAGGGTTGACTGCTTGACAGAATAGAGTATCACTGGACTGCTTGCTCGTTTATTGGGAGAACTTGGCTCACACATTCCACAGGCTCGCAAATGTCATTTGGTTTGGTTTAAGTGATAAAGTCGTAACTTAACTGCCTGCTTGCTGGTGTAACTGATAAAGTGATAAATTAACTTGGCTGATAAAGTGATCAATTAACTTGCTGATGAAGTTATAAATTAACTGCCTGCTTGCTGGTTTGATCTCTTGCTGATCTGATCTGTGGGGTTTCAGAATGCAGATCGCCGAGACGATGATCCTTTTGTGTTCGGCCGCCAAACCGCTGATATTCTTCATCTGGAGCTTGTACCGACGCCAGTGGAGTACCATGTTGAGCAGGGGCGGGTCAAACTTATGGAAATTCTGCTGTTGCTGTTGCTGTTGCCGCCGCAGGAAGCGCAGCGACTACATGTATGAGACCGACCTTTCCAGATCTTCTGTGTCCTCCTCCTTCTACTAGAGCACGTGACTAGCACGCTACAACTCAACTTAATTTGTTGGGGGAAGCCCCATCACCGTTGCTCCCACTACGACTTTGTTACTGGAGCGAATGTGTGAGCCTGTTTTTTACTTCACCGCTTTAACTACTAGGGATCTTTCAAAAGCGAGTGATTTCCGTTGTGAAAGTGATTCCGCACTACTTTCTGTCCGTAACGTCAGCAGTTTATGCTGTCATTATTATGCAAAGGTGAAAGTTCACGAACTCTTTCGTATGAAATCCACAATGATGTGATTTTGTAAAAGGGACATTACTCCACCAGTTTAGATGTGACAATGGGGATCTGAACTTGTTTTGAGATTTAGAACGTATTTTGAAGCGAGGTTCTGGAAGTAGGTCAAGTTCGTGTGTTCCGGCCAATCCAGTAGCGTAAGAATTATCGGCGTCGCGGGCTGTACGAAGCGAAAAGCACGGCGAACTAACTTTCCCAATTCATAAAGGCTGCATACTTGCTCACTGGTTCGCTTTACCCAATGCAGAATGTATCCTGCCAATGGGCCAAAATATTAAAATTATTTCCCTTGAATATGCAAATGTTCAGCCGATAGGTGCGCCAATAGTCGCGTACTTCCATGTTCAGGTCGTGGATCAAAATCTACAGTTTTAAGTCTTTTTTGATGTCGGTATATATCTTCAGCTTTCATAGGCGACCCCAAATGTTTTTTTGCTTGGTGAAATGTTTGTTTGGAGTGATTATGTACATGTTGTCAGTACTACAAACTATTTATTTTGTGAAAAGTCTGTCAGGCCGAGCAAGACACATCTTACATGCTTACAGTGTGCAGAAGGCCCCATACATAATTTTTTTTTTTATAGTCTAGTCATATAATATATATTAATAATAACAAATTTTTATAGAGTTCGGTACTCCTTCGGATGAGAGTATAAACCGAGGTCTAGTCTGTGTCGCATACATTCCATCATAACGGACTTTAAAGATCCTGACGCTCATGTCCTAGACGGGTGAGTGCCGGTGACAAGAACACACCCAGCATGCACCTAGGTCCTTCTCCCCCATCCCTGGCTGCCCAGGATTGTGCTCAGTTGTCTGGGCGTCAGACCATGCGCCCAAAGGCTGCGGGTGGGCGTCTCGGGCGGCTTGAGTTAGATCCTGTATCGGCCAGCGCCTTGAGCAGCTCTTGAGCTGGAAAAGCGCTATATAAGAACGATTAAATAAATAAAAAATAAAAAAAAATACTCCAGCAGATGGCGTGACGTTGTTGTTGTTTGCAGATTATAGTCACACGACACTTTCGCATATAGGTGACTACTGGACCGATTTATACTGACACCAGCGGGCCAGTTGTTGGTAAAGGGGAAAATAATATGATCACACGTTGACCAATCTGGGATTCGAACCAGCGACCTTTCGGTTACTAGCAAGACGCTCTTACCAACTGAGCTACCCGGCCCCACATGGCGTGACGCAACACGGTATACAGTTATTACAAGGGGCTCGATCACGTAGGCTTATTTACTACCCGAAGTACGCTACCCTAGGCGCACTCTATCGGATTGTCTTCCCCGAAGGTGGAGTTTTTTTGCTCATTGCTAACTGAACGGTGCAAATGGAAATTGCCTCTGTGTTGGCGTGCGCACACACACCCACACACACCCACACACACATCCACACACACACACACACACACACACACACCCACACCCACACACACCCACACACACCCACACACCCACACACACACACACCCACACACACCCACACCCACACACACACCCCCACACACACACACCCACCCACACCCACACACACACCCACACACACACCCACACACACACACCCACACACACACACACACCCACAAACACACACACCCACACACACACACACCCACACACCCACACACCCACACACACTACAGGCAAATAAAATGTATCATCATGACTACTGTCACAAATCACTCAAACAAAACTTTTTTTTTTAAATTTTAAATGTATATTATAATTTTTTATAGGCTTTTTGCAACATTGAACACAAGCACACTGGACATAATATAACATATAGAAGGGAGTATATTACAGAAAAGCCGATTAACCTACAAAATGCTGAAAGGGAGCACACACACACACAAACAGGCGTACCTCCATTTACTACTTTCGACGTTTAATGGAACTCCATTGTATTTGATTACCTGTTCGGGAGGTCCGCTTCACCTCCACCTCCCCTCCCCTCCCCTCCCCTCCCCTCCCCGCTTCACTTACCACAACCATCCCACGCATCACCGCCTACTTCATTCCTCTGTCTTTCCTTCTACCAAATGCTCATGTACACAAGTGAGTGAGCTCAATTCTGGGTAAGAGCGGTGTGAACAGTTCTCGAGTTCGCTAAACGAGCGATTTAATAACATTTATGTTTCCGTCTTGTGTTAAAAGTTTCAACGTTCGCTTTGTTTTAATAAAAATGGTTTTGTATTTCCGATAACAGTTATGGCTGGCTCGTGTTCATTTGTTTTGAGTTTTCCCTGCAAAAACGCCAATGAATTCTTCTTTACCTCCTTCTTTTTTTCTCTGTTGCGCAATGCTCTATGTCCAGGCTAGACCCACAGTGGCGGTACTCAAGTTAGGCACCTGTAGGGGATCTTTGATAGCAAATCGGTGGATTGAAAACTTGTTTACGTGTGATAGATGTTAGACTATACTATACACGTAAAGGAGACGCAAGGTTTGCGTTAAGAGTGTATAAGGGTGTCTCGCTTAATGAGCCAAGACTGGAGTTTATTAATAATTTTAATTTAGAAGCCTATCACACAACACACAATCCTTAGAGACGGACCCTATACTTATCCAATGATAGTGGCAGTCACAGTCTCCCCAACAGTCATCTAATCACAAAGACTACCGCCTCAACTCAGCCACTTCAACCGCTTTCCCCAGCACACAGTCCAAGGCACAGAGCTCCGTTCAGCTTCTAATAGCCATCGAGCTATGCGTATAACGCACGTGAAAAACCTAATTCCTGACATACATTCAAACTTTGCGCACAGGGTTTCTCAGAGATATGAAACTGTACACAGGGTGGAGAATTTTCCGCGGATCCGCGAAATGCATTTGCATTTCCGATAAAAAAAATATTGAGTTCCGAGTGTGAGAAGCTGAGGGGCTACCCTTTACTGAGCATAGCGGCCAAAAGCGGCCGATGGTCTAAACAGGCAAAACGTCCAAAAGCGTCCGTATCAACCATGGGGTTATATTCTCGCTTTGTTTGAAAGATTGCGAGACTTCCGGCAATTGACTTCCGGTTTATTCTGTTGTGAAAACATTCGACTGCATTTCCACAAGTTTTCTCTGTGATGCGTTCGTTTTTAAATTGTGTTTTTTTTTTTTTCAAATTTTCTTGTGTGTCTAAAATGGATGGTTTGGATTCTTCGACTGATGAAGGGGAGTTTACAGGCTTCCATTTATCAGACATTAAAGTGAGAGAAATGGACTGGGAGTCGGAGGAAGAGATCGGTACTGACATTAGACAATTAGTGTCAGTAGTGTGCATGCATACGATCTTTCAGACTGGCATTAAAACTTTTTTTTTGTATACACATGGATTAATAAAAAACAAGACATGACAAGAGAAGTATAAAAGGGTAGATAATCAAAAGAAAATTTATTTCTGTTCATTTTGAATTTTATTTCATTTAAATCTATACACTAGTCACTAATATTTAAGATGTGGTGTTTTTACTAACGTACCCCTAAATATCTCTAAAATTATAAAAATTCTTGCCTGTTTACAGCTAAAAAATAGACAAACGTGTGCCCAGTAAAATTGGAAATGTGGAGTTTGTGTGTAACAGTGGTGGACCTCAAACTTTGTTAGGCCTACAAATCAAGATTCTTAACTTTTTTGAAAGACATGTGCATAAAACATTCTTTTGTTGTTGTTGTTGTTGTTGTTTCTATTCATGTTTACTTTGTGCTTTTTGCTTTCAGAAGAGGCCCTAAATTACTTTCAAAATTGCATAAATTCATTTTCTTCCAGGGGGCGAATACCGGGGCTTGGCCCCTGGGCCCCGGCCGGATTTCAGAGATTTCTTGATTCAGTTGTTCTCCACCCTGTGTACAGTATATACATCTTGACTCGACACAATTTTTGCGTGCGTCAGAACTCGTGTCGTCACATGCGTCCTTGCCTTTTTCTTGTCAGTCCGACACGCAAATCCCGGGTAGTTTCGAATAAGCTGAAACTTTCCGTTTGAAAATAATACATAATTCAACTCAAAAGAACAAAGGGAAACAGTCTCAACACAGTTTTTGGGTAAATAAATACAGAATGAAAGCTTGTTTTCCTCTTCTGACGGAGATACTCAAAAACTGAACACTTCCGCACAAAACTGACCGTGACCTTTCATTTGTTTTCGGGAGTTCACGGACGTTTTATCTTCGAATTTGTGGAGTGATTTATGTGGACAAATATATAAATTAACACACATTTTGGATACATAACCTTTGGAAAGACCTTGCATTTAATTATAGAAAGCAGTAAAATTATAAAAATCAAGTTTCAAGCGAATCCTGGAATCCCCTAAATATAATGAACATTGCAATGTTTAAACAATACATTTTCAATGTAAATAATGCATTATTTAGCAACATCTTAATAATTATTTATTTATCAAATTGTGATAAATTAGTTAGTTAGTTATTCATTGCTTACAGGGTCCAGCGGACTGCAAAGAGCCGAATCAGACCACAAAATCAAGACCACAACTTGGCTAAAAGAGGACTCACCCCTGATCCACATAAAAGATCTGCTGAATCAACCCCAGTGGAAACACTGAAGGCACTTCACCAGCCGGTCACTTTACAATAAAGGCATCGCACGCAAGGGATGCTGAGGCTATACTCTAATTTATCGAACCCCCGTTTACAGAAACAAAATAGAATACAAACATCATTATAAAACATCAACAAAATACATACATCTAAAATGCCTACATTGCTAAATAGTAATTTCGTAAGAAGCTCTAGTGATCATTTGGCAAAAAGCGTCTAATATTCCCAAGCTGATGCAACAGACCTCACACACAAAATGAGGAGTTTTGTCCCGGACGAGTTTTCAAGAAAGAAGTTAAGTGACTGGTCTAGCGAAAAAGAAGATAGTATATAGTAGATTGACGAACAGAGTAGGAATAAGAAAGAACAAAGGAGAAAGACAGCGACAGTGGGAATTTAAAGCAAAAAATTTCCAGAGAGTGGGGATACTATTTATACAGAAACTCCCGACCCCCCCACGGGGGGAAATTGTACTAAATAATGCATTATATAGGCTACAGACCTGACTACCTTCCGTTTTTGGCGGAAGATTCTTCCGAATTTTAATGCTTTTTTGCGCCCTTCCGCCTCTGACAACTTTTTTCCGCTGAAGAAATCGAAAATCTTCTGCATTCCAATCTAGTCTTGAATCCGTAAGAGAGATCGTATTTTTTTGTACAGAAGGGAGATAACCACTGTGCTGCACTCTTCTGTACTGAAGAACACAAAAGAAGTCTTTCTGTCTCAAACATGGCGACGAAGCGCGCGGTTCCCGTTCAGGACGACGAAGAAACCATTCACGTTGACAAAGATGAGAGTGAGACCATAAAAAAGAAGAAGAAATACGAAATTATGAGAATTCTTCAGTGATGACTGCCTGTGTGTACAAAGAATGAAACTTACTGTTGGGTAAAAAAAATTTTTAAAAAAAGTTGTAATGTTATGTTCAAGGATCTTTGTACAAGTGCGAGAGGCATATTCAGCGACAAATCTTTCTTCTGCTTTTGTGCTGGATTCTTCCGCTTTTTCCTGAGTGTTCTTCTGTCAAGGCAAAAAGGAGGTAGGCAGGTCTGTAATAGGTAAACAAATCATTATTTAGAAACATTTCTAAATAATACATTATTTAACACAATCTGCTAAAAAAAAAAAAAAAGCTTTATATAGGTAAATAATATTTGTTTTTATTTAACAACAATGTCTTATTTACCTATATCATGATTTATTTACGTAAACGATGCTGTTACGTTTGTGACGCGCACAATCGTACGTGTGGGACGCGCTCGATAGATGTGACCATTTTGTTTTACAAAGCATTCAATAACAGAATGTATTTACCTTTGATTTGATATGCATTGTTGTTAGAGGAAACTTTGTATAATATTTATAATTTTAGTTGATCAATATTATTTGAGAATTTTCTAGAGTTGGTTGTTTACCATCGATCGAAGGATCTAGATAGATCCAATAGAAGCTGAGAGATTCTTTTATGATGAAGAGAGTTGTATGACGTAAGACAGAGATGACGAAGTTCATTCTGATTGGTTGTGGTGCGTCACGCTGGAGTGTTCTAAATTTTTCTGGAGTATAGAGAGACTATATATGTGCCGCACTGTTTCAAAAGAGGGAGTGGAAAGTTGAAAGTTGATGAGAGAGAAAGTGGAAAAAAGCGATTGTATGCAGTTGTTGATGTTCGCTGAATAAAGTTGGAAAACTTCATACGACGACTTCTGCCTTGTTGTTGACTTATCATTCTAATATGCCTGCCCACATCACACAGCATTATCTTATCATTCTAATATGCCTACCCACAAACACATCACAAACTTATCATTCTAATATGCCTTCCTACATCACACAGCACAAACTTATCATTCTAATATGCCTGCCCACATCACACAGGACAAACTTATCATTCTAATATGCCTGCCCACATCACACATCACAAACTTATCATTCTAATATGCCTGCCCACATCACACATCACAAACTTATCATTCTAATATGCCTGCCCACATCACACAGCACAAACTTATCATTCTAATATGCCTGCTCACATCACACAGCACAAACTTATCATTCTAATATGCCTGCCCACATCACACAGCACAAACCTATCATTCTAATATGCCTGCCCACATCACACATCACAAACTTATCATTCTGATATGCCTGCCCACATCACACATCACAAACTTATCATTCTAATATGCCTGTCCACATCACACAGCACAAACTTATCATTCTAATATGCCTGCCCACATCGCACATCACAAACTTATTATTCTAATATGCCTGCCCACATCACACAGCACAAACTTATCATTCTAATATGCCTGCCCACATCACACTGCACAAACTTATAATTCTAATATGCCTGCCCACATCACACAGCACAAACTTATCATTCTAATATGCCTGCCCACGTCACACAGCACAAACTTATCATTCTATTATGCCTGCTTACATCACACAGCACAGACTTATCATTCTAATATGCCTGCCCACGTCACACAGCACAAACTTATCATTTTAATATGCCTGCCCAGGTCACACAGCACATACTTATCATTCTAATATGCCTGCCCACATCACACTGCACAAACTTATAATTCTAATATGCCTGCCCACAAACACACCACAAAATAATCATTCTAATATGCCTCTCTACATCACACATCACAAACTTATTCTAATATGCCTCTCCAAATCACACATCACAAGCTAACACGCCATTCCACAAAACTGAATGGAGACGAGACCTCTCTCTCTCTCTCTCTCTCTCTCTCTCTCTCTCTCTCTCTCTCTCTCTCTCTCTCTCTCTCTCTCTCTCTCTCTCTCTCTCTCTCTCTCTCTCTCTCTCTCTCTCTCTTGTTGACTGGACAGGTTGCGTGGATAAACGAATCCGAGTTACACTTATCAGGATTTCAGCATTGGGGCTGAATCAACTACTGATAGAAACAAAACCAACATCCGAGTGTAACAGATGCATTGTTTAAACAAAAAATATTTTTTTAACGGCGAAAATGTATTATGTAAAGAAATCTTACATTGTGTGTTAACAGATGATTATTTAGAAAATATGCTTCTGTATAATGATCATTTAGCTGAAAATGGTAAAACAAATCACCGAAAAATATCGCAAATAAATATTTTACAAAGGGAATTCCATAGTCAGGAGCAAGGAATTATGTTTGGAAAGTGATTACTGAGGAGTTGAACAAGGGAGACAACACGATTGTGTAAAACAAAGTGATATAAGTGTCTCGCGGGAACTGGATTTATTGATTGCATCTTGGATAAAAGTCCATACTCAACCGCATTTTGCTATCGACTCGAGTCGTGCCCCTATGCTGTATAAGCTATAATTATGTACGGTATAATAATTCTGTTGTAGAAACTCGGTTCACAACAGAATGCCCACAATACCAATGACAATGGCTTTCTTATTAATTTTAGATGAACGATCAAAGCTTTAATAATAATAATAATAATAATAATAATAATAATAATAATAATAATAATGTTTAAAATAATAATATAACAGGATGCTATGACGCGCTTGCTCTTCAATGGAGCTCAAAGAGTGTCGATGTGAAGAGATCGCCATTTCAGAAGGCAGAAGAGAAATAAATGTTTATTTTTGACATTTTGATTGGCTGCATCCGATACCATTATTGAAGGGAGGGAGGAAACTTGAGTACCCGGAGAAAACCCTGAAAAGTCTCGTAGATTACCTTCAGGAAAAGACTACACGACTATAGAATCAGCATTCAGAGACTTTATTGCCAAGTGACATACAATGGATCAAGGAATTGGGAGCGTAGGCTACATTTCGACTAGTATAATTATACCAAATGTGACGCGCGCTGCTTAATTAATTAATTGGTCCCGCCTGGGTCGGCTGGCAGTCGTGAGTGGTGGTGTCACAATGGAAGCCATCTTTGCAGTAGCGGCTGTGAGAGTGGACCGTCACGTCACAGGCTTGAGATTCCCCTTCAAACAAACAATGTGGATATGATTTGGGATATTGGTATATATATATATATATATATATATATATATATATATATATATATATATATATATATATATATATATATATATATATATATATATATATATATATATATATATATATATATATATATATATATGGGATATTATTCGTGGTAGAGGATCCGAGTCCATTCCACACCTTCCCATGAAACCTACAGATATGGAAACTACGCCACAATGTGTAGCAACTCATCTTGCCTTATTTTATGAGGAACATCTCCTTTTGTTGTAACTGGAACGAAGATTTAGAGCACTTTTTCAGTATTTGCCACGCCTTCCTAGCGCCAAAACCGGATAACTACAAATATCATAATTACAAATATAATAGGGAAATTACAATTATAAAGGGATAATTACAATTATCATTGAAAAATTACAAATATCTTCACGTGATCGTGCTTTAATTTTCAGTTTTGGCTCAAGCAATCCGTTTGGAAATGGACCAATAAACCCACAAAAGAATACAACCGAGAATTACGAGTTCGAAATAAAAGCGAAAGAAAACTGTGCGTCACTAGTACTAAAAAATTAAAAAAAAAAAAAAAACAACTATAAAACGGCTTAAATAAAACAACCTGTGTTTGGATTTAGGGTTCACTAGCAGTGTTACGTTGAGACGCGCGCGATCGTGCGTGTGGGACGCGCGCGATAGATCTGATCGTTTTATTTTGCAAAGCATGCAATAATAGAATGTATTTACCTTTGATTTGATTTTGCGTTGTTGTTAGAAGAAGCTTTGTATAACGTTGGTAATTTTAGTTGATCGATATTATTTGAGAATTTTCTAGAGTTGGTTGTTTACTATCGATCGAAGCGTGTGGATAATTCTAGTAGTAACTAGAGACGCTTCCATTCTAAATATGGTTGTATGACGTGAGACAGTGATGACGAAATTTGTTCTGATTGGTTATAATTGTGTATTGCCCGAACGTTCTTTATTTCTCTGGAGTATAGAGAGACTATAGTCCTACCGCACTGTTTGAGTTTAGAGAGAATTGTAAAGTGGAAAGTTGTGAAAAGTTGAGAGTGGAAAAAGCGATTGTATGCAGTTGTTGATGTTCGCTGAATAAAGTTGGAAAACTACATACGACGACTTCTGCCTTGTTGATGAGTGAGTAGGCTGCGTGGATAAACAAATCTGAGTTACACTTATCAGATTTCAAGCATCGGGGCTGAATCAACTCATAAAAAAACGTGTGTAACAAACAGGTTTAACTTATAGGTATGTGGGTGATTCCTGAAGTACTGAGGTACTAAAGAAATTCTGTTAACAGTCAGTACAGGATTTGTACATGCAAACAGATAATGAAATTCATCACCTAGTTCGTCCAAATCACACAGAGTACAGGAGTCTGTCTTCTCTCTCGATACTGAAATGTCTTAGCGATTGAATTGTTAGTTTGTGAGTCAACATTAATTCAGTTCTTAATTTTTTTTTTTTTTTTTTACTAACCGACGATGTTGACGCAGACGGGACAGCAGCCACAGAAACCACCATTTTGGAGCTGCATAGGAGCCTCACAGGCTGGCCTCAAGCAGAATACCACGGCACACGATATCGGACTGCAGTGGAGGGGATCAATTAATTGACCATTCGCCATACTCACTACCAACAGTGCTAGTACTACACCTAAACTCAGAGAAGCCATCTTCGAAAATTGAGAAGGTCTGTCTTGGTGATTATTGCGCAGAAGATTTGAAACACTGACTCGTTGAAAGACAGTAGCTATCTTTTGGAAAAATGCTTTTATGAGGCCAAGAACAGTTATCTTTGCTCATTAAGGTTATGTATGTAGGCTATCTAAAAAATTACAGAAATGACATTTGGTTTCATTCAGATTTTATTGTATTATTCAGTGTTTGTATAAGATAAAACACCGAATGTAGGTCTTGTGAATTTCAAGGTCAGTGCCGATCCCATTTAAGTTTGAAACAACACGCAGTCTCAACCTAATGCCCCTCACCCTCCCCTCCCCTTCCCCCACCGTTCCTCCTCCACACTCTTCGTTACCCACCCCCACAGGCAAAATCACCAGCAAACTTCACAAGTAAGAGTAAGGCTAACAATTCAACACAGTCCAAAAGTCTTTTATTTGTGTCCGAAATCATGGTCACTCGACAGTGTCCACAATTTTAATGATAACGAGCGTGAGACAGATTTTGGATTGGGCAAACGACAAGATTGCGCATTAATAAATTGGTGTTAAATCTCTCTCCCAGGTTCCTTCCATTATAAGGTTTATTAATTTTTAGTTAGTCTTGAAAGCCATCTGCCAGAAAATCTGAGAAAATAAGGAATGGCCACAAAAAGTGGGTTCGGGCATTGATAATCCCACTCACTAAGGGAGGCAATTTGAAACTATGCAGCAAGAACTACAAGGCAATCAGATGCTTTAGTCATTCCAGTAAGACCATGCTGAAAATCATATTGAACCGTTTAAAGCCGCAGGCCGAAGAAATACTTTGGGGGAGAAGAGACCAGGAAGAAGCACGGTAGAATAAATCTGCAACCACCGTATCATCGTTGAAAAACATCAACAACATCAAAAGGACCTCTACCACAACTTCGTTGACTTAAAAAAAAAAAAAAAACTTTATAGAGTCTGGCACAAAGGGCTGTGGCACATGTTTCGGGGTTTTATTATAAAAGAGGGCTTGGTTCAATCAATAGAAGCACTATACAACAACATCATTAGTTGCATTTGGATTTTGTGATCCTTACACAATTTAAGTGTTGACCTTTATTTTCATCTCACGGTGACACTGCTCTGACACTGCGTGTGAGCGATAAGACATAAGAAGACAGACCAAGTGTCAGGCAATGGACCATTATAGGCTGCGTTCGTCTTTGTGAAATGAAATCAGAACTCAGTGATATTTGGTTTAAACAATGGTTTATTCAGTTACATTTCTGATCTGACAAATACATAAATACAGTAACAGGAATACACAAAAGGCAAAGCTTAAGTGAGTGCATACCTGGATAAGTTACAATAATCTGTTTCAGTTTAGGCGGAATAATTACATCATTGAGATACAAATACATTGCCATCAACACAAGAACAATAACAATAATAATGAAAGCATAATCATAAGCAACATACAAATGAATTAAAAAAGATATACACAAATATAATAACAAATACAAACAGGAACAATTAGAAAAAGATAATGAAATAATAACAAAGTAATAGCGAGAGATTCACTAGGAAACAGTTGCAGCAAGGAGTTTGCGGGAGGTAGCTAGATACCACGGAAGAAACCAAAAAAAGAAACGACAACTATCTTTAATATACCAGACAAAAAGGCAAGTTAACTAGTTACTATTAGTGAAAACGGCCTGACAGTCGCAAAAATTAGTGAACAACAGCCACTATAATACTATTCTCCTGCACGGACAAACATTCGTTGCCATGAAGAAATATTATAACATCTTGAGATTCAAGATTCAGAGTGTGTATTGTCTGTGTTCTTGCATTAATAAATAGTGGACAGGAGAGAAGAAAGTGTTCTGATGTCTCGGCTGGATAATTACAGTTACAAGTTGGATCGTCCAATAAATGGCGGCGGAACAAGTCATAATTAAGGTCGCTCATACCGAGCCTCATTCTACAGTGCAGAGCCTGTTGGTCGCGTTGACCATAATAATAATGAAGTGATAGTTAAATTCCATCGCTATAAGGATCCCAATACATTTTGGTTTCGTGCAAATGCCAGACTATTTACCAATATTATAAACAGTGCTCGATAGGGAGTTACTTTTCGACCATCATGCATTAGCAGTCTACTGTCAATTTCGATGGGAAACATTTAATGCGATCAACGAGGTGCAGTTTCCTTTTCGGCAGAATTAGCTTTACGTTCTATAGGTCATGCATAGGGTTAACAGCTTATCTGGAGTTTCCAGCCAGCATTTGTGGAAAACGGAAGCTTGATTTTAGCACAATATATTTTTAAACTTTGAACGCCGTGTCCCATTTCGAGCTTCGAATAACTAAAAGTTAGATTCTGCATTGGCCAGCGCCTTAGGCAGCTCTTGGTCAGGAAAAGGGCTATACAAAAGCAATTATATAATAATAAACAACAGTGAAATGCCAAACAGGCCGCGCTTACTATTTTGAATCACAGGCACTCGTAGTAATAATGTGTACTATTATTATCGTTGCGTACTAGTATTATATAGAGCGATGGCTTACGCATCTCTCACATTTGGCTACATTCACCTCTGTTTTTGAATTTAGGCGTGGAGATGGATAAGGTCATGTTCTGCATCTGATGAGGGTTTGGACAAAACAAAATAATTTATAAAATTGTTTCTGCTTTTCTATTATCTGATGACGATGATGATCATGATGATGATGGTGATAATATGGGTTTGGACAAAACAGAACATAAAATTGTTTCTGATTTCCGCATTATCTGATGATGACGATGATAATGATGACGACGATTTCGATGGGGGGTAATCCACTCCTGTTTGAATCGTCAAAGCATCTGGAAAAACCCTGATACCATTTGGATTAAAACATTCTGCAACTGCATTATGTGACCAGATGATTCCAACCAGTGACGTCATTAAAAAAAAAATGTTAATTAAAAAAATCTTACGTTCCCCCCCCCCCCCCACCCTCCCTCTCCCCCAAAAAATTAAAAAAAAAGATATGCCGTCATACTATTACGCCATTTTCTCGACACTATACATAGGATTTTGACTAGACCGAGAAAAACAATGTGCGAAGGGATTGTTCTGAAAAGCTTTGATGTATTCAGGAGAATATTGACCGCTTCTTCTAAAGTAAACAAACAAAACAGAACAGGTTGGTGTAATGCAAATGGCGGATTTTAGTGGTTTTTAGCAACAGAGCAAGAATGACATGAATCTGGGTTCTGAACACAGCCTGTTCTATATGAGAGAAAAAAATATCGGCGTTGTTGTTATTGTTGCTGCTGCTGTTGTTACTGTTGATGTTTTTGTTGTGTTTGTTGTTGTCGTTGCTGCGACTTTATTGTGTGTTGTTTTTTTAATTTAATTTAATTTAATTTTATTTTATTTTTGTGGTGGTGGCAGAATTGATTCTGATTCTTAGTGTCATCCTCTTACTTTGTTGTTGCTGATTCTTCTTCTCCTCTTCCTCCTCCTTTTCGTTCATTTCCTCCTCCTCGACCTTCCCCCTCTTCCTATTCAGACCTAAAGATTATACCGCGATTCATGCTCTTGATTCCCAAGTGATCATGCACTGATCTAAATGTCCTGTTCTTTGCTGTGCTGCCGCGACAACTTGACATGAACACAGATTCTTGACTTCTAATAACACACTTATCCTTAACCTTATCTTATCATATCCCATAACTCGGAGGTCGTTGGGGCACCACAGGTGATCGTTTAACCAGCGTACTCCATCTTTCTATGTCCTCAGCAACCCTCATGGCTTCGCTCAGTGTCAAGCCAGTCCATTCTCGAATGTTGTCCTCTCACCTCTTTTTCTGTCTCCCTCTTCTTCTGCCTCATTGCACCGTATCTTGCAGGAAGGGCATTTGCAAGGCCAGATGCTCTGATGACGTGGCCATACCATCGGAGTTTCCGTTTTTTCACCACTGTGAGCATGTCATCATGTTGTCCAATGGCTTGTGTGATGGTCTGTCGGACTTCGTCTTTGGAGATGTGCTGTGCAGAATATAGGAAGTCCCCAGAAGTGTTCTGTAGCACCTCATCTCCATGCTTTGTATTCTTCGTTGTAGATCTGCCGTGAGGGTCCATGTTTCGCAAGGATGGACATGACAAGGGAGCGCAGCAGCCTTACCTTGGAATGTAGACTGATGGTCATGTCTTTCCAAATGGGCTTTAACTTGTCAGGGCCGCAGTTGTTTGTGCGATCCTGGAGAGGACTTCCTGTCAGGACTCATTTCCTGATACAATGGCTCCTAAAGCTATGCACTGTGTTGAGGGATTGGCCGTGGACTTTGATGTCCGTGTTGATGCCATTGGCGTTGTTGGTCATCATTTTGGTCTTCTTTGCACTTATTTCCCTTCTATGGACTTTGGAGGTGGTGGCAAGCCCCTATACCAGCTGTTCAAGTTCTTTTTCCTCTCCAGCCAATCCATCAATGTCATCCGCAAAACGAATGTTTTTCTCAGATTGCTCTACCCCGTATGCAAAATGTGCCTTCGTGATCTGCAAGGGCTTCTGACACTATGCGCTCAAGGAAGATGTTGAAGAGTGTTGGAGAGAGTAGGCATCCTTGACGCATACCGATTATTGTTCTGGACCAGTTTCCGATGGCGCTGTTGTGGAGGACTGCACTAGTAGCATTATCATACAGGCTTTTGATGACTTCGATAATTTTAAGGCTGATTGATTCTGCCTTGCCGATCCTTTGACCTGTATTCTATTTCACCCTGAAACTCTTTCCACTAACTTTGCATGTTTTCCGTTTTTTTCCTTCTGTACTGGTTTTTTTTATATCCCTACTTTCTCCCCAAAATTCTCCTCCATACAGGCAAGCCTGCGTTGGTTCCGCAGGGCCAGAGGCTGGATGGTTGTGGCCTGTCAAAAAATTTCACAATCGCGAATGCAAAGGATCTGGCATGAGGGGCGGCACAAGGCCTATGGACGTCACTGACCATCCATTGTTAAAATGGACAGTGAAAATGGCCACATTTTATATCGCCCACCACGGGATTCGAACTTGGGTCATCGGGTGCCAAACGAAAGCTCTACCACTTAAGCTACGGCGGTGGGAAGAAGGAGCAACTGTTTGTAGTTGGCTTTAAGGCCTCTCATTTTACATTGTATTATCAGGTCTTGATAGGAAGAAATAAAGGTAGCATGTTTTCTCTCAAGCAATTTTCTACTCTTAAGTTTCTCCTTAATTATAACGATTATATGTTTCTTGCTGGAGATAAAGGTGCTGACGCTTGTTGAGGTGACTCCTCCATGCCAACTGATTCTACCTTCAGGGAGTTGAAACGATTCGAAGTAATGTTTTTTTTAGAAGACAACGGACCTGGCCTATTGCCAGTCCTTGAAGAGGACTTCGAGCTCGTCAACCGCTGCGCGGTCCCAGCCGAAGCTGTTCGACCTCGATGGGGCGAGGAGGAGGGAGGTCTTGGATCAGGCGTACTCCCTCGTCCTGGAGGTGCAACAGAATGTAGAGGTGTGGTAACGGCTTTTGATGCGGCCGCGGGCGCGTTCACCTAAGGATCCCTTCTCCATCTGGGGGAGTGACCGTTCAGATCCCCAACAATCACAAAGGGAGATGGGAGTTGGTCTATCAGGTTTATTAAGCCAGCTTTGCATATGATTTTTGAAGGCGATAAATATAAGGAGCAGACTGTTACAGTTTTTTTTTGTTTTTTGAAAAATACTCGAGCAACAATTGCCGCTAGAGGAGTGGTCAATTTAACTGGGCTAAATAACATGTCTGACCGAACAAATACATGGTTCCCACAAAAAATATTGGATTGCAAGCAAGAGTATCCAGACAATTGAAGTAATTTATCAGGACTCAGAAGAGTTTCCTGTAGACAAATTATACTTCGTCGGCTTTTAATAAGCAGGAGCAACTGTTCGTAGTTGGCTTTAAGGCCCCTAATGTTGCATTGTATTGAACAGGTCATGAAAGGAAGAAATAAAGGTAGTACGTTTTATTTTAAGGAATTTTCTTCTTTTAAGTTTTTTCTTAATTATAACAGACTATATTTTTTGGTTGGAGATGGAGGTGCTGACCCCAATTGAGGTGACTCGTCCATGTCAACTGATTCTACCTTCAAGGAGGTGAAACGATTCGAAGTAGTGTCTTTTTTTGAAGACAACGTTCCTGGCCTATCGTCAGTCTTTGAAGAGGACTTCGAGCTCGTCAACCGCTGCACGGCCCCAGCAGAAGTTGTTAGACCTCGATGGGGCGAGGAGGAGAGAGGTCTTGGATCAGGCGTACTCCCTCGTCCTGGAAGTGTAACAGGGTGTAGAGGTGTTGTTACGGCTTTTTACGCGGCCGCCGGCGCGTTCATCTGAGGAGGCGCTTGTGATGGTGTTCTAAACCCGTTATTTACGATTAAATATTCCAACAAACCGACAAAAGTTCCTCCTTTTAGTATCATAATACGTCCTCACTTTGATATTGAAGGCATAGATGTTGACTTCATTAATGAGGACCAATTGCTAACTTCTAACTCACATCCTTCAAAAAGACCGAAACTTCCGAAGCTGTTTATAAGCAACTTGATCTAGAGCAATGTTCATTGTACAAAGGATATGACAACATTTTTACGGACGGTGTCACGTGGGGTTTATGGGCTCTGCACAATGGAATTATGGACCCTCACGTTTATTCGGTGGGAACTGCTAGTACGTCACCCTATGAATTACTTTAATAAATTTATTTGTTTAGCTCGTTCTGTGTTAAGGTTGGGGTACAGAAATAGATAGAAAAATGGTAAAAGAATACTGTCACACTAGCTTTCACACGGCTATGAATCATATGTAGTCCAGCCACTTGATAACAGTTAAAATCACACATTTATTTCTTCTACTCTATACAAGATTCTCTAAGTACTAATCTAACTTAAAAAGTCTCTTTCAATGCTAATAGTTCGATCGCTGATAGTCTAGGCAGCTGTTATATCTTCATCGGGCACTGGCTATAATATTTCATGTAGATTTGGACTACTGTGGTCCGGTATACAGTTTCTGAAGAGTTGGACTACTGTGGTCCTGTTATGATCAGTTTAAGTGCACCTTCGGAGATTACACTTAACTTTCTGATGGTGCGGTCGAAGTCCTTCTGTGAGGTAGCTTCTGGTACACCTTTGTCGTTGTGTAGTTGGGTTCCCTTGCCACGCTGTGGGGTCTGACAGGGTGTTTTTCAAGGTAGCTCTTGCCGGCTTGTGCGGCAGAGTCTCCTCAACCAACTAGTCGTTTCTGTGGAGTGGGGTGCACAGGATAGCTCGGGATAGCTCGGGATAGCTCGCCTGCTCGTCTGTAATATAAGAGACGAAATTCTGCACAACCCTGAATAATCGGTTTGTGCAGAGCGTCTCACTGAAAGCCAAGTAGCTCTCAGTGATAGCTCCACATCTCTATACATAAGCGACGAACATTCTGCTACTTCCGGGTTCCACTGGAATCTCACTCTAAATTCCTATACATACATAAATATCAATCGTGTCTAACTATACACATACAGAATTAATAATAATATAAACATTCAGTGGTACAGCCACTGGTCTGCAAACATACATATAAGTTAAACAACAGTGGTTCCGTACGGGATACAACATGGCGGCGCAACCGGTCGTGTTTCACCTCGTGGTAGGCTCTTCCACGTGGTCCCGCAAATTCGGATTAATAATTCACATTTATGCATAGCAATTTCCACAAACATAATTTCCACAATAATACAAATATATCACGATGAAACAGAAGGGTGTTCATTTACCTGTTTGACAAGTTCAGGCCCGTGTTGACTAAATAGAATTCTGAGATTCTAAGTCCTGCTTCCTGGTCTATGAGTGAAGATAGTTCTCTGCTAGCTAATGAGATGTTACTTCTTCCTCGTCTCACACACGACTGACCAAGCTGTGCTAGGTTTTGACACAGTCAAAACTGCTCTACCCACTTAGCCTGCTGCTGATTGGTTAAAACGGTCCGATTCAAAGCTCAAGTGCTGACTCACTGCGATGTGGGTGGCTCGCTCGCCGTGTGTGGTCTGCTGTGTAATTTAATTGCTGCTGTGTAATAGTCTAACTTCTCTACTGTTACAAAGACTACACATGGCTAAATAGTCACTGGGCAGGGTAAACTAGCCAATTCATGACAGACGGGTCGAAGAAAGGAGACTCAGTTGCTGCTGCGTCGATCTCTGGGAGACACCTTGACCAGCCTTTGCAACATCTTATACCTGATTTTTGTTCTGTTTATACAGCTGAGCTCAAGGCAATTCATTTAGCTCTGAAACAGGTTTATCAATCCAGAAGATCTTCATTTTAATCCTATCTGATTCACTGTCAGCACTTCAGGTTCTTTCCACGAGAAAGATATTGCACCCTTTTCTGGCAGAGATCCATAACCTCCACACACAAGGTATTTCTGAGGGTAAAAAGATAGTTTTTATGTGGGTACCTAATCAAATGGGCATCAGCGGCAACATTGCTGTGGACAAAGGGGCTAAAGAAGCTCTGCATCTAGATTTCCCTTCAGAAATTTTCCAATTTGTTCCATACTCTGACCTGCGTTGTATGACTGGCTCTTATTATGACCGGCTCTGGCAGACCGAATGGTCTAATCAAATCAATAACAAATTATTTCAAATTCTTCCTGATTTGTTTGCTTCTTTGCCTAACTTTGCGTGCGTCCACCCGCAAATAAAAACGTTTTTGGCTCGCCTCCATATTGGGCATACTTATGTCACCAATACTTTTCTTTTAAATGGAGAAAAACCACCATGGTGCTTTGCATGTGACAAATCCTTTTCCGTCCGCCATTTTATGTCTGAATGTGCAGGTCTGGTTGATGAAAGAGAATGATATTTTGGTTCAATACCATGTAATGAGATTTGTAAAGTATGCAATAGAAAACACCTGTTTCAATGTTTACATGATGCTTTGTTTTATGGCGTCTCGTTTATTATTCTTGGTTACATTTTATTAGTAAGACTGGTTTTATTTATATCTTTATCATATTTTCATCTTAGCAGTTTAGTCTGATTTTGCTTAGTTTTGTGTGGTCCTGATTCGGCTATTATCAGTCCGCTGGAACCTATAAATATCTATCTATCTATCTATCTATCTATCTATCTATCTATCTATCTATCTATCTATCTATCTATCTATCTATCTATCTATCTATCTATCTATCTATCTATCTATCTATCTATCTGTCTGATGTTGTACGCTCTCATTATAGCCTACAGAGCTGCATGCCAGACTCGGTCAAACGCTTTCTTGAAGTCTACAAACACATGAGAAAGTTGTTGTTGGTGCTGTAGATATTTCTCGCAGATTATTCTGAGGTTGAAAATCTGTTCAGTGGTACTTCGTCCTTCCACGAATCCTGTTTGTTTTCAGCTATGATTTGTTCAGCTTAGGGTTTCAGCCTGTTGATTATTTTTTTCAGGAGGACCTTGCTGGGGTGGCTGATGGTGCGGTAATTTTCACACTCCTGAAGATTACCCTTTTTGGGAAGAGTGATGACAAACGACTGGGTCAATGGTGTAGGCCACTTCCCACTCTGCCAGATCTTGTTACAGATAATGGTGAGGGCGTCAATCATCGCTTCTCCTCCTCCTTGAAGCGATTTCGCCGGTATGTTGTACACTCCCGTTGACTTTTCCTTCTTCGGCGATTGCACTGCTGCCTCAACTTCTTCTCGGAGAATTGGGAGGATTTATTTTCTTCTCTGTTCTGGGGACATGTTTGAACTGCTTGGTCTCCGTTTGATGTGTGGTTGTAAAGGTCAGAGCAATGCTCTGTCCATCTATGCAAGACTTCTTGTTCTTCTGTAAAGCATATGCCAGACTTGCTTTGGATCGTGGAGATCTTGAACTGTTTAACACTTGTCAGCCGCTTCAAAATCTGGTAGGCCCTCTTGCTATTGTTCTTGTCCAGACTATTCTCTATTTCCTGGCATTGATCTTCTATCCAGTTCTCCTTTGCTGTGCGCATGTCTTTTCGGATGTCATTGTCATTGTCGGTTTTTCGGTAGGCATCAGCTCCCTGTGAGGTGTTCTTTTTCTTTTTCATCTCTCTTCGTGTATTAAACTGGTTCAAAAGTTCAGGTGTGATCCACGGTTTCTTCTTTGGGCGGTGCTTGCCAAGGATCTCAGAGCGGATCTTGCTAAGTTGTCCATCAGTAGCACACTTATCACCTCCGTCCTGGTGGCCAAGGGAAGGCGCGGTCCTTGGTGACCCGGGCGACGACCGATCCGGTATAAAGTGAGTGGTTCTTTTCATCATACTGTGCGTTTTGGGCAAGGAAGACCTGGCAGGACCCAATCCCCTCCAGGCTGTTCGCCACAGCTAAAATCCACGAGGACAGTGTGGCTTTCCTTGGCCCCGAGCACGTAGCCGTTGAACCTTTAGCGTGAGGTTCCTCCGTAATAGCACACATTTACATTAATCGCCTTGAGAAGAAAAAAAAGATAGATAGATAGATAGATAGATAGATAGATAGATAGATAGATAGATAGATAGATAGATAGATAGATAGATAGATAGATAGATAGATAGATAGATAGATAGATAGATAGATAGATAGATAGATAGATAGATAGATAGATAGATAGATAGATAGATAGATAGATAGATAGATAGATAGATAGATAGATAGATAGATAGATAGATAGATAGATAGATAGAGATAGTGCTGAGTCTGGGTCAAGATAGATAGATAGATAGATAGATAGATAGATAGATAGATAGATAGATAGATAGATAGATAGATAGATAGATAGATAGATAGATAGATAGATAGATAGATAGATAGATAGATAGATAGATAGAGATAGTGCTGAGTCTGGGTCAAGGCTAAGGCGGGACTAACTTACCTTGTCCATAAGCCAGAAACCAAGGGCGCCTGACAGGTGTGGGTTCGATCCAGCATCTGGGCGTTATGTTTCTCCGAATATTATTTACTTTCGACTCGGGCAACGTCTCGGGGGTTTTCTCCGGGTACTCCGGTTTGCTCCCCCAGCACAAATGTCAAAATTCACAAATAATGTTAGGTAGGTAGGGTTTGGGCGCTCCACTGGCTGCGACTATGCCTTCCCCGGGGGAGGCGGCCCAGAGTTTCCCGATAAAAAGGGATAATAAACTGCAGCAAAAAAAAAAACTGCAGCAAAAATGATGACCGCTGCTATATAAATTACTTTACGTACCTAGCAAAGGATATGGTCGCATGGCTAAGGCAAACCAGGATATCAGCAAAATATACCCATGAAACTTTGGTTAACATAGACAAAGACGTGATTTTATATCATTAGTCCTTTGCTAAACTACTCCAACTACATATATATATATATTTTTCAAGATCGCTCAAAGCTGTAATCCCAGCGATAGACACGAATGCTGACACGAGTGCAAAAGCGTGAAGGAAAAAGAAGAAGAAGATGCCGAGGAGTAAGATGACCAATCAGAACTCGCCAACTCAATCAGACCAACCGATCCCCACTGATCATTTTTGGCGCTCAGTTGCAGGTAATGTCATCTTTCAAATTTCTTTGTCGTCATCGTCTTCTTTCATCCACAGCAACGACAGCATCACTTACAAAGTTTCCTCATAATCGTCTTTGTCGTCGTCATCATCATCATCATGTTCGTTGCACAGATCGTCATCATCATCATCATCGTGTTCTTCCGCCTCTTCCACTTCATCATAATAATCATCCTCATCATCATCATCACCATCATCATCATGATTGTGTTCATTACAATAGTCTTCATAACCATCATCACCATCGTCGCCGTCGTAATAGTCGTCACTGTTGTCTTTGCAGGTATTGACCTCAGTCAGGAGCCTGGCGTTTACTGTTGTTGTATTGTGGTTTCAGTGACGAAGAAGACCAAAGGCCATGGCAGGAATAGGTATGTTGTACTGAATACTACATTACCAATCTTTATTTGATCCATAAACCAACGACCTTTGGGTTACGGGATAGGATAGGATAAACCCATTGATTGACTTTTAGATTGACAATAATAATGGATGCCATACGAGCCTTATTTCTAAATCAAACTCAAAGCGCGGCGATCTGTAACCAACAAACACGCTCACGTGTTACAGACACAACGAAGGCGCGATTATCTCTCAAACATGTGTAAAATGCATGTAACCTTTGGAAGACGAAAAGAAAATGAAATTTAATTTTAGAAATAAGGCTCGTATGGCATCCATTATTATTAGATAATCTGTGCAAGGAGGTAGAAGAAGGGGGAGATCGAAAAAGAGGTGGGAGGACAACATTTGAGAATGGACTGGTTTGACACTGAGCGAAACAATCAGGGTTGCTGAAGACAGGGAAAGATGGAGTACGCTGGTTAAACGATCATCTGTGGTGCCCCTACGACCTCCGAGTTATGGGATAGGATAGGATAGGAATCTGTGCTACTAGGCCACCACGTTCCCGCTCCAGCATGCGCAGTGCCGGCAGAAAACACAGGGCTTGATGCATAGTGTAGGAACAGTCACCTGATAATAAGCTTATGATATGTACGACAACATTTCAAACAGACCTTCGATACCCCACAATCATCCACACAAAAAAAGGTCGCCAGTCGGGCGAGATTTAAAACACTGGCGGATTTGTTTCTGGCGTTTGACGACCGAGTGCTATCAGCTTGTTTGGTTGATTCGCTGACAGATTTAGTTTCGTTGTCTGACTGAATGAATTGATGGACTTGGTGATTGGTTGATTCTTTGTGCAGCCAATCAGGTGTTGTACATTCACGGTGCCGTGAGTAGTTGCGCCGGTGTAGTGCTGATGCTTATCGCCCTCAAGATACTAAGCGAAACCCTCAAAGAAGACAGTAAGGAGCTAAACTACCGTTATCATCATCATTATCATCATCATCATCATCATCATCATCATCATCATCATCATCATCATCATCATCATCATCATCATCATCAACATCTTTCTCTCCATTTTCCTCCTCATCATCATCATTATTATCGTCATCATTGCCTTTTAAGTCACATCTTTAATGTAAAATATAATTAAGATTTATCATCAGTCAATCATCATCTTCGTCTTCACTATCATCATCATCATCATCATCATTATCATCATCATCATTAACATCATCGTCATCACCTTATCAACATTATTTTCGTCTTTCAGTTATTATCTTTTAAATAAAATGTTTTTGAAGTGTCGTCGGTCATCATCATCATCATTATCATCATCATCAACGTCATCATTTTTTCTTATTCTTCATTTTCCTACTCCTCCTCATCATTATCAACGTCGTCATTTCCTTTGACGTCGTCATCTTCAATGTAAAATGTTTTAAGATTTGTCATCAGGCAATCATTATCATCATCATCATCATCATCATCATCATCATCATCATCATCATCATCATCATCATCATCATCATTGTTACACTCAGTTTGATGTTGGTGTTTCTCTATCAGTATCTGATTCAGCCCCGATGCTTGAATTCCTGATAGTTGTGTAACTCAGATTCGTTTATCCACGCAGCCCGTCCAAACAGCATACAAATCACAAAGTCGACGTATGAAGTTTTCCACTTTTATTCAGCACACATCAACAACTGCATACAATTCTCAATTCAACTCAACAACTTTCACAGCAACTTTCCAAATCACTATCAACAGCTTTACTCTCTCTCAACAGCAACTCGGCACACGATTAAATAACCTCTCTCTTTTCTGGAACAATTTGGTACATGGTAGAAATGACGTACTGCCACCAATCGAACTAAAGATCGTCATCACTGACTTACGTCATACCTATTTCCTCTACTTCCGGGAACATTCACGACCTTCGATAATCGTCCCGAACCTTCGATCGATGGTAAACAAGGAAATCCAGAGTATTCTCCGACAATATCGACCAACGAAAATTATCAACGTTATACAAAACCACTCCCAACAACAATGCAAACTGAAATCAAAGGTAAATAAACTCCATTATTGAATACTTTGCAAAACGAAACGATTAGATCTATCGTGCGCGCTTTAGACACACTTTCGTTCGTTTCAACGTAACATAACCCCCCACTCAAGAAGAAATTTACCCAATTTCTTTCAACAACGTTGAAACGTAATGCACAAACAAAGTCCACAACTGAAACTAATTTAAGACTTTCTGAATACTGTAATTGCGCTCAGCTTATCTACACAGAGTCAATGGTTTCCATCTTCAAGTCTATCTGGATATTGTCAATGTTCACAGTTCATCCACACAGTCAATGTTCTTTACTCACACACTCTGCTGAGGAAGTCCGCACCAACATTGTCCGATCCTTTGATAGATTCTACTCGCATGTTAAAGTTCTGCAAGTACATAGCCCATCTCATGATCCGACTGTTCACAAACTTGGCAGAGTTCAAGTAAGTTAGCGGCTTGTGATCAGTCTGTAGCACGAACTTCACTCCTTGAAGGTACAGTTCGAACTTCCGGATTCCCCATATGATGGCAAGGCACTCTTTCTCCATGGTCGAGTAATTTTTCTCAGCCCTGGACAGCTTCTTGCTTTCGTAACTGACCGGAAATAGTTTCCCTTCGTGCTCTTGCATCAGTATGGCGCCGATGCCTTCGTCCGCTGCGTCTGTCCTTAAGACGAATTCCTTGGAAGTGTCAGGCAGTCGTAGCACCGGATCCTTCGAAAGGAGGTCGCGCACAGTCTGGTATGCCCTCTCCTGAGACGGTCCCCACTGCACTTGGTTTGGACAGCCTTTCCGCACCAGGTCCGACAAAGGTGCTGTGATGGCGGAGTAGTTTGGTACAAACTCCCTGTAGTATCCAGCCAACCCCAGGAAAGATCGCACCTGCTTCTTGGTTTGGGGACGTGGAGCGTTCAGAATCTTAATGACGTTTTCTAGTAGAAGCCCCTTTTGTCCTTCTTTCAGCGAATGGCCGATAAAGTCTACGTTGTCAGTCCCCAGAATGCACTTACTGGGTCTCACGGTCAGGTTGGCTTCTGTGAGACGGTGAAACAGCTCCCTCAAGGTCTGCAGATGCTCTTCCCAGGTGCGAGTGTGGACTAGCAGGTCGTCCCAGTAACACACGACATTGTCCATCCCTTTGAGCATCTTCTTCATCCCTCTCTTCAGGGTAGCTCCGCTGTTGACCATGCCAAAGGGCATCCTTAGGCACTCGTACGTCCCATCAGGGGTTATAAAAGCAGTCTTTGGTATGTCCTGTTGACGCACGGGGACTTGCCAATAACCTTTGCTGAGGTCAATCTTTGAGAAGATTCTACTCCCCGATAATTGGCTGAAGAGGTCTGCTGCGGTAGGCATCGGCTCAGGGTCGAAGACGGTGATCTTATTAACCTTCCTGTAGTCGATGCATACTCGGTTGCTCCCGTCCTTCTTCTTCACGACCACGACAGGGGACGCGTAGGGGGAACTGGACTCCCTGATGATGCCCATCTTCAGCATCTCATCGATGTCTTTCTTCAAGGATTCACGGGCCTTGAAAGGGATCGGGAAGGGCTTGGATCGAACAGGGATATTCGAAGTGAGGTGGACTTCGTGTTCGACCAAAGTTGTAGAGCCAGGGACATCGCTGAAGTTGTGGGGAAACTCGCCCATAAGGTCCTTGAGCTCCAATTTTTGACCTTCCGTCAAGCTCGGTCCTAGCTTAACATCATCGATGCCTTCTTTGCTGTGGAAGTCTCCCAGTTCCAACAGTTCTTCGCTGTCAAAGCTGTCGTCGGTCACAGCTGCTGTGGCTGCGTGCACAGTCTCTGATGGCCTTTCCACGTACAGCTTAAGGAGGTTGGCGTGGTATATCTTGGAATGCTGGCCGACCTTCACCTTGTAGTCGTTGATTCCCACCACGGTCTCCACTTCGTACGGGCCTTTCCACTGCATCAGCAACTTATTGTGATCGGTAGGTAGCAGCACCAGCACTTTGTTGCCAGGTTTGAACTTCCTGTTCACAGCCCTACGGTCATAGTAGTGCTTTCCACAGTCCTGGGACTTCTTCAGGTTTTCTCTGGCTATCTCGAGAGTCTGCTCCAGCTTCTCCCGTAGCTCAAACACGTACTGGTAGCTGTTCTTCACCTCTGGGGTGTCTACTTCTTTCGTCCACAGTTCTTTTAGGATGTGCATCGGCCCTCGGATGGTTCTTCCGTACAGCAGCTCGAACGGAGAAAAGCCGGTGGACTCCTGCGGTACTTCTCTGTAGGCGAAACGTAAGGCGTTGATATAGCGATGCCATTGTCTGGGCTGCTCGCTGCACAGTTTCTTCAGGGTGGACTTCAGCGTAGCATTGAACTTCTCGACAAGCCCGTTGCACATCGGATGGTAGGGTGTCGTAGTCAAATGCCGGATGCTCAGCAGTCTGTTGACCTCCTTCATGCAGTCAGAGACGAACTGCGTCCCGAGGTCTGTCAGAATTTCTTCAGGCACTCCAAGCCTACTGAACATGTCCACCAGTGCCTCTGCTACAGTTTCAGTGTCAATCTTCTTCAGTGGCACTGCTTCTGGGTACCGAGTCGCATAGTCCACTAAAGTCAGTACCCACCGATGACTTCTTCACTCGGAGGTCTTATTTCGCCGATTAAGTCTAAGGCCACCCTCTTGAAAGGTCGGTCGATCAGAGGCATCCTCTGCATAGGCACTTTCGGGACCCTTCCTCGAGGTATGGTCTTCTGGCAAATGTCACATGATCGGCAGAAACGGCTGACGTCCGCATGAAGCCCTGGCCAGTAGAACACCGCCTGGATTCTGTCTGACGTCTTTCTGATGCCTAGGTGACCTCCCATGATAGAGTCATGAGCTACTTCCATCACTTGGCGCCTTAGAGGTAACGGTACCAAGACTTGACGTAGTGGTTTCCCTCCGTTGACCCTCGGGTGCTGGAAGATTCGGTACAGGATCTTGGCTTTCACCTCAAAATAGACCGTGCCACTGCCCTTGGTCACGTGGTCTTGGCGGTTCCTATACTTGTTTAAAGTGCTATCAGCTTCCTGGAGCTGGATCAGCTTATCTCTGTCCACGATGGCAGCTTTGGAGTTGTCGGCGACCTTCAGTGGCGTAGACGTCTTGTCTCTCTTGGCCTGGGCCCTGGTTGTAACAGCACCGACGATCTCTGGTCGGCAGGGCTGAGCCGGAGTAACCACATTGTCCCGTAGCAGCTCTGTAAGGTCTCCATCGGGAAACGGCAATGGATCCTCCTCCACAACTTCGACGTGTTGAGTTGAGGCAGGACTCCACTCTGGATCGGGGTCGTCGGGTCGTCTCGCGCCGTCGATATTCCCGATCATCAAATCGTATAGCGGCTTTTTCAGGCAAACCGCTTCTACTTCGCCTGTGTAGAAAGGGGTGTTGACATGAATCTTCGCAACTGGCGCTTTCAAACATTTGCTGTCGGCCATAAGTGTCCATTTTGAATCGCCAGTGAACTGTTCTTTAGCGATTAGGTCTTCTCTGACGATGACCCCACTGCAGCCAGAGTCTCTTAAGACAGTCACTTCATGATTTCCGACGCGTCCCTTGGAAACAGGCATGTTCTGTACGGTCACAGCTGCGCTGGCGACGACGGGGATGGATTTTCCGTTGGCAAGGAGAAGTTGGCCATCAGTTATGCACTCTTGCACGTCCGCGGGAGTAGCTGCGCGCTCGGTCTCACTCGGAAGAATGACGCTCCCGCCGCACACTTGATGGTCAGATCTACTGGTTTGCCGTAGATTGGAGAAACGTCTCTGTCGGTTGCCCGCCGCTGCATTGTCCGTACTGCTCCGCTGTCCGCTACTTTTGTTTTGAGGACAGTTAGCCGCTCTGTGGTCTGTAGCGTTGCAAGTGAAACAGCCTCTTGAATGCCCTTCCCTGGGAGGTGGCGTGGAGTCCGTCTGTCTCTGGCTCGTCTGGCTCCCTTGGATCTGGTTCCCATGGTTTCCAGTCTTCTGAAAATGTTTCGTCGCGCTGGGTGGCCCCAGGGTTTTCCCATGAGCGATGAGATATCTTTCAGCAGCCTCAGTCACATCTTTAAGCGTCTGCAGCTTTTGTTCTTCTAAGTGGGTCGCTAGGTCCTTGTGACAGGCATTGAGAAATTGTTCCTTCACGATCAGGTCATGGAGACTGTCGTAAGACTTCCTTTCGCCTGATAACTCCACCCACTTGTGTAGATATGACGACAGGCGCTCCACAAACTGCTTTGGCGTCTCGTCTGACTTAGGCCGGCATTCACGGAAGCGTTTACGGTAGCCCTTCTCTGTAAAGTTGTAGCACTGCAACAGGGCCTCTTTCAAGACGTCGTAGTTTTTGGCGTCATCGTTCGACAGTCTGGTGTAAACTTCGAGAGCTTGCCCCGTCAGAAGTGCACTCAGTCGAATTGCCCAGTCTTGAGGTTGCCAGTTAGAGCTTTCAGCGAACCTTTCGAATCTCGCCAGATAACTGTCAATCTGGTCCTTCCCGTCGACGAAAGCTGGCAATTTTGGAGCCGTGTTGTCACTGATAACTTGTGGCGCATGCTGCTGTTGCTGGATGCGCGCCATTTCTAGCTGGAACTCAAGACGCTTCAGCTCGAATTCTCTGTCTTTTTCTTGCCGCTGCTGTTCAATTTCTAGACGCTTCTGTTCTAATTCTATTTCTTTTTCTAGACGCGTCTCTTCCATTTCTCTTTCTTCGCGCCTTCGCTGTTCTTCTCTTTCTTCACGCAATATTCTCTCCTGGCATTTGACGTACTCCGTCAGCTGTTTGCCTTTTAGATTCAGTTCAACCCCTTTCTGCCAGAAGTCAGCCATCTTGATGCTTCTGGAAAGTTCTTTTCAAGAAAGTTCTTTTCTAGAAAGTTCTTTTCTGGAAGGTTCTTCTTCTAGAAAGTTCTTGACTGTAGAGTTCTTTTTTTCTGGAAAGTTCTTGACTGTGCTGTACCTTTCTAGACTGTTCTAGAACAGCACGCTTTCTGCAGTAGCGCTGATGCTTGTCACTAGTCGCCTTCGCTGACGCAGGCCCCGCTGTCCTCGTCGTATGCGACGCTGCACCACGCTGGTGTTGATGTATACGCTCCTGTGCTGAAGTGGACGCGACGTCCGCTCGTCGCTCTCTCTAATACTGGCGATGTAGCTCCGAGACTGTCCCTCGACGTAGTCCTGCGGCAGCCACGTAGTCCCGCTCTGTTGTTCGCTCACGAAGCAACTCTTCGGCGACTACACGCCCTTGCAGTCAACCCGAACCTATCGGTGATGTAGTCCCAGTATGTTGGCCCCTCTCGACGCAACTCGTTGGCGGCTACCCTCGATGACTGCCTCTCGTAACGTTGACTCGCTTGTTGTAGCAGTTGAACCCTTGGCTATGGCGTGAATCGCGGCTTGACCCCCAAAATGTTACACTCAGTTTGATGTTGGTGTTTTTCTATCAGTATCTGATTCAGCCCCGATGCTTGAATTCCTGATAGTTGTGTAACTCAGATTCGTTTATCCACGCAGCCCGTCCAAACAGCATACAAGTCACAAAGTCGACGTATGAAGTTTTCCACTTTTATTCAGCACACATCAACAACTGCATACAATTCTCAATTCAACTCAACAACTTTCACAGCAACTTTCCAAATCACTATCAACAGCTTTACTCTCTCTCAACAGCAACTCGGCACACGATTAAATAACCTCTCTCTTTTCTGGAACAATTTGGTACATGGTAGAAATGACGTACTGCCACCAATCGAACTAAAGATCGTCATCACTGACTTACGTCATACCTATTTCCTCTACTTCCGGGAACATTCACGACCTTCGATAATCGTCCCGAACCTTCGATCGATGGTAAACAAGGAAATCCAGAGTATTCTCCGACAATATCGACCAACGAAAATTATCAACGTTATACAAAACCACTCCCAACAACAATGCAAACTGAAATCAAAGGTAAATAAACTCCATTATTGAATACTTTGCAAAACGAAACGATTAGATCTATCGTGCGCGCTTTAGACACACTTTCGTTCGTTTCAACGTAACAATCATCATCATCATCATCATCATCATCATCATCATCACCGTCATTACCTCATCGTCGTCATCGTCGTCTTGTCAGTTATAATCTTTCAAATAAAATGTTTTAAGATTTGTCATCAGTCAATCATCATCATCATCATCATCATCATCATCATCATCATCATCATCATCTTCTTCTTCTTCTTCTTCTTCTTCTTCATCTTCTTCTTCTTCTTCTTCTTCTTCTTCTTCTTCTTTCTTGGAATATACCATCGTCGTATTCGTATCGTCTTCCTTCTGTGCATCACGAGTCATGACCACTAGCAACAGATCAACAACAATGTACAGCACATGTAAACGTGGGCGCAATGTCTCACGCTCACCTGTGAACATTGCAATGCTGTGTTCAGGACAGGCGCAGCTGGAAGAGCTGGAGACGGAGCCGGACTTGCCCGTGCAGAGCAACGTGCAGCGTGATCTTCAACCCGGAGTTCTTCCGCGCGGAGTGACCATGACCCCGCTACCAGAGACTTCCGGAGGCGGCAGGCGATACTCTTTACAGCTGAACCTTCGAGAGCTGCTGGGCCGCTACGGCTCCGCGGGCTCCTTCTTTGACAAAAGCAAGCGGAAGAAGAAGAAGAAGAAGAAAAGAAGTGGGAGCAGCGATGACGACAACCTGACAGAAGTGGATGAATCCGTCAGCTCTAGGGTCAGCTCTAGGGTCAGCACGGTGGCAAGCGAACCCGCCACTGACGTCTCAGACTCCGGGAACGACCACAATACGGTGTACGTCAATCAACCCTGGCATGGCGGTGGTGGTGGTCGCCATCTGACCAAAGACAACACCGACAAGGCGACCACCATCACCGTCGCAAGCACGCACCCGCCTGACCAAACCGACTTGCAGTTCGGTGTTCTCGCTACCATGTGACCAAAAGAAAGTTTGAACTCTCTCTATATATGTGTCTGTGGGTATATATATTAATATATATATATGCACTTAGCTCCAGACAGCCTTATAGGCGATACATTGGCGAATGTTGTGAGGAAGCATTCTGCCACGGGCCCAAACACCACGGATTTTCAACCATCCGAGCATGTCTCTACGAGCGCAATCCTGGGCTTCCGGGTATGGGGACGGAAGAAAGAAAGAAAGAACCGTGTGCAGGCTGGGTGGATTTTTGTAGCTTGCGCTCATCCGTCTAGGACATGAGCGTCAGGCTCTTTAAAAGTCCCCAGGATGGAATGCGTGCGTGCACAGGCTAGACCTCGGTTTGTACTCCCCTCCGAAGGAGTAACGGACGATGATTGTAAGCTTTTGAAAAGTGCAAAAGCTGAGAATCTGACTGAGAATTCGGGTAATAGTTATGGTGAGTGGTTGGTTAATCCGTTTCGATTATTGACGTCTTTCTTCCATCAGAAATCTGGCGCTGTGGTCCTCTAAATTTGCGAAAGGCTGAATATTTCGTGTGGTTTGTTTACAATTTTGCTTTCCGAATTTTGTGTCAGAGACTGACCGCCGTGTTTTAGGTATTTTGGCTTTCACAGACAATTTTGTTCGCCCGACCTAGCAAAGTAGGCTTGCCTTCTCCGCGGAAACTCAGCAGCCGCAAAAAAAAACAAAAAACAAAAAAAAACAACAACAACAAAAAACGCTATCCAGGACAAGAGGGGTGATGATTGTGATGACTTACGTTTTGCATCAAACGTGGAAGTCAGGGTCAAGAGGATTAGTTTGTTTCCTTCGAATTCGATTTGTTTTATTTTTCTGTTCTTATTTTCTAAATCCCACATTTTAACACTCACTTGTAAAATATTTGAAAAGTGTTGTAGTGTGTGTGTGTATGTGTGTGTGTATGTGTGTGTGTGTTTGGGTGTGTGTGTGTGTATGACCAGTAAGTGTGTTATATAGTGTGTATATCAATAATAAGTGTGTCACAATAAGTGTATTATCATGAAAATGTGTATGCTTTCAACAACATTGCGAAATAGTTGTTAGTCTTACCATGAATTTTATTGTGTAATTTGTGTTTTATGGTAGAAGGGCCATGAGGGTTGCTGAGGACAGAGAAAGGTGGAGTACACTGGTTAAACGATCATCTATGGCGGCCAACGACCTTCGAGTAACGGGATAGGATAGGATAGGATAGGTAGAAGGTTAACAAGAGTGTAGTTTCTGTAGTCCATGTAGGAACTTTTAGAAAAGACGTAATTATTATTGTTCACTATTAAATCAGCAATACCCTTAAAAATGATAACGTGTTGATTTGTTGTACTTCGGTGCATCCGTCATTGTTTGAAACTGTCGTGCAGGGGTCTGAGGAATGAACAGCGCACACACCTCTTACACTTTATTTATAATTAAGTAAGGGTGAGCAAGTAAAACAATACACCCCCGTGGGAGTGCCTGGGGTTTCAGTATAAATAGTATTACCTCTTTCTGGAAATGTAGTGCTTTAAATTCCCACTGTCGCTGTCTTTATTCTTTGTACTTTCTCATTCCTGCTCTGTTCTATCAATCTACTATACTATCTTCTTCATCGCTAGACCAGTCACCTACCTTTTTTCTTGAAAACTCGGATTCAGATTCAGATTTTTTATTTAAAGTCTTTTCATTAATAAAATGATATTAGACTTTCACAAGCATATATGTGCATAGACATACACACAAACACACAAGCATAAACATAAACACATATACATGTACTTGATCAAAAAATGTTTTTATGTCAGTATGTAAGATAATGTAAGCGATTTTTTCAATAAGTGTATGATTATATAAAATAGCTGTCGGTTTCATTGATCAAGACATTATTTGCCTTGTATAATGGTAATAATGTTGTACATTCAAATAATAAATTTGTACAGACATTGTTTGCTGGCATATACAATGAATATCAGTAACGTATTTTGTGCTCCATGAATTCAAACGCATTTTATATATGATTTATGATTTGAAAACTCTTCCGTGTGAGGTCTGTTGGATCAGCTTGGGAATATTGGACGATTTCTACCAAATGGTCACTGGGGCTTCTTATGATGTTATTATTTTATATGTAGGCATTTTATATGTATGTGTTTTGTTGATATTTTATAATGATGTTTGTATTCTATTTTGTTTTTGTAAACGGGGGTTCGATAAATTAGAGTATTGTCACAAGAGGCTAGTTTGGACCCTGCAGTAAGGCTTCTCGCCTTAACCCATTCATCCTTCTTTGGCCTTTGTAACTTAACTTCGAGGCATAGCAGACAACAAAAGTTAGTTTTTGTTTTAAGTATGTGTAGGGAAAATTTTCGCTAAGGTAGGCCGTGGCATAATCCAGCTGACCTATATCCATCAACACCGCCAGGCGCAAAGGATCACGGGATATCGCGGGATTTAGCTGGCACACGGTTAAAGTCTTTGTTAAAACCTCACCTGAGAAGGACGAACGCGCTGAAAGTTCTCTCTCAGAAGACTACGGGTGAAATCCATTCATCGCAGTATAGCCATAGCTTGACATTGTCAAAAAGGTAAGTGATCAATCTTTTGTTTCACCGCGATTTGTTGATATTATTATTGGATTATGTTTGTGAAGTCTTGCCATGTTTTATAATTGTGAATGTTAGTAAAACTTTGCTTGACCACGTGGCTGACCCACGTGACCGGTTTTTAACACCACGAGGTAGCCCCTACTGCCCCGCTGTAAAAAGATTCACTGACACACCAGCTAGTGTGTCAGTGAATCTTTTTACACTTTTCTCCCTATCTCTGTAACCCCATCCTCGACTCACACAGACCGGGCCAAACATATAAATGTAGTAAGATAGACATAGGGCGATCTATCTAGCCGATCCCCACAGACGAACGACGAGTGGATAATAGCATTCCATTGTGCAGAGCCCAGCAACAATAGAACCGACCGTCACAAGCATAGCCTCAGCGCCCCCTGCGTGGGATGTCTTTAGTGTAAAAGTGACCGGCTGGTGGATTGCCTTCAGTGTTACCACTAGGGTTGTTTTGGCAGATCTTTTATGCGGATTAGGGGTGAGTCCTCTATCAGCGAGGTTGTGGTCTTGATTTTGTGGTCCTGACTCGGCTCTTTGCAGTCAGCTGGACCCTGTAAGCAATGAATAACTACCCAACTAACTAGTAAAACAATACCTCGAAAAGATGGCGATGTGGTTTGATCAAAGTGTAAGAAACCTGGCCTTTGGACAAAACGCTTTCACTGGGCTAAGATGTTGTTGACTTTTTATTTAGTGCAATATATTTTAATGTTATTTTCATTTTGTACTGAACACAAACCATTTATCACAGGCTGCAATTGTCCGGACTTTTTGATCACAATTACTAAACGTACAAACTGTTTTCTTTCTACTTATTTAGTTCAGTCACAACACAAATGTAACATTTTCTCAGGAATCGGTAGTCGTTCTTTCCCTCGCATATAAAACACGATCCTTGTAGAATCTAGCACAGCTATAAAGATAAATAGATTATCTCTAGGCTCTAAATATACAATTATAAGAACAATAATTTTATTACGATGATGAAAAATCAAAACAATGCTGAAGTTTAATGTCAATATGATACCTACTTCAACCGATACAAGCACATGCTAACACTTGTATTCAACATACATGTCTATCCCTATTTCAACTGCTTTTCACTCCAATAACAACGTGCATATAGTTGTTTTGTTTATAACAACAAACGTACAAACTAGACGGCTACATTGCCCACAAATCTACCAACCATTCCAAACCACACATCTTTCTCAAACATTTACTGAAGTCTTTTCCATTAAAATGATCACATAAGTTTGTTTCTTTCACACACAGTTATACCCAAGATGCCGTTCTGACTCCAGTTCGATTTCTCCAAGCAAGACTACTCCGCCTATCTTTCTTCTTTTCTTTTTCTTTTTTTTTAGGTCTCCATTTTGCACACAGAAAACACCAATATCATTATCAGGGAAAACCTTTTTGAAATATGTAATCCAAGCCTCAGATGCTCAAATTTGGTCAATCATTCTTTCTGGCTTTCATTGTCTCAAGACACATTCACAAAACAATGCTAGCAGTATAACATGTCAAGGTCAAGTTGAAGGTTACTGAGGAAGGTTAAACATGAACTAGGAAGGCTGAACTCGCTGTCAGTCCATGATCATGAGATGTTGCACACCGCTTGATTTCAACAACAAAATGTTTTTCTCGCAAGTTTCTGCGGTGGCTTGAATTCACATCTCGGACACAATTTATTTATTGAGGTAATACAATCCAACAAGGTCAATGTGGCAGGGAAGGTCATTTTGGGAGCGAGATCTTGTGACCTTTGCTGTCGCCCCACCGTTTGAGGAGGAGTACATCTTGCTGTCTCAACTGTTTCTCAAATCTTGCACACAAAGATTTGATGTATTCAATAATTACTTCTCTCTCTCTTTCACCATAACTACCAGTTTTTCTGCCTTGGATATGGAATCTGCACAATTTGCACACTGGCCATGTTTTCCCTTTGGAGAGCTGTTTGAGTTTACTACGTAGCATGTCACATTCTTCCTGTATCCTGGCCAAGTCTTTGGTCAGGTCCTCAAGCTGCTGCTGTCCCTCCCAAGAGTTTCCCTTGAGAGCGTCCGCCATCTGCATTTTCAATCTGCTCAGCTTATGGTCCGCAGTCTCCTTGTTTTTCGAGGCTCCAAGTTCAGTCAGCTGTCGCATCATATCTGTTCTCATCGGATCTAGTTTTTCTGTATGCTCTTTCTCCTTCTCCTCTAAATGTTGGATGGCCTCAGCTATTTCGACCTGTGTCTTTTCTAGCTCATCTGTCGTCACCGCATGGCTCGCAGTAAGGGTGTTGTATCTTTTAAAATGCTGCATCAATTTACTTCCAATGAATGAGTTATTGAATGAAAATGAACTATTGACTCACATGCATATTCTGTATACTCACCCCTCCCCCTCTCCCAGCCAAAAAACATTAATTAAATTAAATTAAATTAAATCTATGTTTTTTGCAAATCTGTGCAAGATGAGTCCTAAATAGTCCAAAAATGGCATAAAAATAAAAATGTCCCTTCGTCCGTCTGTCTGCGGAAAACTTATGTAGCAGAAAGGGAGGCGACTGGTTGATGGCTTGAGAGAGAAGTTGTCTACCTTGAATTTCTTGGTTAGACTATCCTTGGGTGGCTCCTGCTGTGCAGAATCCTTTGGGGATGTCATTGGGTTATGCAGGACAAGGTGACATGACATTTGTTCTCCCCGGCTGACCATTTGCATTCTGCTTTTGGTGGTGAGCGGGACTACATTGTGGGCAGGCATTTTATGCAAGTCGGTGGCAGCGACTTTGCAGCGAAGTGTCGTGGCAATAGTAGCCGGCAACCCGGTTTACTACCAACCACGCTTCACCGCCTTGCAGGGCAAATATTTGTATGTCCGTCTTTTGAGGGATAAATTGAAAATAATAGCTCGGGTTGAGCCATGTTCTCAAAGTTGGTGGCCGAAAGACGGGAGCCAAATGCTTCGCTCGGCTACACTTGCAAGTGGATGAATATCTCAGAACCTGTTTCAACTATCACAACCAAACTTGGTAAGCTGGTGTATACCAATGAGACCCCATAAATGATCAGTGAATGAGTGACTTCACTTCAATGTCAAGGTCACAGAGTCAACATAATTTTAACAAAAATCAAATTTTTCTAGGTTATTAATATTGAACTTATGATTCTTTGAGGCATGATAGATATCAATGAGACACACTTACTTTACAAGTTTGGTCAACCTCACTCCAAGGTTAAGGTCACTGGAGCTGTCCAAAGTCGGTTAGTATTGAGATACTTTGAAGTGACCTTGACCCTAAACTATGAGAGATATAAAGTCCAAACTTGTCGTATTTAGAGATAGATTATAGATGGATTTTTCATATATATTCCGTTTTTGCGTTGATCTTGGAGGTCAAGGTCATTTTAAGCCTTGCAAAAATGAAAATATACGTCATCGTTCAGTGGAATGGCTGTTTATTCAACCCATAATATGCAACAACAGTGGGTTATTTGATCAGACATACATGAGAGGTCACTTGAGGGTCAAGGTCATCCCAAGGTCAAGGACATTGAAGGTCAAAGTCATCCCAAAGTCACTGGTGTTTTTTTGTGTGGCATAATACAACTTGTACTTTATTTAATAGTATAAGAGTGTATTTGGAGCCGAATGCCAAGGACGTCTGAAGGTCAAGAGCATAGAAAGTTCAAAGCCAATATTACTTTGCATTTTAATGCCACCGTTTCATATTGTGTTTTTTTTTCAGGGTACTCCCCCAGTGAGGGTGCCGGGGGTTTCAGTATAAATAGTATCCCCACTTTCTGGAAATTTAGTGCTTTAAATTCCCACTGTCGCTGTCTTTCTTCTTTTTTCTTTCTCATTCCTACTCTGTTCAATCACTCTACTATACCATCTTCTTCTTCGCTCGACCAGTCACCTATCTTTTTTATTAAAAACTCTTCCGGGACAAAACTCATTTGTGTGTGAGGTCTGTTGGATCAGCTTGGGAATATTGGACGATTTCTGCCAAATGGTCACTGGGGCTTCCTATGATGCTATGATTTGGAAATGTAGGCATTTTCTATGTATGTGTTTTGTTGATATTTTATAATGATCTTTGTAGTCTAATTTGTTTTTGTAAACGGGGGTTCGATAAATTAGAGTATAGCCTCAGCGTCCCCTGCGTGGGATGTCTTTATTGTAAAGTGACCGGCTGGTGGAGTGCCTTCAGTGTTGCCACTAGGGCTGTTTCGGCAGATCTTTTATGCGGATAGGGGATTCAGCGAAGTTGTGGTCTTGATTTTGTGGTCCTGATTCGGCTCTTTGCAGTCCGCTGGACCCTGTAAGCAATGAATAACTAACTTTCTGGGCACTAATTTTCATGATGAATATTGCGAGTTCCATAAAGAGGAAGTGAATCATATGGCTTTGCCCTTCTAGTTTTAGAAGTGATTTTTTTTTTTTGTTTTCAATGCTAGAGAACTAAGTTCTACCATTAAATAGTCATGGTTATAGCGAAAGAGAGAGAGAGAGAGAGAGAGAGAGAGAGAGAGAGAGAGAGAGAGAGAGAGAGAGAGAGAGAGAGAGAGAGAGAGAGACAAAAAGACAGACAGAACGGATATTTGCAGTCACCGAATGTATCATTTTCGTTTGCCAAAGACAAAATGCTTCAGGCCTATTTATCATATAATTATAGGTAAGCTGTGTACTCTTTAATTGTGATGGGATTTTAATCTGGTCATAGAATTGGTCTGGGGAAAGATTTTAATACCGAAATAGTATACGTTATTCGCATCTTGGGATTTGGGATATGGAAAATTGTCACATCGAGATCGGAAAATATTCATGATCGCGCTCTGCGCGCAAGTTTTCCGATTGAGATGTGACAGTTGTTCATATTCCACGTCTAAGATGCGAATAACATTTATGTACCAATTTCTTCAATAAATTGGAAACAAACAGATGAATCGACATTAGACAAGAAGATAAAGATGCTTGTGCACGACCGTTTTACGCATTGCTTTCCAATTATGTCATCCAATTGCGCAACCAAAAATAGTCCCAAAATCAAAAGCTTTCCTTCACATTTATTCTGCACGCACACACATATAAAGGCACTCGCGCACCTCCACCCACCCAAGCACCCGCCCACCCACTCACACACATACAGAGTACAGAAAAACGAACACTAGAACATGTCACGTGACAGGTGTCTTCAACCAAACTTAACCAGTGAAAAACAATGCCAGTTTCTACCATTGATTTGTCTCCGCTTCGTTCAAAATGTAGGCCTAGTGTTCAGTCAACGCTGGCTTAGGCATCCAATAAGAAACAATGTCAGTTTCATTTGCTGATTCAGTGGGTCCATTTACTGTTTGGACTCCTCTTTCCTTGAGATAAGTGTTGCTGTAGCATTTGTGAACTAGGCCGGGGTAAGGTTTGGGAATAAAACTTCGCTGTTTTAGCTCGCCTGTGAAAATTAAAAGACCGCTTTCAGTCTTTTGCAGAAAAAGCACAGGAGACTGAGGTTTGTAAATGGGTTAAATTAGGTCCTGTATTCTTACGACTTACATATTTCACTGCGTGCTAGAAACATCGTCATCTGTGATTGGTCAATTGCCATGCGATATCAGTTTTAGTCACATTCTACCTGGCCAATGAAAATTTAGGACACTTGTGGAAATTTGATACCTTGACTTTTAAAACAAACTTCTTGTTTCACTGTTTGACCTTTATTTTTAATCTTCAGATTTTCTTATCTTGACTAAACACGCTATGGTCAGCTTATCTAGATTGTCATCAGTTTTGTCTTTTAACGAAAAATCAAAGCCAAAAACACTAATGACAGCAGTGTAGAAATGGCGGCCATGACAGTTGGACCTTGACTGATGGTGCTTGCAGCGACGCATGCGTCGTACTGCATCCTGTTGAACAGCGTAAACCCGCATACGATGTTGGCTTTGCAGTTGATGTCACAACCTTCTTCATCTTCTGCCCCAACAAGGGTATATCTGTCAGAAATAAGATAAAGGCAGTCCAGAGTCTTAAAAATTAATTACCGTACATCGTCGTTGGCGTCGTAATCCATCGTTAAAAAGACGCATGCACAGAAAGGGGTCATAACCTCATAGCTGGATGATGATGATGATGATGATGATGATGATGAAGAAGCTGATGATGATGATGATGAAATATGGTGTTATAACATCATCATCATCATCTTCATCATCTTCATCATCATCATCATCTTCATCATCTTCATCATCAGTGGTCCTGATTCGTCTCTTTGCAGTCCGCTGGACCCTGTAAGCAATAAATAACTAACTAACACCATCATTATTAGCGTTATGTTATTAAGAAATCCACGTTTTCTCTGAAATTACCCGTCTTCTCATTAGCTAGCAAGTCCTGCAAAATGTTTCATTTATATACCTGTAATATGAATCCAGTAGCGGCGAGTCTCTGGCCGTTTCGTTGCGCATGCGTGCAATCAGACCACTGAGAGAGGTGGCGCTTAGATCGCTGACGCCATAGTGCTAAAAAAAAACAAAAAAAAAACCGCTCACACACATACATATATACACACACACAAACACTAATTGACCAATCATCGTGAAGTTCCATACAAAACAATACATGTAATTTAGAAAATAATAACGGGTCAGTTATATTCGGTACTTCAGAAATAGGAATCTCCACAGGATAGGGAAAAGCAGCAACAATTCCCCTACCAGTTCAAGTTGGTCATGCCTGACCGATCCCTGTGCTACGCACAGGTGCAATGGATTATCGGTAGCATGGCTGTAGGGGATCTCGATAGCTTAGAGGAGCAGCCCTATTTATTGCTATCGAGAATCCATTTTGCTCGGCTAAAGCCCCTGCGGTAGCCTCACCACACTCGGCCGAGTCTGAATTGGTCGTAGGCATCATTCAGAGCTCAACTACGTTATCTGATAAAACCATAGCCTACCTCAGTGAAAGAATACAGCGGGGAAAAAGCGTCGTTCCCGCCTTTCACTGCTGCAGCAAGGTCAAGGTGATACTGCTGGATGTTCACGTGCTTGCCAGTGTCACGGTCAAAGGTCACGAGCCTGAGGGAGGGGTTGTGAGGGGGGCCGATCATGTCCGGGATCTTGAACCTCCAGGGAGTGACAGAGGGCGCCACAAAAATAGGAATGGAAGGTTTGCCTGCACAGGAAGTGTACGTTCCAGTCTCAAAAGGCTTTATTAGGGAAGTGATAGAGGGTGTGGTACATGGTGTTTTCCTTATGAAGAGGAGGAGGAAGAGAAGAAGGAGGGAGGGAGGGGGTGGGGGTGATGGAGGGTTTACTTGTCAGAAGACTTTATTAAAGAAGTGATGATAGGAGTTGTAGTGTTGGTTTTTTTTTAGGATGATGACGATGATGGAGGAGGAGGAAGAAGAAGATGATGAAGATGAAGTTATTAAAAAAAAAGAGAATAATGATGAAGGCGACGATATGATGATGATGATAACGACGAAGATGATGATAAGGATGAGAATGATGCTGATAATGATGACGATGGCGCCAGTAGCAGCTTATGCTAAATGCTGTTGATAATAATCACTCATGACTTTTGCGACGTAGTCTAGATAGCCTCTCATCAAGAAGAAATATAATGTGGATTCCAAAAATATTTGAAGTGTCTCAAACTCGAATTAATAATATCAATGGCAAGGAAGATAACAAAGTAATTATCTTGTATCTCGTGTCTTGCCTGCTGCGCCAGGGAACACTTTGAATCCGTCGTGATGGTCGTGGCCGAAGTGCATGGCGACGATGACGTCAGAGAACGCGCTGACGGCGTCACTAAAGGGCTGCACGAAGTCTTCCTGGTACCACTGGACGCCCCTGGGAGTGTGGATGCCGGGTGGGATGTGAGCTGCCAGGAGTACCTGTTAGTGTATCGGTCAATTAAAACTCGATCAAACACTGACCTAATTATATACTTAAAATTGGGTTGTCTTTTTTGCAGGTGCCTGGCGATAGATGCATGGAGATGTGTGTGTATGTGTGAGTGTGCGCGTGTGTGTATGTGTGAGTGTGTGTGTTGGGAGAATGGGGGTATGTATTCATGGACATATGGGGTGCTAAACTTGTGGTGCCCCAACGACCTTTGTGAGCTATAGGATAGGAAGGAAAGCGATTATAGAAATAATAATGGGTAAATATTTCAATGTTGCACCAATGCATACTTCAGCTTTGTATTCTATAATAAAATGTAGGTATTTGCGAAAGACATTATAGAAAGAATGACTGTGTAGATATTTTAATTTTGAATCTAACACATATGGTATTTTAGAATGAAATTTAAGTATTTGCGCAAGACATTATTGAAAGAATGAGTACATATTTGAGTTTTGAATTTAATACATACTTCGACTTGGTATGTTAGAATAAAATTTAGGTATTTGCGAAAAAGATGAAAGAAACAGCAGTTCAACCTTCTCGCTGTTGTCCTTGGCTTGCTGCAGAGTGTCCCTGAGCCACTGAAACTGTCCTGAAGGGTCCTGCACATTTATCGTCTGCTTATTGGAGGTGTAGTAAAGATTCGTGTTCAGCAAGACCAGACGTATCATACTGCTATTGGATGTAGTATGCAGCAGTCGTGTGTAGTATCCACCTAAAAAAAGTGGTTATTATATTAACAAATGTCAGAGGTCAAGGTCCGTAAGGACAAGGTCATGGTCTAAGTCACTATAACCAAAGAAAACGTTGAAACTCATATATTATGTATTTCCTTCCTATCCTATCCCGTAACTCGGAGATCGTAGAGGCACCACAGATGATCGTTTAACCAGAGTACTCCGGCTTTCTCTGTCCTCAGCAACCCTGCAGATGCTCAGTGTCAAACCAGTCCATTCTCGAATGTTGTCCTCCCACCTCTTTTTCGGTCTGCCTCTTGTTCTACCTCCTTGCACTGTGCCTTGCAGGATGGTCTTTGCAAGGCTTGATGCTCTGGTGACGTGGTGCTATTATTATTGATAGGGAACTAAATGCACACTGCATTGAGTTGCACACTGCATTTAGTTCTTTATCAATAATTAATAACAAATTTGGACACCAATTAATTAGACATACATTTGATTAGTTTTACCACACTGACCTTGACCTTAGTGTATACAAACATAAATATTTATACTGGGCTACTGTCATTGGTTTGAGAACATCCACTCTTACTAATACTAGTGCTAACTTCTAATTATATAATCTAAAGTTACTTTCTGCTACCAGAAAACAGTCTTGGATAGTAACTGTAACTAAAGGAAGGGTGAAGGTCAAAAGAAAGGTGAAGGACACATGCATAATAACTATACTTCAAGGAAAGGTGAAGGTCACATACATAATAACTGTACTTTAAGGAAGGTTGAAGGTCGCATGCTTAAAAACTGTAAATCCAGAAAGGGTGAAGGCCAAAAACGCCCACTTCTACTCCTTCGGATGAGAATATAAACCGAGGTCTAGTCTGTGTCGCATGTATTCCATCATAACGGACTTTAAAGATCCTGACGCTCGTGTCCTAGACGGGTGAGTGCCGGTGACAAGAACACACCCAGCATGTACCTTGGGTAAAGCGCTTCACTTGGGGCTGCTGCACTTTCAAAAATTAAAGTGCCCGAATTTCAGCTCGGTGAAAATAAAGTTGCTAAAATCAAATTAAAATCAAAATCAAAATTCTGCATCAGTATACTCGTGCTATACCTTTCCTGAAGTTCTGCATTTGCTCGTCCTCTTGTATCCAGTCTTTCCAGAGCTGTGCTGTGCTGTTGTAGAGGAGGTTATCCAGATTAGCTGACACCTGAGCTGGGAACTGGCTGGCTGGATAGTAGTCATGGTTTCCGAAGGTGGAGAAGATCTGAGTGTTGGGGAAAGCGGCTTTGATGGCGTTGGTGATGTTGGCGACGATGTCCAAGTTGATGCTGACGCTCAAGTTGGTGTCCTTGATGTGGGCCACAGTGTCTCTGAGTAGATGGGCCAATGAACTAATCAGGGTGTATTTAATTAATCAATTAATGGTCCTCGTTAGAAGCTCGATTACAATAATAGCATTAATAGCACAAAAATAAAATGTTTAAAATGGTACATGTTAAAAATATAAACAGAATCAAACGCCTTTTTTTTAAAGGTAAAACTACAGTCATCATCATCAGCAGCAGCAGCAGCCGCATCATCATTATCACCATCACATCATCATCATTATCACCATCACATCAGCAGCAGCAGCAGCAGCAGCAGCAGCAGCAGCAACAGCATCAATAATAACAACACACCACTAATATCATCCGCATGGACACATTTCAAAACAAGTCTAGCTTTAACTTTTCTGAAGATCTCCGCACTCCGGCATCTAAATTTACATCACTTAAAACGCGTCTCTTAAAACACATTAAAAATAAATACACGTTAATTGTTAATGTTGTTAATTGATATTAACAAAAATAATTTGATTTCAATTGTTTTGAAAATGGTTTTATCTAATAATGACTTTGTTTATTTGTTATTGTTCCATGATGTGAATGTTATAACATTGAGTTGTATTTAATAGTTATTGTTAAAGCCCCAAGAGCAAGATGTGAAAAAAGCGCATCCAGCTCTTACTCTTTTACCCTGGCAAAATAAAATTATCTCTCTCTCTCTCTCTCTCTCTCTCTCTCTCTCTCTCTCTCTCTCTCTCTCTCTCTCTCTCTCTCTCTTTCCCCCCCCTCTCTCTCTTTCGCTCTCAATCGTCATCTTTTTCTCCTTCTTTTGTTTCCCACGTTCTTCTTATCTTCATCTTTTCATCTTCTCCCCTCCACTCTTTTCCTTCTTCTCAGTCCTCTTCTTTTTCTTTCTTTGCTCATCTTCACGCACTGTCCTCTGTACCCTGTCCATAGTAGGAAGTCGACATCAAAGCGAAGAGTTTTCATGGCGTTGATGGCTTTGGTCACCAAAGTCCACGTGGCGTCACACCAGTAGTCGCCTATTGCCGGAAGTGACGTCATTTCGGCGTTACACGACAGCGGTTGTGACGTCATATAGTAGGTATGATCGTAGTGGAAATCCGTCACGTGCCAGAAGCGGCCTGTCAAATGAGATTCAACGTGGTTTTGGAGAGTTTTAGGGAAAAGTATCATATCTGAATATTAGTAATAATAGAAGAAGAAGAAGAATATGCCTGCCGAGGCTGTGAATGCTGAACCGCTCAAAGTGTTGAAGAACTTTATAGACATGGTATTTAAGGATAACATCTACTCCACCAATTTGGTATATATATATATATATATCTATATATATCTATATATATATATATATATATATATATATATATATATATATATATATATATATATATATATATATATATATATATATATATATATATATATATATATATAAAGAGTACAAATTGGTAGGCACTGAGGCATATTCGTCCCCTATACGCTTATGTGTCCGGGGACGTTTATCTATAAAACTAACTAAACCAGGTGTCTGGGTCTGAGACCCTCATCAAGATTTAATATGAGGAGGACCAAAGGCTGTTAGCCTATATACCGAACTATGCTATGCTATGCTATGCTAAGAAGAAGAAGAAGACGAACAACAACAACAACAACGACAATAACTTTTTCTGAAGTAAATCAGTCAAAGCGTATGCAATTCTAATTTAGGATTTTATAGTTTTTTTTAATACTATAAAATTCTCGGGGGATTATAATTGTAGATTATATGATATAGGCCTCCGTTCCCTTTAAGTTGTTCGGATTAGGACTAGATGCAATGAATCTTATAGGACTAGATGCAATGATATCTTATTGCAAGGGGAGGTAGCATAAATAACATAACTATGCCTTGGTGAAATCGGGATAGTGAATTTTAGGTAACTAGTATGCTAATTCATTCACTGACTAACTACTGAACCTATGCCGAAAATAATTAAAAGTTACTCAAAATACACCTGAGAGAGAGAGAGAGAGAGAGAGAGAGAGAGAGAGAGAGAGAGAGAGAGAGAGAGAGAGAGAGAGAGAGAGAGAGAGAGAGAGAGAATATTTAAAATAATAAAAAATGTTATATTTTCTCTGTTGGAAGGAATCCCAACCAAGTGTTCCTCCTACTCTCCCTCCCCCCCCCTCGCGTGTGACTGTGTGTGTGTGTGGGGGGGGGGTGTATGTGGGGGGGGGGTGTCTGTCTGAATTAGCAGGTCCGGGTGTTTGTAAGTCGGGTAGCTCATGTTTAATGTTTTTCACATCATATCTGTGACCCATATGTTCTTGTGTGTAGGCTGCCTTTGGTACACGTGTATTGAACTCCAGTACTTCAGTGTACTCAGTGTACTACTATCTATTTAACTAGGCTTCTAACAGGGCGGATGGTGGATGTTATCAGTATGTATTTAGGCCACGCATGTTTGTACCAATGTGTATTTATGAATGTTTAATAACCTGACTCCAAATATGTCCAGTCATATAAAACAATGGCTGTTGTTTTGCGTGTAGTATATTGTATTATTCCCAGCACATCACCAACGACGAAGTCCGACAGACCATCACACAAGCCATTGGACAACACGATGACCTGCTCACAGTGGTGAAAAAACGAAAACTCCGATGGTATGGCCACGTCACCAGATCATCAGGTCTTGCAAAGACCATCCTGCAAGGCACAGTGCAAGGAGGTAGAAGAAGAGGGAGACCGAAAAAGAGGTGGGAGGACAACATTCGAGAATGGACTGGTTTGACACTGAGCGAAACAATCAGGGTTGCTGAGGACAGCGAAAGATGGAGTACGCTGGTTAAACGATCATCTGTGGTGCCCCTACGACCTCCGAGTTATGGGATAGGATAGAATAGGATATTGTCTTAGTTTTCTTAATTGGAAATTGTCTCACCACACACTAAATTTCCAGGTAATTTATTGCATAATAAAAAAATATATATATTGAACCGTGAATCTTGATACAGCAGCCCACGTTTCAATAGCAATGATTATATCGAAGAGCAAAATACCACACTACAAGAATAGAATAGTAAGATCTACATTGCCCGACATAGCCCACTAGTAGGCCTCCAACTGCACCAAGCAGGAACATATAAAATAACCCCCTACCAAATACAAACTTTTAAACAAAAACGATTGTGATATGATAAAACACCCGAGACGACTGTAAATAAATGACAGAAGATGTGGGCGCATGGAGCGGCTTCCGTTAGATTATTGTAGTGGTCGGCGCCTTGAGAGGTCTTAAGAGGGAAAAGAGCTGTATAAATGAAATACATAAACTAGATGAATACAACGAGGGCCGAACATCCATGTAGAGCGACTCCACAAGCACACACCGTAGATGAGACGCGCAGAGGCTGAAGCTTACCTCTCACTAATAGTAGTAGTAAGAGAGAGGCAGACGTAAGCTTCAACGTGTGTCAGCTAGGCTGCGTTTGTCCCACGCACGGAGGCGCAGGTAGCGTCAGTCGTACGCGAAGCATGCACTTGAAAAGACATGAAAGGGACCGGATCCCGCTGTGACAACGCCCACCCCCTCCTCTCCCGTCTCTTCTCCTATTTCCTCCTCCTCCTTCCACACCCCTCCAGCTCGACAGATCCGTTTACCATTCATAGTGAGTGTTTCCCCACTGAAAAAAAAATTAGCTAGCAACCAAACAAAAACCAACTCTTTCGAACGTTCTGTTACTTTTTAAACCAATGAATTCTGTTGTTTTTTTGTGCGTAGTAGTGTTAATAGTGACCAGTAGCTATCTTTATAGCGCTAACAATATCATCTAGCAGTAGATCGTATAGCAAATTGGTGTACCTTTAAACAAGGGGAAATTCACTCCCCGTCAGGACAGAAACAAATTTTCGCCAAAAAACAAACACAGCCTGTTGTTTGTAGATTATAGTCACACGACACTTTCGCATATAGGTGACTACTGGACCGATTTATACTGACACCAGCGGGCCAGTTGTTGGTAAAGGGGAAAATAATATGATCACACGTTGACCAATCCGGGATTCGAACCAGCGACCTTTCGGTTACTAGCAAGACGCTCTTACCAACTGAGCTACCCGGCCCCCAAACACAGCCTTCGAAACGGAACCCTTTTAAAGTAGAAATCATTTACATATTGATCTTAATCCATTCTTGATTCTGGGCCAATCCATTCTTGATTCTAGGCCTTCTGCCTGTTTTCAAAAAGTTACCCTACGTGTGTGTGTGTGTGTGTGTGTGTGTGTTTGTGTGTGTGTGTGTGAGTGCGCGCACACGCAGCCAAGCGTACACAGTATTATTATGACTTTCCTAAAGCGCCACATACGTTGTGCTCACAATGGGTCATATTTCGTCCCCCTTTTTAAGTACTTTTAAGTGTTCGAACGCTAACCCTAATCCTAACCCAGCCCTAACCCTAACGGATCATTGTTCTGACGTGAAAACAAATAGGTCTGTCAAAACAACTTATGTAGATTTTCACTGGTTTGTCCAGATAACACCGTGTAAACATGCCCACACGTTTGTGTGTGTGGGTGTGTGTGTGTAGGTGGGTGCGGGTGTAGGTAGGTGTGTGGGTGTGTGTGTGTGTGTGTGTGTGATCAGTAACGTCAGCAGTATTCACTTTTGATGTTGTTTTCGTGATTGCTTCATAATGGAAATGACTTGTTCTCAATGCTGTATAAAACATTTGTGTAACAGACTTTATACCTTGTTGTGACCTCAGCTTCAGCGAAACACATGTGTAGGGAATCCTTTCATCTGATGGAGTTTTTCCCCTTTAACCCTTTGACTCGGTCTTAACCCTACTCCCTTACCCACCCATCCTATTTCTCCCTCTCCAACCCTCTTCCCTCCCCTCCTCTCCACTCCTATAAAGTGGTTTAGTTGTATCAGCTATGTTGAACATTTGCATGATCATATTCATACCAGCTGAAGTTGTCTACCTTCAGACGAACAAACGCTAACAACGACCAAACGTGCGAGAGTACGGGTACAGAGCCTAGGTATGAAGACTGTAGGCCTATATGATACAAGATAACAGTTTAACAGATCTTCAATTGCCAAATGATATCCAACCACAGAAAACAAAAATAATAAGTCATTCACGTATATCCAAACACTCGCGCACATAGCTAACATATTTTTTAAAATAATAATAATTTTAAAAAATTAAAATAAAGCATTTGTGGGCATGTTTTGTCGGTAAAATAAAAAACATGGGACGATTCATCTCTACTTTAACTATCTGCAAACCATCATTGATGCATGACTGCCATTATGTAAAGCCCCCAAAATGTACATAAAAGAATGAAGAAGCAGAAGAAGAAAAACAACAACAACAACAACAACAAAGAGGAAGAACAGGAGGAGGAGAATGAAGAAGACGAAGAAGAAGGAAAAGAAGAAGAGAAGGAGACAGAAAGAAAGGAAGAGAAGTAGAAAGACAGAAAGGAAAGAAGAAGAAAAAGAAGAAGACGAAGAAATCAAATGCTAAAACGGTTCAAAACTTACCATAATTTTGAGCACAAACTGAGAACAAGAACATCAACGCACACAGCAGGCGAACGCACAGTACATGCACACTTGCCATGGTTCAAAAGCCTCCTGTAATGTCAGCTTAAAAACACCACTCGCTTTAGAAATAACTCCACTTTACAGTTAATGATTGGTGGTTGCTCGCTGGAGATAATTTTTTTTCTAAAAATTGAACAACAGCGGGCGGCTGTTCCCAGGAGTTGATAGAGCCTGTAATGGCTAACGCCTTGAGCAGCTGATGAGCTGGAACGGCACTATTAAACACACACGATAGAACCCACTAACTTACAGCCCCTAAAGTTCAAGAGTAGTAAGCCTATGTTCACACACACACACACACACACACACCCACACACACAGTCGCTACAGAAAGAACAAACTCAACGCTAAACCAACAGCAAAGCGCTGTGGCAATGAATAGATAGGTAGCGTCGGTTCAAGCTAACGGAAATATACCCGACCTTGACAAAATCCGAGCAGACACCTTTGGACAGGTAACTGATAACGCCCCCCCCCCCCCCCCCCCCCCCCCCCCCCCCCCCCCCCCCCCCCCCCCCCCCCCCCGGTGTTCCGAGAGTTTTAACATTTCAAACCGAGTGGCGTGACGGGGAGAGCGGGGGTAAATGTTGGGGGAGGAGGGGGATGGAGGGGGGGGGGAGTTGAGGGGAGGGGCAGTAATAAGAAAGTCAAATAGACGTATCTGTATAAGAACCTGCAAAACCTTTTTACAGGTAAACAGGTCAGAAGTTTTCACCAAATGCCAGGTTGTCTCATTCATACAGGGTGGTTAAAAAATAACTCCCTATTGAAAATTGTGGATAACTTTTGCAATTATTATTGCATTTGCATGAGAAGATCTCCGATATCCTATCCTATCCTATCCTATCCTATCCCGTAACTCAAAGATCGCTGTAGTACTGCATTTGCATGAGAAGATCTCCGATGTCCTATCCTATCCTATCCTACCCCGTAACTCAAAGGTCGCTGTAGCACTGCATTTTCATGAGAAGATCTCCGATGTCGTATCCTATCCTATCCTATCCCGCAAATCAAAGGTCGCTGTAGTACTGCACTTGCATGAGAAGATCTCCGATGTCCTATCCTATCCTATCCTATCCTATCCTATCCTATCCCGCAACTCAAAGGTCGCTGTAGTACTGCACTTGCATGAGAAGATCTCCGATGTCCTATCCTATCCTATCCTATCCTATCCTGTCCTATTCTATCCTATCCCGCAACTCAAAGGTCGCTGTAGTACTGCACTTGCATGAGAAGATCTCCGATGTCCTATCCTATCCTATCCCGTAACTCAAAGGTCGCTGTAGTACTGCACTTGCATGAGAAGATCTCCGATGTCCTATCCTATCCTATCCCGTAAGTCAAAGGTCGCTGTAGTACTGCACTTGCATGAGAAGATCTCCGATGTCCTATCCTATCCTATCCCGTAAGTCAAAGGTCGCTGTAGTACTGCACTTGCATGAGAAGATCTCCGATGTCCTATCCTATCCTATCCCGTAAGTCAAAGGTCGCTGTAGTACTGCACTTGCATGAGAAGATCTCCGATGTCCTATCCTATCCTATCCCGTAAGTCAAAGGTCGCTGTAGTACTGCACTTGCATGAGAAGATCTCCGATGTCCTATCCTATCCTATCCCGTAAGTCAAAGGTCGCTGTAGTACTGCACTTGCATGAGAAGATCTCCGATGTCCTATCCTATCCTATCCCGTAAGTCAAAGGTCGCTGTAGTACTGCACTTGCATGAGAAGATCTCCGATGTCCTATCCTATCCTATCCCGTAAGTCAAAGGTCGCTGTAGTACTGCACTTGCATGAGAAGATCTCCGATGTCCTATCCTATCCTATCCCGTAAGTCAAAGGTCGCTGTAGTACTGCACTTGCATGAGAAGATCTCCGATGTCCTATCCTATCCTATCCTATCCCGTAAGTCAAAGGTCGCTGTAGTACTGCACTTGCATGAGAAGATCTCCGATGTCCTATCCTATCCTATCCCGTAAGTCAAAGGTCGCTGTAGTACTGCATTTGCATGAGAAGATCTCCGATGTCCTATCCTATCCTATCCCGTAACTCAAAGGTCGCTGTAGTACTGCACTTGCATGAGAAGATCTCCGATATCCTATCCTATCCTATCCCGTAACTCAAAGGTCGCTGTAGTACTACACTTGCATGAGAAGATCTCCGATATCCTATCCTATCCTATCCTATCCCGTAACTCAAAGATCGCTGTAGTACTGCGCTTGCATGAGAAGATCTCCGATGTCCTATCCTATCCTATCCTATCCTATCCTATCCCGTAACTCAAAGGTCGCTGTAGTACTGCACTTGCATGAGAAGATCTCCGATATCCTATCCTATCCTATCCCGTAACTCAAAGGTCGCTGTAGTACTGCACTTGCATGAGAAGATCTCCGATGTCCTATCCTATCCTATCCTATCCCGTAACTCAAAGGTCGCTGTAGTACTGCACTTGCATGAGAAGATCTCCGATGTCCTATCCTATCCTATCCTGTCCTATCCTATCCTATCCTATCCTATCCTATCCCGTAACTCAAAGGTCGCTGTAGTACTGCATTTGCATGAGAAGATCTCCGATGTCGTATCCTATCCTATCCCGTAAGTCAAAGGTCGCTGTA